>OU015490.1:115075712-115598212 GCA_907164885.2 Dolomedes plantarius
TATATATATGATGGAAATACATTTTGTGTAAAACACAGATAAATAAACTTTATAAAATTGAATTACTTTATTTTATAAAAAGTACGAGGTTTTTTTCAAAAGTAATTGACAGAAAATTTATTCTTTTATACCTATTTGATTTCTGAAAATTTCTCTCTACAGTCCTTTTATATTGTCCCTATACTTCACAATAACAGAGCCCGAACATCCAGGAAGATTTTGTATTCCTTGCTAATTTTGTTGAATCCTATAATGACTCGGGTAACAACTGAAGTAAACTTTTCTAAGGTAGAATAATGTTGACTGTGCGAAGGTTTCAACAGCAGCGCAATGTCCAGGTGTTTCTGTTTTTGTTCAGAAGTCAAGCAGATAGAAACCCACCGTGCACAGACTTTCAATCCTGATGTATAATCTTTGATCATCTATACTCACAGTAACCGAGACACCTGCAGACTCCATTTCAAAAATCCGTCACCTAAAAACAAAACACGTTAGAAAATTTTCAAATAGGGTGATTTTTCTATTGCATCATCCAGTGTGAAATAGAGCCGTCTTCTGCATTACTTTTGAAATGGTCCTCGTAAAATTCGTATTATAAAATTAAAACTGAATATGTGAAACAGGATAAGTCTAAAGTGATGATATCCAACTGCTAAATAAGCAATATTATTTCCTATGAATGTTAAACTCGTAAAGCGTTTTTGTTAGCTAGAGAGACAAGTCTGACCAATAATAAAGTTGCCCAATAATAAAGTTGCCATATTATTATTGGTTTTATTATAGCCCGTGTTGCATAATTATAACTATGCAGATATATTTACATGTTTTTATGATTCAGAAAAAAACTGCTTTTAGAATGGTTCATATGACTGATAACACAAAAGTTTGCAATAATAACGTTGCCAATAATAAAGTTGCCATAGCCTCAAATGTTTGTTTTTGAAATAAAAAAACGCATAACTTAAATCAGCACACCAATTAACAGCTTGAAAAACACGGTAATTGCTAAATCTGACGTAAGTATTCTCTCAAGCAGTCATCTAATAAAACAAAAGGGCTTTTGGGAAATTTTAGTTCTTAAGCGTTATTGTCTTTGATTTCCGTATATTAAAATATGGGTCTTTAGCAGAAAAGTAAATCAAAGAAGGTCCACAAAAGCTCCTTTGTTTTTCAGATCAATGCATTAGAAAATACTCACTTCAGTTTTTTTGCAATTACTGCCTTCCTTAATCTGTTAATTGAATTAAAGTTATGCGTTTTTTAATTTCAATATCAAACATTACAAGTTTTTTTTTTTTTGATTTGAGATTTCTTTTCCTCTTCGTATTTCAAACTCGAAGAGACAACTTATTGTGCTGCAATCTTCTTCATTAAATTGGTTACAAGTATTCTGTGGTTATTATCCTTATCACTAAAGTGGAGAAAGTAATATCCCAAAAGAGTAAACATTGCAAACTTTTGTGTTATCAGGCATATGAACCATTCTAAAAGCAGTTTTTTTCTGAATCATAAAAACATGTAAATATATCTGCATAGTTATAATTATGCAACACGGGCTATAATAAATATTTATAATTTTTTCCTTCAACTATAAAGCCCCCCACCACCAAAAAAAATATATCCCTGGGCTTTAAATATGCAAATGAATGCAAAACGTATTTTTTACCTATATCTGCCTACACTCGTGTTTCCTTTAAAACTTTCAAAACTTTCAATTTATTTTTGGAAAATTTTCCATTCTACTCATTTCCATTTTGCATTTTCACGCTTTGAAACTTACATATATCGTTTTTTAAAATTATCTTTATTAAATTTAAATTCAGTACAGAAAAACTACTTTACTGAAAAAGTGTTCAACGGGAAAATAAATTTTATCTTGTAAGATACAAATTGAAATTATTGAATATAATATTTTAAACCCCATAACATTCTCATTAAGCTATGACATATAATTTTACTCAGTATAACAAATTAGCGTCAGCATTCTTTACACTTAAGGTTGTTGTGCCTACCCTACTGGATTCGCTCACTTTAATGTTAACCTACGGAGAAAATATTTCCAAGGATTGCCGACTTGGATTCAAAAATTAAAAAAAAAAAAAACATTGTACTCTGCAAAAGAAAAAGAAATTCCACACCTCGGGTCATTTTTCGTTTCTTTAAAATAATGTAAATAATATTTTATAATTTAAATTATTCGATGGAAAAATCTGGTCTTTTTTTCTCATTTTTTCCAAATTTCTCTAGATTTTTGATTGAAGTGTTTTGATGAAGTGGAGGTCATTATTCCTTGAAATTACAAACGTTTTTCAAATTCAAAGACCATGAAATAAAGTAAAAGCATAAAAAACCCCAAAAATGAACACGAGGATTTGAAAACCTTTTTATATATTACATTTTCGGGTCATCTCATATATATATATATATATATGTATATATATATATATATATATATATATATATATATATATATATATATATATATATATATATATATATATATATATATATATATATGTATATATATATATATTAGACAAAGTTGTAAGTGAAAAACCTCTATAAGCCATAAACCACTGCAGCCAGGAACCAAAGACATGAAAAGATAAGTGATAAATATGATTAGAAAAGTAAATAATAGGTTTTTAGACAGTACCATGTCATTAGCAGTGTCAATACTGTCTAAAAACCAATGGATTGTTTCTATTAAGTATGATCTGAGCAATAAACATACTTAGACACCGTACAATCCATACGAAACAGAAGGAATAATCAGTGGCTTTATCATAGATCACCATACTCGGCGCCATATACATATACATATATATATATATATATATATATATATGTGTGTGTGTGTGTGTGTGTGTAAGTAAGTAATATACCGGCCCGGAGGAAATAATGACCGGAGCCGGCATATCACACCTCAAAAACTTGTAGTCGTAACCAGAAAGACGAATATCTTCTTTAACACATGTTTATTTATCCATTTATTGACATCGATGACGGCGGTTTACTAGGCAACAGTGCCACGCCAAAATCTTCTCTTCGAGGTATGCTTGAACTTATATAAACTTTATGAGCGTCTTGCCATGTGATCACAAGTCTCTAGCCATTGGCTGAAACTATGACTCTGATGTCAGAGGTGACGTATTATTATTACGTAAAGATGCGCTAGAAATTATATTTTTTGAAGGAACGCTGCGCATGCTTTGTTCTTGGAATCAAAAGCGAAAATTGCTCAATAGCGTCAACGCCCAAGGCAATTTAGAATTTGAATTGAATATAGGGGTTTTTATGTTATATATATATGGTAAACTTATATTCAAAAATTAATGTTTTTAAATGATACGGAAAGAACAGGGAGCATTTTGAAAAATGCTAGTATTTTTTTTTAATTCGAAAAACAGGTATTCTGCCAAAAAGATCCTTATTTTGAATTCTAAGGGTCTTCGATGTACAAAAAAAAGAATATTAATCATTCTCATTAGAGTTAAAATTGAAAACTAAAAAATTCGAGGTTGAAAGTCCCTTGTCCCCTTAAATTAACAGAATTGATATTTTTTAAATTAAAAAAATATGTTGTAAAATATATGACGTGAATTACTGGTCAGTATTTCGCACAAAATAATGAAAAGGAGTTTAATATAATACACTACCACAATGAATATAGAGGAGCTATTTTGTTAGGAGGATATGTGAATTTTATCACAAAAAATAGATTTGTAATTTTTGAAATTAAATGTAACTTTAAAATAGCTAAAGCTCTGAATTTAAAGCATTTAATAAGGCAAAATTTTGGGAAAATTTTAATTCATTAAAATAGATATCCCATGCTTACTTTAAGTCTGCTGTGTAATTACACTGCTGGATTCCCTGAATTTAAAGCTAACCTATGGAGAAAATATGTCTATTATTTACGGCTACACAAATGCTGATAATCCAATATAGATGGTATTTTCAGATAACCTGAACTTTAATGCAACTTGCAGCAGGATTCACTTGATAAATTTCCACCAAAGGATTTTAGGGGTGTTCAAAACACACTAAACGAGATTTTTACCCCCGAAAAATTTAAATTAAAAAATATTATATGTATTTTTTTTAACGAAAAATGTCCCAAGGTGTAAAATTTCTTTCTCAATTACGAAGTACAATTTAAAAAAAATATGTTTCAATCCAAGTCGGCAATCCTTGGATACATTTTTCTCCATAGGTTAACATTGAGCTGAGCGAATCCAATAGGGTTAGTACACAGCAGCCTTAAATCTACCGTGACTTTTTTTTCACCGAATAACCATTTTTACTTTCGAAAATTTTTGTACTATTTTTCGAAGGAACAGAGCACCAATATAGGAATATGATGAAAAATTATCCAAAACTTTGCATCTTCTTACAAAATGGAAGACTTTTGGTCGAAATGGAGTCTTTTACGTAAATGCCTCTAGCCCTGAAAAGAAGGTAATTATGCATATAACATTTATTTCTCTTTGCCATATGGGCCCTCCTGAGTGTCATGACCTAAAAAAGAATCAATTGCTCAAAATCTAAAAAAATACAGGCCATTATATGCTATTACATGCAAAATTCCAGTCATTTCTCAAGAGAATTTTTATATCACAGCTATGAATCAATAAATCATATACTACCTAAAGTGTAATCTTTAGTTCATTATATTCTTAGTACTATTAAAAGCATACCCGAAAAATTCTATAGACATATCATGATTGTATTTTGAGTTATGACAATAATCGTTTACATTTTTGATGAAAAACAAGTTCTTCAGAAAACACAAAGTTTTCACTTGTATTGAAATAGAAAAGGCAATGGACTGTTTAAATCACTCTCATTTCATATGATATCTAATGATCGTACAGTAAGTACAAAAGCAGAATGAGAAACATAAATTCGCATTTTTTAAAAATCAGTAATAAACAAAATTCTGAATTTTCATCAAAATCGACGTTTCAAACGTAGTCGGACACCTTACGGTTTAGGGCCTATTCGCATAGCAGTTCGTTAGCGCAAGCGTTAAGTTTTAACCAATCATATAGTAGTCCAGTAACCTTGTCATGAAAAAGGGGGGCCTAAGTTGCATCAAGTGGGGGTAGTAGGTTTCTTTTTTTATCTTGTATGAGATGTGACTGAGATGCAAAATCCAAGTTTTCGACCTCGGCAGCCCCCCGGATCACTTTTGAATATCCCAAAAACTGCAAAAATTCCGCACTTTTTTCGGTTTTTCCCCATTTTGACTATGAAGGAGCACATTTTCAACAAAAACCAAACTACACATGTTTAAACTAGATTAAATTTGCTACAATTTGAGACCAGAATGGGCTCAGTAGACCTAATAGTTTCCGAGATACAGCTTTTCAAATTTTGGCAAATTTTCGAAACTTTAAAATTTTAAGTTAATTTTCATGTTTACAATTAATTTGTCCCTGCATATTAATAGTATTTAAATCAACCGATGTCAATACAAAAACCCAATAAGGTTTTAAGCTCATTTTTCAAGAATAAGATTCTTTTGAATCTTCTAGTTTTTTTTTTTCGCATTCTTTTCAATGGTTTGATTATACTTTCTCCTTATATTTTCATAGTAATCAATAATATCGTTAATTATTAAAATAATTCTCTAAAATAATTATTTTTATCTTTGATATAAATAAATTAAAGTATTTAATTTCATTTTGCGATGTTTGGGAACAATCTCTGTAGAATTTTTCTTTCCGTTAAGATGGATACCCCTGAATATTCACTATTTACGGCTGATGGATTCTCACCATCAGGCGTTCACAAAAGTTCTGGTCAGGTGCATGGTCAGACATAACCATTGAACAGGTGCTGATGTGCTCTATGAAAAGCTATGGAGGTTTGACCCGGGGCCGTGTCATAACTGAAACTTTCCTTACCCATTGGACATTGGGGATGATCCACCTACAGAACATATGTGCAGCGGTTGAGGATTTCTACAATGTGAACTCGCAAACAACTGAGCAACACGTAGAAATGAGACCATTACGAATTATTCGAGATGAAGCTGGTCCAATGAAGCTGTGCGACTTGTTTTTGAAGTATCCTCCATTTCGTAAAACGGATGTGATCATGTCCTTAAGCAGTGGACTTGTAGGAGAGAAAGGGGTCAACTGTCATATGGCCCGTGATATTAGGAAAAAAAGCAATGTTTAAGATTGTAAGGCAAAATTTCCAAAACGTCAAATTCGAGAGTAAAACCAAAGTTGTGTCTCTTTGCTCTACTGTTCATACTGTTACTGTTGACAACAGACAAGTGACTATCGATTCACTCACACTGTTTCACAGGATATGCCTTTTTAAACAATCGGGTGAAGATTTGAAGAACTTCTCCCCGTACGAACTTTCACCATTCCCGATGTTTCTATTTACTCAAGAGGAAATGAGGAAGGGCAATAAGTCATCTTTCTATGCAGCATTCCAACCAGTCAATATTGATGAGTCATGAGGAAAAACTAAATTTGTGGTTGTAGATGGTGGTCATCTCCTTCACAAAGTGGTGTGGCCCAAGCACTCCGTATGAGTTGATAGCTGCCTGATATGTAAAATATCTCGATGCCCGGTACGGTCAGAACATACCTGTAGTGTTCGATGGTTTCCCAACAGAGCCTGACCAAAAGAGAACAAAGAGCTCTGAACGTAATCACCCAGCTCAGGCACATTCATCTAATGGGGTGATATTTGAGGAAATAACAACTCCCGATGTTTCCCAGGAAAATTTTTTATCCAATGATAAAATCAAATTAAGATTCACCCAGCTGGTGAAGGGGAAATTTGAAGCCAAACACATTGAAGTTTTTCAGGCTGAAGAAGATGCTGACACGCTAATCATCACTACAGCTATCAGAAAGGCCTATGAATTTCAGGTTATGGCTATTGCAGGAGGGGACGTAGAGTTGTTGGTCATCCTCACAGGTCTCAGGGATCCCACACAAGGTACCGTATACCTTCAGAAGTGTGGAAGAGGTAAAACGCCAGAAGTCTTCTACTTAACCACCTCAACATCTGCAGACAGTCAGCTCATCACTTTCACTCACGCCTTCAGGGGCTGTGATTCCACCTCGTTCTTCTTTGGCCAGGGGAAAGTAAAGTTGCTTCATATACTATAGAAACATGTACACCTTAAAGAGAAAGCTGCAGCTTTTTCTAATCCAGCTGCGACACCTGCCCAAGTAGCTGAAACCTAGGATAAAATCCTCATTGAGCTGTACGGTGGGGAAAGGTCCAGTTAAATTTTCAACGACCTGCGCTACCAGCTCTTCATAAAGGCTACAGCCAAAGATTAGTTTCAACCTGGCCAGACTGCTTCCCCCGCAAGGTGCTGCAAAGCTACATTCATTTCGCACATATCACCAGGTGCAGCAGTGACTGGGTTAGAAAAAGAATCCGCTCGAAAGGGTATGGGTTGTTACAGACCGAGGCCTTTCCCCAAAGATGATGTCGAGGGAAGAGCCCCCTCAAACCTGCTGAACATGATTTCCTGCAGTTGCAAGAAGAGATTCAGAAATGCTTGCAGCTGTAGGAAAGCAGGTTTCAGTTCTGTGCAAGTGTTCAGTTGTCTGTGGAACCTGAAATGGCCAGTCCTGCGAAAACCTGCCTGATATTACGGTAGACGTCGATGTCAACATCCCCGATTTGGGCGAGCTCGACGATGACGACGAGATGGATAGGCTGTTCGACTATCCAGTCAGCCAACTCGCCAGAGATGCTATTGAACAAGTCGAGGAACAATATCAGGTGTACTTCCACTCGTATGTTTGTTGAAAGTTACCATTATTTCTATAAATTAATACTTACCCACATGTTATAGATACCATTATTTCTATCAATTAATACTTGCCAAGATGTGTGTTGCATTTATATTATGACTTTTTAACAAGGTTTTACCTTGGGATATTCAACAAATAAATCTTTTCATTCCATTTTATGAGGTTCAGGACGATGAATATGGCACTGAAGGAAGCGGATTGGCGGATTTACTTCACCCTGGTCCTTCGAAGAGGAAGAAACACCTTTAATTCACATTTCGTTTACTCTTTAATTCACTCCATTTACACTTTTTGTATACACTCGATGTAAATGTTTCTTAAATAAATTTTGTATTTCAATTTCAGTCGTCTGGTTGTGAAATAGTGACCTTCCCCTCCTCCACCAAACCTTCCCTCTCCTCCCCCACCCCCATTCAAAATGTTAAATTGAATAAATGTTAACTTCACTGACTCATATCAGACAGGTTATTGAAGATATAAAGACAATTGCCTATGATGAAACTTGAAGATTAGCTTAAAATTTTAAAGTTTCGAAAATTTGCCAAAATTTGAAAAGCTGTATCTCGGAAACTATTAGGTCTACCGAGCCCATTCTGGTCTCAAATTGTAGCACATTTAATCTAGTTTAAAAATGTGCAGTATGATGTTTGTCGAAAATATGCTCCTTCATGGTCAAATTGGGGAAAAACCGAAAAAAGTGCGAAATTTTTGCAGTTTTGGGATATTCGAAAGTGATCCGGGGGGCTGCCGAGGTCGAAAACTTGGATTTTGCATCTCTGTCACATCCCATACAAGATAAAAAAAAACCTACTACCCCCACTTGATGCAACTTACGATGTACTAGGTTACTGGACTATAGCTGAGCGCGGTGACATCATCCGTCGAGTCACGTATCATCATCCGTGAACACTCCATTGACCTTTTGCGCTTAAGCTAAAGAAGTGTTATGTCAACAGGCCTTAAGAAATGTTAAAATGTATCAGTAACTGTCTCAAAACCAGACCAGACGAACACCGGAATCAATACAAATTTCATCTCGCACTTGAAGAAAAAAAGGAAAAATATCCTCTAAAGTTTGTCTGAGAAGAAAAGTATTTGTGACGTAACCAACCTAAGTTTTATTTCATTTCCTCCTAACAGTTTTCTCTGTCACTACCTTTATGATAATCTTTCACAAAACTTCTATTTTCGTCACGCTTTGGAGCTCTAACGTCCCATGCCGTCAAAGTATTAAAGTTGTGTGAAGGGAATATACGCGTGTATGATTCTAACTTAGTGGTTCCTAACATTTTGTTGATCAGGGACCAGTTGTCAAAAGGAAAAAAAATCGCTTTGGACCCATTCCGAACCACAATTTTTTTGAGGCAAAAATGTGTTTTATACTCTGATTAGACTAATATATATATATATATATATATATATATATATAGGGTGGTCATAAAAAACCTTCGCTGATATATGGACCTCTAGTGGCTGTACCGTTCAACCGTTCGAGATGAGATTTCAGATATAGTTATTCAGAGGTATGGGTTCGGGATTCTGTGAACGGCAACCAAATGGGGCTCACGGTTACGGTTATGGGTACAGAAACTCGAAATTTTCGAATGGCAATACCCATTTTATCTCGTCGCAAAAGGCTCAGCGCATGCGAAAACCCTAGATATCGTTGGAATAGTACATGTATCACAAAAAACGGTCGCGTTATGCACGCACAAAAAAACAGCTCTGCGAACGGCCAACAAAAACACGATCGGTGCACACGGGGGAAATTTGCATATGACAAAGGCAAGATACCAATCACTGATGATAACACAGATCGGACAAAGGAAAACTTTTATTTGGATTACACATTTTCCACATAGGTGCCATAACGTGTCCTATCTTTAATTGCGCTAACTTTAATTGTCCAACTTTAATTGTGCGTGCATAAGGCGTCCGTTTTTTGTCATACAGATACCATTTCGACGCTCATTAGGGTTTTCGCATGCGCTGAGCATTTTGCGACTGGAAAAAGTGGGCGTTGCAATTCGAAAATTTTGAGGTTTTGTACCTATAACCGTAACCGTGAGCGTCACTGGGTTGATATTCACAGAATTCTGAACTCATACCTCTGAATAACTATATCTGAAATGCCATGTCGATCAGTTGTACGGAACAGTCGCTAGAGGTCCATATATCGGCAAAGTTTTTTATGACCACCTTGTGTATATATATATATATATATATATGTATATATATATATATATATATATATATATATATATATATATATGTATTTATATATATGTATATATATATATGTATATATATATGTATATATATATATATGTATATATATATACATATATATGTATATATATATATATATATATATATATATATATATATATATATATATATATATATATATATATATATATATCCATCCACCTTATTAGCCGTTCTTACAAAGGGGGTATGAAATTTTCTGTTCTAAAGAGGGAAATAGACAAATGGGCCCCGTAAGCTAAAGGTTAAATGAAATTTATATGCAGGTTGATTTTTTGAAGGAGGCGTCTATCAATTAAACTAATTCATATAAAACGTTTGCTTTGTAGTGGAAAAATCCTTCTAAAAGCATAAATTATATTTAAGACATAAAACATCTTTAAAATTTATTAAACATTTCAATTATTTAAATATAAAATATTTCTGAAATGTTATTTTTACTGAAAAGAAAGATTTATAAATCCTATGAGGAATAAAAAATATCTATTGAATAACAATGCGCCTCTTTCTTCAAATATTCGCATGAAAATGCAATAAACCAGAAAAATGACATATTTAAAATCAGAATTCTGAAAATCATGCCCACCAAATATATTTCTACTGTAATACGAAAGGTCAACTTATTTATTGTATAATAATACATTAAATATATTTTATAATATTGTGATTTAAATATGATAAATCTTAATTTCATTAATTTTTATTTTGCTTTTAATGGATTTTTATTTTTTGCCAATAATTTATTTTTCCTACTGTTAGGCGAGTTAGAATAGTTTATTTTACCTATTAGGATTTTCGATGAAATTGCTCCATATGGCGACGCCTTTAGTGTGTATGAAATGCAGGTGACACTGAATGTTAGACATTTCAACATTTGACACAAACAAAGGCGCTTTATTGCGTTTGATGTCATCGACAGTCGGAAGATATTTCGTATGTATTTCCGACAGTTAGTTGTTCTTTCAGTAACTCTTTTCTAAAGGCGGAAAATTTTCGCATCCATATTTTAATTCATAAATTAGTGATATGGGCTTGATGTTTAGTCAAGCTTGAGGTTGCAGTTTTAAAATAATAAAAAAAAATAAATATGCATTTACAGTAAAACCTCGTTTATCCGGACTACCTGGGACAAAAGGCAATCCGGACAATCGAAAATCCGGATAATACGGGAAATATGGGTAATAAACTAAACAAAATCTCTAAGCAGACTAAGGGCCTGTTCACATAGGAGTCCGTTACGTTGCGTTAAGGAAAAGATGACGTTAAGACGAAAATAAACCAATCATATGCCTACAAACGATTAGCAATGAAATTTTTAACGCCTATGATTGGTTTATTTTCGTCTCAACGTCATCTTTTCCTTAACGCAACGCAATGGACTCCTATGTGAACAGGCCCTTAACGTTTATTACGATAAATAACTATGTTTTATAACAAAATTACATAGTATTGTTTACAAGACATTAAACAATATAAAAATAACTTTTCACATCATTTCTTAACAAAGAATTGGTAAGTCTAGTAAAGTTTTCATAAACTCAACAAAAAGCATTTTATTACCATAATTTGTTATACAATCTATGCAGGAACTGTACATTGAATCAAACTAAAAAGCGAATATTTGGAGTACTTCTAGTGACGCTCTTGCTATCAAGGTTAAAAATTATTATCTAATGTGAACATTAAATAAAAATAATGTCTACAAATCTACTCCGGATTATCGGGAGATCCGGATCAACGAGGGCCGGATAAACGAGGTTTTACTGTACTTACATATTATATTATAATCATACATTAAATATATTTTCAATATAACCCTGCGCTAGTCGAGCGGCGTCTCACAGACGCCAATAGCTCTTTGCTTACAATTTGAGTATTAATGGATTGCTCTGTATGCCCAGCAAATGTCAGCACCTTCGAAGTGTTTACGGATGAGTCATAACTAACAAACAAAACTCCTTCCATTGCTATAATTCTTTTATTGTCAACGGTAATATACCAAAACAACCGGTTGCAGTTTCACCAAATTTGCAAAAATTACTAATAGAAATATATATTTTTTAATTTGCTTTAGTTTTATTTAACTTATTGTAAAAATTGCTTATAAAAGTATTCCATTTGATTGGTTTTCATTTGTAAAATTTACTTATAGAAATTCGATTGGTTTTCATTGACACCCATCACGTCTTTATCTTAATAAATATTTTAATAAATATTTATTTTTACAAATATAATAACTATAATATAAATAAGATATTATAGTTCTTATTGTCTTATTGTAGTATTCTTTTATTGTCAACGGTAATATATCAAAACAACCGATTGCAGTTTCACCAAATTTGCAAAAATTACTAATAGAAATATATATATTTTTTAATTTGCTTTAGTTTTATTTAACTTATTGTAAAAATTGCTTATAAAAGTATTCCCTTTGATTGGTTTTCATTTGTAAAATTTACTTATAGAAATTCGATTGGTTTTCATTGACACCCATCACGTCTTTATCTTGCTATTTTAATAAATATTTATTTTTACAAATATAATAACTATAATATAAATAAGATAAAGTGGCGTCTGCCAGACGCCAAGCGACCATGCCTGCAATTTTTATATACGCAATCCGTGCAGGGTTAAATATGATAAATCTCAATTTCATTAATTTATAAAACTGACTTTCATTTCGTTTTCAACGGATCTTTATTTTATGCTAGTAATTTTTGTTCAATTTTAATTTTACTTCTACACGAGTCAGAATATCTTTATTTTGACTATCAGGACTTTCGACGACATTGTGCCATTTAGTTCGACATTTAGGATGTCTGAAATGCAGGTGGCATTGAATGTAGGGCATTTCAACATTTAACGTAAACAAAGGCTCTTTTATTGCGCTTGGTGTTAGCGCCAGTCGGAAGATATTTCGCATGTCATTCCGACTGGCAGTTGTGTTTTCAGTGACTCTTTTGTAAATGTGGGAAATTGACGCTTCCATATTTTGTTTCATAACACAATGACCGGGAGTTTTGAAACACTATGAAATATAATGTTGCTTTGTTTGGTAAAACTGTCTGTTGAAGTTTTAAAATAAGAGTAAGCATAATAATATATACAGATTTAATCATAATGTATATCGGTGAGCTGTGTAACTCTCGATTGAATTCGGATAAACGGTAGAAATGAGGCAAGTAGAATTTCAATACAGATTAGGCAAACATAATGAGTTAATTTATCAACCGTAAGTAAAGATATATAAACCATACAAATCAATGTATTCATTTGTAGTTTTTAATAATAGAAAACTTTTTTATCGTGCACCCAAAATTGGTTCAGAGAAACCAACCTTTCAAGAAATTTGTAATTTTATAATTATAGCATTTTTATGTACTAGTCACATATCTATTGATTTAGGTAACTTTGATTCTAGTCACTCATTTGTATTTTTGGTAAAATATACCTCTTGATAATGGAGATTAAAAAAAACTTGTACACAATTTTAATTGATTGCTTACGTCGTACCTTATATATCTGAAACATATCCAATGCGATACAAAGAAAACACCATAACTGTAAAAGCATGGTGGCTAAAGTGTACATGGTACCGTGAAATACCGAAATTGGAGAATGTCAACATTTTCCGGTGAATGTCAATACATACCAAATACGTCGGTGAAAGACCGAATATTTGGTTATATTATTCTTATACATTCGGACCATCACCGGTGTATGTCGACAAGCACAGATAAGCTCTGTTGAATGTCGAAATGAGAAACCTCTAAAAAGTACTTTAAATGCTCCAAAAAAATCTTTAAAGCTCTCAAGAAAACTACTCTAGAATACTTTCTGAAGTGATTTCTGCTAAAACTAAGTGCAGTACACCTTTGGATTACAGACAATTAAAACGTTTTGGCGTTTTCAAAATTAATGATGAAGAGAAATAAATTGTACCATTAAAACCAGGGGAAACAAAAATATAGTATTATGTTACCAATGATGAATTGTTCAGTATACTATCTGAAACTCATCTGTTGTTGCAATAAATAAGATTGTATAACGTCAGTCACATAATTAAGTAAGTTTATTATTAGTGTCATTTTCTTTTCTCATTTAGAATCTACTGTTCTTTTTAAGTTCAACAATTTATTTACATGTGCTGTTACTTAAGCTTTCTCCTATTTTGACATATATCATAATACGTTTTAATAATAAATTATGATTTAAAAACGTAGCAAAAATATTTTTATTCAACATTCACCATCAGAGTATGGTGAATGTCGACATTTGCCGGTGTAAGTGAGAAATAAGGATATTTAGCAAATATTTCGAATATACACCAAGCGACTATGTGAATGTTGACATTCGACAGATTTCGGGCTTTCACGGTAACACACACACTATTTTGTGTATCTATTTTTTTTCAAAGAATGAAGTTGCTTCTTGTCTGTTATAAAACATGAAAGTTCAATCATTGCTATTATATGGGTGTAGGATTCTAATTAGTTTGAATAGAAAATAAATCAGGACTTCAGTAATTTTATATCTTATTCCTATTAAGCACTGACATACACAATTAATTAAAAAACTTTTGTCGGAGGCGTGACGGCCCAGTTGGCAAGGGCAACGGGCCAGTGATCTAAACGTCTGCGATTCGATGCCCATCGCAAAGAATCCGTCGCCGTGTACAACAATGACGGCTGGTGCACTTAAAATCTGTCGTGGTTGCAGTGTCCTCCAATTTCTCAAATTAACGGTCTCGTCACTTGGTTCTAAATTACGGGAACGGCTTGTAGGGGGTAGTGCTGGCCGCCTATATTGTGCCCCGTTAAATGAATAGCCCGCAGTCTTGCTGTGTGAGTTAGGGCGACCGTCAGCATTCGATGTTGACCACTAATGGTCTGGTGTCTTCAAGGCTTTGTCTGCCCATTAATTCACGTTCGGGCGAATGCCTAGCGACAAGTGTCTCCGCATTTGGAAAAAAAAACTTTTCTCGTCCTTGATGTCAAGGTTCAATCGAATACTGTAAGGCCGTCTGCACACGGTCGGGTTTGTAACCAGTTGCGCCGTGTGCGTGGCTCCATTCAATTACATAGGTTACGACTCAACACGGACTGGTTTGTGATTCGAGTCAGTTATCAGTTTCTTTTGAGTTGCTCCGTGTGCAGACGGGCTACGAAAAAGAAAAGGAAAATTGTAAACTGTTATTCTAAAAATCATACTGCTGACCGCAAACACTCTGGTTTTGAGCTTGGACGATTCACGAAAAAAATGTGCTGTTTATAGAGCCTTTAATTTGAGTACAAGAGAAAAAGATGATCATTTCTTTGATTTGTTATATTTGCCAATGTGTTGTGAGGATTTTTGTTGGCTTTAAATATAATATAAAATTATTTGCTGTCCCTCTTCCTGCTCATAGCAATCGATTCTTGGAACGTTTGATCAGGAGTCTTTGTCACATTGCGTGGTGACCAGGAGGCAATAACCTCGGACATCTGTTTCGGACATCTGGTGCCGTCTTGGAGGGATTTGGGAAATTGGCTGCTGTCTTGTTGAAGCCAGAACTACCGGTTTTTATGTCTCAATTACTAGGATTAGGAAGTGTTGGCCTCCTTCTAGGAAAATTAAAATTTTTGTCCGCGTTTTTCTGGATACAAACTTTTTCTGGCAACAATTTATTAAAACGGCCGAATTCAGGGTTTTTTGGCCCACTTTTCACAGACTAAGGAAGTCTGTGCGATGTATTGATATGACCAACTGAGTTTCCTTCCAAACTACACCTACGTACGTGTTTTGTTGCACCGGAGTCCTTTGTAGAGCAAATTTTCTTTCCCGGTGAACACTACGCAGTGTCGAGTGCAATGAGAAGAGTAACGTCGCCGTAGCAAATTAAGTTCTTGATTAGCGAATGATCGTGAAGTAACAAGTTTTTTTAAAAAATGACAACCATTTTTGAGCATAATCTTCTTTATACCGTAAGACTCCCGTATATCGCGAGTTCATTGCCATATAATTAACTGCAGGAATTTCCTTTATATATAAATATATATATATATATATATATATATATATATAACATTTTATCTTAACATCATTTGCTTTATACAAGAGTTTTACTCGTACAACATGATATTTTATAATGCGATTTTGTTAAATGCGTGTCATATTAATCGCGTTATACGGGAGTCTACTGTATTTTCAAGTCTTGAAACGATACTTCATACTATGCACTTCATCTTTTATGTTTTCGGATTCTTACCTTCCCTAATTTATTTAAAAAAATTCTAGGTGTCCCAACGATGCAAATGTCAGTGGTTCCAGGAGCGTTTGCTCGATTTAAAAATAGGCTGTTTGTTTAAGAGTATCTCAGTTTAAGGCGTCAGGTGTATTGATTAATGCTAATGTAAACTGTGAACCGGAAACTACCGTAGTTAGAAAAATGAAAGAAAATTATTTGAAACGGTAAACTTTTATAATTAACTTACTATAAACTTTTGCCGAAAAGAACTAGACCAGACGATTTTTGTAGACACTGTGGCAAACTGTAAGGTACATAAATTTTAAAATGGAAATTTTATTTAACTATGTTACATGGATCAATAATAAACATTAATCTCTGACATAGAAACATGTTGGCAGTGAACTCTTGTAATAATATGATTTAATACTTTTTGTCTATCTAATAATAAGTAACTTTTTTCAAACCCATACTCTTACGTAAATCGTTGTAAATATGAAAATTCAAACGCAGAAAAACAAGTACTCGATAATAACGGTCAATCGTCTAGTGTCGTTTCATCACAAAATAAGTAAAATAAGAGTGAGTACTTGGGAATTATTAAAGAATTATTTCAATATTTTTTTCGGTGGTAAAACTATAATTTGAAGACTGAATTGGAGGTTATAACTTTATTCACTTGCCAGCTCTGCTAACTCCTTGAGTTATGCAAATTCTGCAATAATAATAACAATTACTTCAAGGACATTCCTCGGACTTGAAGTTTATTAATTAAAGGTCAGTTGGTTGGGGTTTATGGCGCAAGGTCCACAGCAGGACATAAAGCGTCAAGCACAAGACTAGAGCCGAACAGGAGTATATAAAAAAACTCAAACCAACACCAAAATAGGTTTAAAACCATAACATTTCAGTAATACAAGACGTGGAAATTCATCAAAAGAACGATAAAATCGTGTGTAAACGTGATAAAAGAAATGATATGTATAAAGGGATGATGAGGTGATAAAAACAGTGATATATAAAATTGATAAAAGGTACATTGATACGGTGATATATAACATTGTTCGTTGTACATTGTACGGTGATATATAAAAAGGAAGAAACATTTTCAGCAAAATAAATAACAAAAGAAAAAACTATGAAATAAAACTGGTCGAAAATAAGAAGGCAAATATGGAAGGATGGGGTGGCTCCCCCAGCATATCAGACAGGTTGGGTGAACTGTAACCGAAAAAAGTATTTTAGTGGGGAGGCAGAGAGGGGCATGACGTCAAAATATGTGACACAGTAAGTGGTGATTAGCAATGCTTCCAAAGAGGAGCATTCTCGCCCATCAACAGATATTTATGAGTGACAAGTGAGTGCCCAATTCTACGCCGCTTGAGTATGACGTCTACACGGCGCAGTGAAGCAGATGGTCAAGAACTAATGCATGCCGTAACCTGTCTCAGCTTATCCCATATTTGATCAAATATTGAAAATATTTATTCCTTTGTTCAAAAATTGTTGTTTAGCTTCATGAAGACACAAGGAAAGATATAAAATTGTAAAACTTACCAAATTTTTATTATCTCCAGATTTACACGCTGTCCTATATATAGGACGACGGTCAAATCAACTGCTATGACACTAATTTGTTTTCATACTCAAACTTCTTCTTTCAAAGAAAATGGTAAGAAACAGTTTAAACAGTAACTGTTTAAACTGTTCTATATGATTGTCAACATCCCCTTCTAGTGCAGATAGTTGGTGGTTTTTTTGCACAGTTCTCTAGTTGACAACGACGTTGTGTTCCATTAGGGTATTTCACAATAATGTGTTCAGTTTGCAACTTCAAAAATTCTGAATTTCCTTGTTGAGTGCCTAATTGCCTAACCGTCAAATTCCTTGGTATAGAGTGTCCTAAATAACTTATTGCAATAGCTCTTCGATATTCCAGAAGTTCAAGAGTTGCTGTTGGATTGAACAGTTTCGTTATCTTCCAGCTTGCAATAAGTGCAGTTTCATAAGCATTTAAGAATAATGTCCAATACCACTTTTTCCTTGTATAGAGGAAAAATAGGTTTCTATATGATTGTCAAATAGGTCTACACCATTCTTATACTTATTCTAAGAAATTCGCATGCTGGTATGTCACCTTTTTGTCGATCTCCTTTTACTCTTTTTCCTACCTTTCGATAGCATCTTGTATCTTCAAAATTCGTGAGCAATGATACAAACTTATCTTTCCAGCGAACTTCTGCAATTTCATTTTTCTCATCAAATTTTCAATCTGTCGCACCTCGATCCATTTTAGCACTTATTTTGTTTCACTTTAGTGGGCATTTGGCCATTTTTTTTCTCTTAGAGTTCCCGTAGCAAAGTAATTGCCTTCTCTCAGTCTAACGAAAAAAGGCCATAGGAGGCAAAAAAAGTTATCCTGTGGCGGTCACGCGAAGAAGATGAAATCATCATGTAGATTTTCATGCAAATTCCTAGCGTGATCGCCTGCGCATGTGCGAGCTTCCCCAGAGCGACATATAAGCGGGCTCCACTCGACTCAGGAGGGAGAGAGAGCAGTGATCCGCCTATATGTTCCCGTCGAGCTCTTCGTGTGCTCAAGCTGCAGAATATTTCCGGTAGTTATCGTCAATTGCTATAGCACCGGATTCTTCAACTTCACCGACTAAAGAGTGTTCCCGTGTACCAGTGTGTCTCACCATTGACAAGCTGTACCCTAAGATCGCCTCACAGGACTCTTGTGCTGCCAGTCGTAATATTAATTTTATTGTGTTATTAGTATCGGTAGTTGTATTATTTATTGATGTTTTTAATTGTAAGCGCAATAGTAGTTATTGCAATATTGCTAGTTTTCAATGATTTTATTATATTCCAGTGATTGTGAACAGGGTTCATCAATAAACTGTATTGCATTATTTAACAAGTCTACTGTATTTACAGATACATTGTAAACAGCCCACGAGAGTGGGGATATGTGGTAGGTGTTTTGGGAAAATAATAACCTTCTGTAAATATCTAGCTGTAAATATTTCTAAGCTAAAATATTATATACCGGCACCTCCACACTGGTGACCCGGAATTCTGTTTACAGTATTATTTAATTAATATATATTGCTGTCTTTACTCGTTTTTGAATGTTTTATATAACTACCAGTAGATTTATACTGAAAATTAGTGTATGAATTATGCCAACCACAGTATGCTCAGGTATGCAATAACTGCTCTGGGAACTCGCTATAGGTGCACTGGCACTCTCCCAGGTTGAGATTCTAACCTAATTCTCACTAGCTGAATATCTGTTCCTACTGCATTAACAGGAAAAAACTGCCCAGCTAGCCACCTGTAGTCATAATGACTGACGATAAAACCGAGGTCCGAGGGTCAGGTGTTTCCGATATAGCACGAGTTGCATTCAAACCACCGCCATTCTGGGATACAAATCCACGAGTTTGGTTTTTACAACTCGAATCTCAATTCAAGTTAGCTGGTATAACAGCCGACGAAACTAAATTTCACTCGGTTATTTCGGCAGTTGATACAAAGACTCTAAGTAGAGTGTCAGATATTGCAGAGAAACCCCCGTCAGACAACTTGTACGGCACGTTAAAGCAGCGTATACTTGATTTGTATTCTAGGTCAGACGCAGCCAGACTTAGACTTCTCTTTCAAGACATACAATTGGGAGATAGGACGCCTTCCCAGCTCCTACAAGAAATGAGGAATTTAGCTGAAGGAGATATTAAGGACGACGTTTTAAAGAGTCTGTGGTTACAGCGCCTTCCGCTGAACACACAACAGATTCTGTCCATTTCTAACGATCCCCTGCCAAACCTCGCGAAAATCGCTGATAAAATTATGGAAATTTCCCCCATAACACCCACGGTTACAGCCGTAGCACAATCAAGTGAGTTGAATTCTATTAAAACTGAATTGTCTAACATTAAGAAAACTCTTAAGTCTCTACAAGAACGCAGAGATAGACAAAGTCGCTTCAGATCAAACTCTGGATCTCGAAACCGTCTCAGGTCGAATTCAGAATCTCGTAAAAATGCTAATAGATTATGTTGGTATCATCACAGGTTTGCAGAGAAAGCTAAGAGGTGTACAAAGCCATGCAGTTTCCAGGGAAACGACTAGGCACGTCGGTTTTGACGGCAACTGACGTGGCGACTCATCATAGCCGTCTCTTTGTTTTTGATAAGATTTCCAAGCAGAAATTTTTGGTTGATTCAGGTGCAATAGTGTCTTGCTATCCCAGGACGTTCGTATCTTGGTCCAGACAACAACCAGAGTGTCTGTACGCTGCAAATGGATCGGAAGTTCCTACTTTCGGTACAATACAACTAAAACTTGACTTAGGTTTGAAAAAGGAAATTTTATGGACGTTTGTGATCGCTGATGTTACAACACCTATTTTGGGAGCTGATTTCTTGGAAAGTTTTGCCCTACTATTAGACGTTAAAAATCGTAGACTGATTGAACAACGTGCGACCTCAGCTATTCATTGTTCTTCACGGGTAGATGCATATTTAACCCCCATCAGTACTAGTACACCTTTTTACAGTGTAATTATGAAATTTCCTCGAATTTTAAGTCCCAATCTTAATAGGCACAAGCTAACAACTACAGTAGTTCACACTATCGAAACTAAGGGTCCTCCAGTATTCGCAAAAGCTAGGAGGCTGAATCCTGAAAAGCTAAAAGCTTTGAAGAATGAATTCCAGGAATTGCTCCAGCAGGATATTATTCGACCTTCCAAAAGCCCTTGGTCGAGTCCAATACACATCGTGACGAAAGCCGATGGCAAGTTTCGAATCTGCGGAGACTACCGCAGGCTTAATGCCGTAACGGTACCTGACAGATACAGCATCCCTCATCTGCATGATTTTACTGCGGAACTGAATGGTAAGACAATTTTTTCTAAAATTGACCTTAAAAAGGCTTACCATCAAATTAAGATTGATGACGCAGACGTTCAAAAAACCGCGGTCATTACACCCATCGGACTTTATGAATACAATTACATGTGTTTCGGGTTAAGAAACGCCGCTCAGACATTTCAGAGATACATAGACAACGTTTTACGTGGTCTCACTTGCTGTTTTGCGTATATAGACGACATTTTAGTCGCCTCAACTGATGAGACAGCACACAAACAGGACTTAGCTCAAGTTTTTGAAAGGTTAGATAATCATGGCTTAGTCATTAATCATGCTAAATGTATTTTTGGTTCAAAGGAATTACAATTTTTAGGATTTCTGGTTACCGCGAAAGGAATTTCTCCAGCGCCAGACAAGATTAAGCATATAGCTGAATATACCTTGCCGAAAACGGTAGATAGTTTACGTCGTTTTTTAGCCATGATAAATTTTTATCACAGATTTTTTAGGCACGCAGCCGAAATTCAGGCTAAGTTATACCAGATGGTAAAAGGAAAGCCTAAAAAGGACAAATCTATTTTACAGTGGAGCGATGACACTCGAGAAGCATTTTTACAATGCTTAGACGTTCTACAAAAAGAAGTCAGGCTAGCTCATCCAGCAGCTAACGCCAAACTCTCTCTTATGGTTGACGCCTCTGACATTGCGATTGGAGCAGAGCTTCATCAAACAATAGATGGTACAGCAAGTCCCTTAGGATTTTTCTCCCGTCGACTTACGCCTACCGAAAAACGGTATAGTACATACGACAGAGAGCTTCTATCCATCTACTCCGCTGTCAGACACTTTAGGCACTTGATTGAAGGATCCCAATGCGTGATTTTTACGGATCATAAACCATTGTGCTACGCATTTCAGCAACACAGTGATCGTTGCAATCCCCGTCAAATCCGCCACCTTGAATTCATTTCGCAATTCTCGACGGACATACGTTATATCAAAGGAAACCAAAATGTGGTCGCTGATGCTATGTCTCGAGTCGACGCGATTAGACTAGGGTGCAAGATAGATTTACAGGAGTTAGCATCTGCACAAGCTGTTGACGCGGAATTACAAGAACTATTAAAAGGTAAAACAGGTTTAGAAATTAAGCAGATTCAATTAGAGACAGGTTCTCCCAAAATTTACTGCGACATTTCTACAGGTCACATTAGGCTATACCTACCAGACGAATTCCGTAAGGAAGCTTTCGCACAGGTACACAATATCTCTCATCCAGGTACTAAAGGTACAGCGAAGTTAATCCGAGAACGTTTTGTTTGGCCTAGACTGGAGGCTAACTGCAAAGAATGGGTCACAAGTTGCATTCAGTGCCAGAAATCGAAGATTTCGAGACATACCAAGTCTCCACTGGCTACATTTAAATGCCCTGACACTAGGTTCTCGGAAGTTCATCTCGATATTGTTGGCCCACTGCCACCTTCCAGAGGATTTCAGTACTTGCTAACTTGTATTGACAGGTTTACTAGATGGCCGGAAGCTTATCCAATTCCGGATCAAACAGCTGAAAGCGTCGCGGAAGCGTTTTACACGGGATGGATTGCACGGTTCGGCGTGCCTGTTACAATCATTACTGATCAAGGCCGACAGTTCGAAAGTGAACTCTTTTCCACTTTAACAAAATTATTAGGAATAGAGCGCAGGAGAACATGTGCGTACAACCCCCGCGCAAATGGTCTAGTGGAAAGATTTCATAGACACTTAAAGCAGACATTAACGTGTATTTTAAAAGCTTCCCAATTCTGGGTTGAAAAGTTACCATTAGCTTTACTCGGTATCAGAGCTAGCCTCAAAGAGGACATAATGGCATCAACAGCCGAAATGGTGTATGGCTCACCATTAAGATTACCCGGAGATTTTTTTTTGTGACTCGAAAGATAGTCACGCGTTTACACGTTTTGAATTTTTAAAACGTTTGAAATCCCATATGAAAGAGCTGCGGCCAATTCCCACATCTAATCATTCGATAGGTAAAGTTTTTTTGCATAAAGAATTAATGCAAGCCCCTTTTGTATTCGTTAGAATAGATTCAGTACGTAAACCATTAACCCAGCCATACGACGGCCCTTACAAAGTCATTTCTAGACACCCGAAACACTTCACACTAAGCATAGCAGGTCAAAAGAAATGCATTGCAATTGATCGACTCAAAGCAGCATTTTATCAGGACCAGCCAGTTTCGGAAGTTGTTGCGAAAGACGTAGGCCAAACCCCAACTGTCGTCACACGTTCGGGACGCAGGGTTCGGTTCGTGGTACCGTACCAAGCCTAGGGTCTTGGCACTTGCGGGGGAGTGTGTGGCGGTCACGCGAAGAAGATGAAATCATCATGTAGATTTTCATGCAAATTCCTAGCGTGATCGCCTGCGCATGTGCGAGCTTCCCCAGAGCGACATATAAGCGGGCTCCACTCGACTCAGGAGGGAGAGAGAGCAGTGATCCGCCTATATGTTCCCGTCGAGCTCTTCGTGTGCTCAAGCTGCAGAATATTTCCGGTAGTTATCGTCAATTGCTATAGCACCGGATTCTTCAACTTCACCGACTAAAGAGTGTTCCCGTGTACCAGTGTGTCTCACCATTGACAAGCTGTACCCTAAGATCGCCTCACAGGACTCTTGTGCTGCCAGTCGTAATATTAATTTTATTGTGTTATTAGTATCGGTAGTTGTATTATTTATTGATGTTTTTAATTGTAAGCGCAATAGTAGTTATTGCAATATTGCTAGTTTTCAATGATTTTATTATATTCCAGTGATTGTGAACAGGGTTCATCAATAAACTGTATTGCATTATTTAACAAGTCTACTGTATTTACAGATACATTGTAAACAGCCCACGAGAGTGGGGATATGTGGTAGGTGTTTTGGGAAAATAATAACCTTCTGTAAATATCTAGCTGTAAATATTTCTAAGCTAAAATATTATATACCGGCACCTCCACAATCCATATAAATTTTGTGCTGCGCTGGATTTTTTACAATTGACAGCAAACTTTCTACAACTTCTTGAGATAATGGTACTTTGTTCTTTTGCACTTTTGATTTAGTTTTCTTATAAAAAAATTGAGGATCATATTTGTTGTTGCTTTCCAAATACAAATTTTCTGAACTAGATATGATTGGACCTTTTTGGGTTCCTTTATATGGAATGATATGAAATGGATATCCATCATAAGAAGGCAGTATCCACAACTTGTATCCAAATTTGACCGGTTTTCCTTTCATAAACATCTTGCAGCCATGTCTTCTGTAATAGTACATCAATCTTTCATGAATACTTAGATGTTCAGAAAATACACCAAACTATATATATATATATATATATATATATCCTTTTTGCATTTCTGTCTTTTTGTATTTCTGGCTTTTCATTTGTGTTCTTTAGGATTCTATGTGTACGTGCATTTATGATGCGTTGAGTCCTAAGTGCAAGACGTCCGTGTACTTTCATTTGATTTGACTATGTGTTTCAATCGGGATCTTGGGGCCTTGGGATGTCTTTTGGTTAGACTTGCGTCCTATTCAGAAAGTTCCCCCTTGAGGTAACTGATTTGGTTAGGTCTCCTGATGACGAGACCAGTCAGTTACCTCGATATATGGTTTAGTTCCATTACTGCTTCAGAATCTTGCCTTACGGTGCGTTGAGTCCTGAGTGCGTGATTTATGATTATTTTTGTCTACATTCTTCCTGATAATAGTTTTCTTGCTCTGTTGAATTATTCAATTTTAGTTATATTTGTCCGTTTTCAATATGAGGATTTGTTACAACTGCGCAATCTTTTATCGAAAGATAAAATTTACAACGCTAGGGTAGGTTTTCAGTCAATTTATTGGCTGTCTATGCCCTCTTTATAAGTTTTAGTTCGTGGTGAATTCTTTACATTATTGTAATAGTGCACCATTTTTTCATCAGTACTTAGATGTTCAGAAAATACACCAAACTGTGTATATATATATATATATATATATATATATATATATATATATATATATATATATATATCACTAGAACCGCGGAGCGGGTCAATTTGACCCAAAACGATGTTTAATTTATCACCACGCAAAACGTATTGATTGAAAAAACAATTCCTTTTATGACTTTTAATATTTTAAGGTGAACAACAATTTACCAAATTTAAAAATTCGTAACATAAATATTTTTCCGATTATTAACACTTATACCTAGAACCGCGGAGCGGGTCAATTTGACCCGTAAGAAATGTTAATGCACAAATAACGAAAAACAGATGCAATTTTTCGAACTGTAACTGTAAAATACTTCTACCCCACCCTAGAATTCCTTAAATGGACTGTACCAGAAGGGGGAATAGTGAAGGTTTTTCAGTCAAGGTCTTTATATTAGGTTTGGAGCACGAACTACGTTCGAATGCAGTGAAAAATTACTGCAAATATTTAGAAGACTTTTTGAAGTTGTTTTTATTCTGTAATTAGTATATGTATAAAAACTATGTCACGACGCCGTAATCTTGCTGTTCCGGAAGCTTTAGAATATTAAAAACAATTATATGAAAAGGATTCAGAAGGTTCGGAAAAAGAAGGTTTCTCAAGATTCGATTTTGAGTAGTCAGGATGAATACCTGCCTGCTAATGAATAAAATTTGGATTCGGATGAAGAAAATTAAAGTGAAGATGACTCTGGCAATGCTCTAACAATCCCTGGTCCTTCTTATCGCAATACTGATGATCATTTATCTGATAAAAAATAAAAATCAAACATTCCAAGAAAAGATACACACACGCAAAGAAATTTGAAAAAGAAATCGACAATAACATTCAAAGTTGAAAATAATGAAAATGGCAAAGATGGGACAATTTGGAAAGTCGCTCAATTAGGAACAAACGATAGAGGAAGAAAATCAAAGTGTAATATTTTGAAAGAAGTAGGGGGGCCCAACACCACATGCTAAACGCAATGTTATCGACAACAGTCCTTCAAGTGCTTGGAGACTTTTTATAGATGAATGGATATTGAAACACATAAAGAAATGTGCTGAAGATGAAGCTCATTGGCAGATTCAGGAAGGAGAATGGAATATAACATTAGAAAAAATAGATGCTTTTATATAAATTTTATATGCACGTGGTATATATTGTGCAAAAGGACTTGAACTGGACATCTTGTGGTCAAAGAACTGAGGACCACCATTTTTCCAAAATACAATGTCAAGAGACCAATTTCGTGAAATAATGGGATTTTTACTCTTCTACATAAAATAAACAAGATCAAAGCGTCTAGAGACAGACAAATTTGCCCTTATTTCGGATATCTGAAATCGTTTCAGGGAAAATTGAAAGACTAACTATACACCAGGTCCTAATGTAACTCTAGATGAACAGTTATTTCCTACAAAAGCTAGGTGTATGTTTATCCAATACATGCCAAACAAACCAGATAAGTGGGGAATCAAGTTCTGGTTGGCTGCAGATTTGACTCAAAATATCTGATTAATGGATTCCCGTATGTTGGAAAAGATAACCAAAGTCCATCCAACGTTTCTCTTTCTGAACATGTAGTGCTGCGACTAATAAGTCCATATGAGAACAAAGGTAGAAATGTCACTACGAACAACTATTTCACGACACTGAAGCTTGCAGAGGCATTGAAATCCAAAAACACTAGCCTTGTAGGAACTGTAAAACGCTCAAGAAGAGAAATACTAGTCTCTGTAAAAATTTTAAAATCCACATTGTATTCGACTACGGTAGTAACCCATAAAGACATGAGTCTAACTGTTTATCAAGGTAAAAAAGATAAAGGTTGAAGAATTGCGAGAAAAGTTTGTTCTCTTCCGAAATAAAAAGGTGGCAAAAAGAGCATGTGAAGCAACCAATGAAAACGACGGACAACCAAAAATTAAGCGTAAACGAGTCGGATTCCACATTTCGAAATGTGAAAATAAAACTCTAGATATCTGTTCAAAATGTAAAGCACCCATCTGTGGAAAATGTACAAAACTTATTAATCAGTTTTGTACAAAATGCATACAATAAATTGGATTTTATAATCTGTAAAACTAAGTACTGATAAAATTTTTAGTAACTGATAAAATTTTTAATTTTTAATTTTTTGAAATTATGTCTAAACATATTAAAAAGAGATACTCTGTTTTTAAATTGAAATTAGGAAATTTATGCCATATTTTTTTAAAGAGACATGTTATTATACTCAAGGACATAAAATTTTAAATAATACGATTTTGTAAAAATTAAGTTAATTTCTCTTGATTTATATAAATTATTTAATGTAAATTCTGAGAAATATTGATTATTATTTAAAAAATAAAATGTTTTAGTAAAATAAATTAAGAGCTTGTGCATATTTTATAACTTTACAATCTCGGGTCAAAATGACCTGCTCCGCGGTTCTAGGTATATCGAAAGTCCCGCGGTTCTAGTGATATATATATATATATATATATATACAGTGGAATCTCGATCTATCGTTTTTCAAGGGACCGATTGAAATGAACGATAAATGCGGGAAAACGATAGATACGGAAACATAACAAAGCAATATGATCGTTGGGACTGAATAAAATGAACGACACATACGGAAAAACGATGGATTCGAAAACGATCGACCGAGATTCCACTGTATATATATATATATATATATGAATATATGTATGAATATATGTATGTCAAAATTTTGAAGCATTTTCGTACTTTTCTGTTTAACTTCTTTACTGCTTGCCTAAACGATACAGACTGGGTTTGGCGCGCAGCTAAAATTTTAATTCGCGACTATGGACGGTTTTAGCGTGTGAAATTTTTCTTTCCGGAGGACCATTGTGGAGGAACGTAATCCTGGGTTAAAAAGGGAGGGGATGTTGCTGTGTTGGTAAGAAAAAACGAAGGATAAAATTGAGGCGTGGCGTCCTGTTGATTCTATTTCAGCCAGTCTGTGGTCGATAGGTCCCTAATTTGTAGTGTACGAAAATGCTAAATATACACGGGTCACTCATCACGGCAGTCTTCAAGGTTGGGCCCAACCCGTGCTGGCTTTCGAATGGCTAGGGCGCTGGCATTCGGTACCGGAGTCTGTGGGTTCGAATCCCACTCTTGGCATGGACGTTTGTAGCCGTTCGGAATCGGCTTCAAGCAGTAGGTCCCGGTCTAATTAGCCCTCGTGTAGCAAAAGTTGACCGTAGCGCTCCAAACCAAACCAAACCAAACCAAACCCTCTAATCCAGAAACAAAACCTCGTTCCATCCTCAGGCATCCAAGAAATTCTGATGACGCTACAGCAATCTTGCTCCAACGAAATGATAACAGACAATGTCCTTAAACAGTGTTGCCAACTGGGGAGTTTCCCCCCTAAATTTGGGGATAAGTTAGGCGAATAGGAGTGTTTTTAGGAGGCCCGTTTTTTTAGAGACATTTTATGGAGGGGGGACATTTTTTCGATCGAGATTATTATTATTATTTTAAAATGCTCCTAGCGATCCAATTTTTAATTTCTCCACCCTTAAGTTTGCATTCACATTGCTTATTAATACATTTTGAACAGACTTATGTATTACTTTGAGCTATCGTTGAATAGTTAAATTTTAGGAAATAGTTTTATGCTTGTACTCTGTATTTTCTTGAAATTTTTGTACTTTTCTACATTTAAGTTACACTTTGATAATCTGAATGATGTCGAAACCTGAAATGGATACATAACTTTATTTTAATGTATTAGAGGAGTCTTTATCATAAATTTTATAAACTTTAGTCAAAAATTATGACTCAAAGAGCATTTCAAAGACTTGCAAATCTGGATATGACGCATTTTGATAAAAAGCCATTTAAAAGATGTTTATTCACCTACCTTTCATGTTTACTTTTACAAAGCCACCAAGTTTTTCATTTCACTTTTCACTACATATTTTAAATGCATTTTATACCAATATTTACATATTTTGAAAATATTAATACACCACAAAAAAAATTCCAACTTTTGTTCGCCTTTTTCTAATTTGAAAGTCTACCATCCCCTTAAGGCTGCATGTACTAACCCCATTGGATTCGCACACCTCAATGTTAACCTATGGAGAAAATTTGTCCACGGATAGGCGACTTGGATTAAAAGATTTTTTTTTAAAAAGTTGTACTCCGTCATAGAGAAAGAAATTGTATATTTTTCGTTTTTTTTTAAATGCAATTAATATTTTGAAATTTAAATTATTTGGAGAAAAATCTCGTACAGTGTGTTTTAAACGCTCATAAATTCCTTCGGTGGACGACATTTATAAAATGAATCCTGTAGCGCTTTGCTGAAAAGTTCAGGCTATCTGACAATACCAATTTTATTTGATTATCAGCATTTATGTACCTGTAAATAGTTGACAAAAATATATTTTAAATAAAAAATTTGGGGGTAGCGCTTAAACCCCCTATAGAGAGAGAGTCATTACAATCCCTCAAAATGTCAGTCCTAAGGGGTAGTGGAATTCTCGAACTGTCAACTGGACTCCTCCCACCACAAGAGTCTGCAAGAAGAGAAAAAGGGAAATACGAATTTTTTCTTAGTACATAACAGCCTTAATTATAAAGTTTCTATAAGCCATACTTACATTGTTTTACTTTACATTGGAATTGACTACTGAGATGGTCGAAGAGGATCTTGTGGTTAATAATGAGGTTACAGTGGTTAATAATGAGGCTTAAGACAAAGGGTTTCACAGAACCAATTGTAAGGCATCGTAAAACTGTTTCCCCATTAGAAACTTGTTTTTTAAACCTAAGATTTATTACTTTCAAACACCCGATTCTACAACCCCTCGAACCGTGTTTACGGATGCAATAATTTCCCTGGTTCTTCAATCTCTAGGAGTAACCTAAAAGTCATTTGACTTAATTTTCCAAAAAGAGTTCTCCAGATGGGTAAAATGATGACCGTCTCGGGGGTCATTAGTTTCCACAGGTATCTTGTTCCAGTTTTCGTGATAGAAGGCTTGCTTCTTAATCTATATTTGTATATATAAAACAGTTCCGTAACTGACTCACTGACTGCATACAACTCACAGACCAAACCTCTGGACCTAAAGGGCCGAAATTTTGCATAGCGATTCTTCTTATAGTGTAGGGGTGCAATAAGAGAGATTTTTGAAAAAATCTTCTTAGATTTTTTTAAATTAAATTTTTAACCTTTTCCTTACGGGGTGGGATAGCATGTATCCCAAGATTACGGGCCCAAGAATGAATATATATATATATATATATATATATATATATATATATATACATAACCCTCTTAATGGCCGTTATTAGAAACGGGGTATGAAATTTCCCGTTCTAAAGAGGGAATAGGAAATATTGGCCCCGTAAGCTAAAGGTTAAGCTGATTTAGTAACTTTTTTAAAGTTTGCATTTAAATAATAATTTGAGGGTTATAAAATTTATATCACGAGAAAGATCATAAAAATTCCTTTAAAATGAAATCTGTTAAGAATCTTTACCTCTATTTTCTGATTTTTGGTGAATTTTTAAAGATTAATTTTTACAATTTAATTTATTAAATGCTGATCACGTGATTTCTTTTTCTGGTACTTTAAATAAATTTATCGTCACGTGCATAACAACTAAATAGATTAAAAAAAAATTCTTGCTAATGCGGCAGACGATTGGACAATATTTTGTCCATAAAAATATCCCTCATGACTTTTTTATAAATATATATATTTTTTCTACATCAGTTGTATATATAGATCGTCGTATTTATTATATATATATATATATATATATATATATATATATTGGCATTAATTGCATACATTGACCATTGTATTTAATTTGAATGTACTCCGTAGCGAAGTGCGGGTTTTCAGCTAGTCTATATATTTAAAACAGTTCCGTAACTGACTGACTGACATACAACGCACAGACCAAATCATTGGACCTAAAGGGCTGAAATTTTGCATGGCTGTAATGAAGCGTCTTCGGATATATGAAAATTTCATAGAAATATTAAGAGGTAAAGTCGATCGAAGGCTTTTATCAATACATTGTTTTGATAAAATTGGGAACGCCGGCTGAGCGGGACGATAATTATAGAGCGGAGAGGTCCTGTGTGACGTAAGGTAGTGAATAGTCCTGCGGCGGTGGTCAACTTGGGATGTTGATCGCCAGTCGAGATTAAGAGAGTTGTCGCCATGATTTGACACTACACGACAATGGACTGTGTTTTCGGATTTACAACGGCGGCATGTAAGAACCAAGGGCGTCGTGTGAGGTTTATGCAAGCATGTTTCCCGTGGGGGCGTGTGCTGCTTAGCTGGGGGCGGCCAATAAAATAAAGTTTGAAATGAGCAAGCGAATGAGTTTTTTTGCTGAATCTTGTATGGATGAGAAATTTTGAGGAGGAGGAGACACGAAAGAAGAAAGGAGTTTGAAATGTATAAATTAGGGAGTTTAAAAAAAAGGAGGCTCTCTCAGATCTCTCTCTCTCTCGAGTCCGAGACTTCTGGCGTGTCTGGTCGAGCTTCGGTTCCCCGCTTTTTTTTCCTGAGATTTTGCGTATTGGAGTAGAGCTGCGGTTCTACTTGTGTTATTACTGCGTTGAGTCGAACTTGGAGTTCCCCACAAATATTACTGATAAAATAGAAATTCCTCTGCATATAAAATAATGGTGGAGCGAGTGGAGTAGCGGTCACAAGAATTATCAGAGACGTAGAATCAAGAGGTGTGTGTGCCCTGCCTATGTACGGAAGGATCCAACGGACCCCAGCTAGACGTGTCAGTGAAGTCAACAATCTGCTAAATATCAAAGGAACCGAGTGAGTGGCACAATTTTATTGTTTAGATCAGTCCCCTTTTTGTTTAGGTTTTTTTCTTAAATAGGTTGTTTACGGTCAGAGTAAGAGTAATTTATATAAGAGTTAGAGTTGAGTAAGTATTTTGAGTTTGGGTTATTTGTCGTGCGCTCCCTATTTTCCTCGTCAAGTAAATTTTGAATGTTAATATTCGATATAATGATAAACTGATTTTGGTATATGGATAAGTGTGCCTATAAAAGGTATGATTAAAATAATGTGTACAAACAATGTATAATAATTTGTAAATAAATTTAAGTTTAAGTTAAATTTAAATCTCTCTGTTTTATTTGTTCTTCAATATTTTAGTTCACTTGTTCGTCAATTGCTAGTTACGTCCTGAACTATGGGTTATTAACAAAATAATTTTAAAACACAACGCACCCAACTACCCCTTTATAAATAAATTAATGTACTACCTAACTAATTCACGCCCGATAAGATAACTTTGGACGAGCAATACGATAATGGCGATTCTTCTTATAGTGTAGGGGTGCACTAAGAAAGATTTTTGAAAAATTCTAGTTAGATTCTTTTAAATTGAATTTTTAAGCTGTTTTTGTAACTTTTTTTAAGTTTGCATTTAAAATAATAATTTGAGTGTTTCAAAATTTGTATCACGAGAAAGATCATAAAAATTCCTTTAAAATGAAATCTTTTTTGAATACTTACCTTCAGTTTCTGATTTTTGGTGGATTTTTAAAGATTAATTTTTAGAATTTAATTTATTAAATGCTGATCACGAGATTTCTTTTTCTGGTACTTTAAATAAATTTATCGTCACGTGCATAACCACTAAATTGACAATTTTTTTTTCTTCCTAATGCGGCACATAATTGGACATTATCTAAATAAATATTAAAATACAACAAAAGATATGTCCCTCAAACTATACTATATTAACTGTACTATATTCTTTAGCATGTTTCATTAGATTTCATTTGAATATTTTCTTCTACATTATTTTGTGTATAAAAATATCCCTTACAATTTTTTATAAATATATTTTTTTGTTTTTCACATCAATTGCATACATTGATCATTGTATTTATTATAAATATATATATTTATTTTTTTTGGCATTAATTGCATACATTGACCGTTGTATTTAATTTGAATGTACTCCGTAGCGAAGCGCGGGTTTTCAGCTAGTAGACTTATATATGTTGTTGTTGTTGTTTCTAATTCCCCCTGGAGGGAATTTATTTCATTCGAGGTCCATATATAAGCTAACGGGCTGAGGAATGCGGCTTCGTTTTAAAATGGCGCCACAAGGGTTGGATTCCAATTTAGCCCGGTGCCACCGTTATTTTGAGCGAGCTCCCAGGAGAGGCATCTGGGGGATCGTACCTTCTCCCGCCCTCATAGGGGGAATTTCCGGTATATGGATTTTACGGGCCCATATCTAGTCTAGACACGGAGGTATGTAATGGCTCTTCTCGGGATTCGACACCAGCACCCTCAGCACCGAAAACCGACCCTCTACCACTAGGCTACCTCGAGCCATACTTAAATAAGAAGAATAAAGTTCATATGATTGTGTTTAACATAATATTATAGCTTAGAATATATATACAGGCCCCAATTTTCCATTAGGCCCGGTAGGCCTGGGCCTAGGGGTCCCCGAATGTTCGCTCTCAAATTTTTATTTTAAAAGAAAAGAAAAACAAAATTCCCAATTCAATTTTTTTTAATTTTACCTTTTTTAATAGCAGTTTTTTTATATATCCTTTTAAATTTGATTGATTGGTTCATCATATGTATGATTATATGTATAGTTCATCATATGTATGTTATAGTGTATATAAGGGATTAATAATTTTTTCTGGTTGTATTGTATTGGTGTTTTCATGATGAAGTTAATATGTTGTATTACTTTTTGTTATTTGATAATGTTCTAGGATTCTACACTTCAAACAGCCAATTCTTGGTAAAATGGTACTTTTACAATGATTCATGATTTTTTTTTGTGTGTGTCTCAACTTTGGAACAACTTTGTGTGTCAACTTGTGCCTTTAGTCCAGAATTTTCTAAATCGGGCCCTGTATATATATATATATATATATATATATATATATATATATATATATATATACACAGAAGGCCGTTCAACCTTTATGGAAACGATTTCGTAATTTATTTTTGCTGTTTGCAATTTGAGATAAAAATTTGGCAACTTCCGAATAATCCTCTGCTACTATTCTGTGTTTATTGGAATGTGAAATAAAATATTTATTTTAAAAAGGGCTCCTGAAATTGATAAATGGCTCGATGATTACGTAACTGTGCTCTCCGCGGAGAAATATTCGTATCAATAAATTATAAAACGGTGTAAAAATCGCGGTTATGGCGTTTCAAATAAAGGTATTTATAATATATTAAATTTGAAAGGAAAAAACATCTAACTGAAAGTAAAAATGAAAACATGACCACGAAACCTGTGAGTCGAAAGCAGGTAAATATCAAGAAAGTAAAGTGTCTAATCCTAAAAAAAAATCCGTGACTCAAAGATTCATTGCATCGAAACTAAGAATATTTTCTGGTACTGTAAGTAAAATCATTCATAAAGCGTTGAAGTTAAAAAAGAATATTTCAACCTAAAGTTCATCTGCTTTTGCCAAAGCATATTGCTCAAAGAAAAACAAATTGTAGAAAATCATATGAAAAAGACCTAGCGGCTGAAAAATGGAAATTTATGGTAACACTCGATGAGGCATGCGTGTATTTATGTTAGTGTAATTAAAAAAAATAAATGTTCTATTGCCCAACTAACGAGAATGACTGTACGAAATGGCATCGTCAGTGTACAGAAAAGTTCCCATAGGGATTCATGATAGTTACAGGATTTTGTTACAACGGAAAATTAAAAATCCAAAAAGTCTCAAGTAAAGCCAAAATTAATTCACTCTACTATCAACAGAACCAATTTTTTAAGAAATTCCAGCCTTATATGGAAAAGACATTGATAAAGTTGCGCTTCATACGGACAAAGCCTATAGTCACACGTCGAAATCAACTGCCGCATATGTAGCAAAGAAAGAATAAGAAACAGGAATGAAGTGTATCCAGTTAAATGAAATACCTGTAAAATCTCCTGACGCTTTTCCAATGGACTTTTGCACTTTCTGTTTATTAAAACGATCCTTAGGAAAACGACATCCAAAAACACAGAATGAAATTTGGAAAACGATCCAAGAGGAATGGGGTAAAATTGACATGACAGTACTAAGAAAAATTTTGCTTTCATGGAAAATTCGAGCTAGAGCTATTGTCAAGAACTATGGATATCATATAGAAGCAAATAGGCAGAAAAAAATATGGTATTTATACATAAATCTTAACTACAAAATCGTTTCCACAAAGTGCGAACGACTTTCTGTATATATATATATATATATATATATATATATATATATATATATATATATATATATATATATATATATATATATATATATATATATACTTACACTTACACACACACACACACACATATTATATATATATATATATATATATATATATATATATATATATATATATATATATATATATATACATATATGTGTGTACGTGTGTGTACGTACAATTTAAACTCATTATTTGTCTTAACGAAAGTTCTCAGTATTAGGCACAAGAGATTCCCCATAAAGTATGAAACTATTTTACGCTTCCGCGTTTCAGATAAAAATAAATGCAGGGGAACATAAAGTGTTTTCAGCATATCCTTTGTTTTTCACGAACCATTTCTTTCCATCGTTGGGAAAGAAAGTCAGTGTTTGTATATTTTACAATAAAATGCATGCATACCCGTTCTGAATGTAACATTTTATAAAATATCTCCAGAGTGCTTGTCGAATGTTTGCTATCCTTCCAGCACTTTAGTGGAGGTCGTTCATGCGTGAGTTCAGCGAACAGGAAATAGGCATTTCTCTCAGTCGGAGTAAGCGTCACGTCTTTTACGGCTTTTTGAGTGTTTCCGATAGGATTGCGTTTTCTTTCGGCTTTCGACACGATTGTTTCAGCAACTGTCAAGTCTAGACTCGCGTTTTCAGTCAAGAGTCAAAACCTTGAAATGTCTTATAATAATATCTGCAGTAAACTTTATATTTGGGAGAAAAACGCATCGCTTTAATCATATATACATTTAGTTCTGTAATTATTATGTCTACCCCATTTAAAAAATCGAAATATTAATAACATTTTCACGATCATCTATTCAAACATTCCTATAATAATATCTAGAGTTAATTTTATAATAGGAAGAAAAATTAATGCGTTAGGTCATACAGAAGGTCATGGGAAGGTCATACAGAAGGTCGTTCAAACTTTATGGAAAAGGTTTTGATAGTTAAGTTTTATGTATAAATCGAGTATTTTTTGCTTCGATTTGCTTCTATCTGATAGCCATGGTGCTTAACAATACCTCTAGCTCGAATATTCCAAGAAATTAAACTTTTCTTAGTACTGTAATGTCAATTTTACTCCATTCCTCTTGGAGCGATTTCCAAAAGTCTGTTCAGTGTTCTTCGATGGCGTTTTCCTAAGGCTCGTTTTAACAAACCGAAAGTGCAAAAGTCCATTGGAGAAGCGTCAGGAGATTTTATAGGTATTTCTTTAAATGGGATACACTTCATTCCTGTTTCTGATTATTCTTGGGGGAAACAAGCGCAGTTGATTTAGACGTGTGACTAGAGGCTTTGTCCATATGAAGCTCAACTTTATCAATGTCCTCTCCATATTAGGCTGGAATTTCGTTATCAAAAATTGGTTCTAAAATATTTTACTGATAGTAGAAAGAAATAATTTTGTCTTTACTTGAGACTGTTTTTAAAATTTGCAATTGTAAAAAAATCCTGCAACTATCATGAATGCCTTTGGGAAGTTTCTGTACACTGACAAAGCCATTTCGTTTGGCCATTCCCGTCAGTTGAGCAAAATAAAATTGATATTTTTTTATTACTGTTGCTTAAATACACCCATGCCTCATCGAGTGTTACCACAAATTTCCATTTTTCAGCAGCTAGGTGTTTTTCCTATAATTTTCTACAATTTTCTTTTCTTTCAGCAATATGCTTTGGCAAAAGCAGATGAACTTTATATTTAAACATCTTTTTTTAACTTCAAATCTTTATGAATTATTTTACTTACAGTGCCAGAAAACATTTCTAGTTTCGATGCAAGGGATCTTTGAGTCGGATTTTCTTTTAGGATCAGAGGCTTCCCTATTTTTGATACTTACCAGCGTTGGAAGTCTAAGGATGAGGTTTCGCGGTCTTGTTTCCATTTTTGCTTTCAGTTAGACGTTTTTATCCTTTCAAATTTAATATACGGGGTGGCTATAATTAAAGTTCCACTTTGAAATGGTCATAGAAGGAAAACTACTGGACCAAATGTTATCAAACTTGGTAATCGTTTAAAGGAGGTCATGGGAATTTCTTTTCAAGAAAAAAAACTCACCACCAGGGGCCAAATGGCGCTGTATGCAATATTGTTAAACGAAATAAGACATGATGACATCGGTTTATAATGTGTTTAATCGTTTCTGAAACGTGTTACAAAGCATGTTAAATGTGTCATCCACCATTTTCCGAAAGCAAGTTAAATCGCATTACTGTACTCTCAACAGTAGCTCTAGCATATCAAGAGGAATGTTACGGACATCTCTCTGTATCGCATCTTTCAATTCCACCAAATTCTTTAGACTATCCCCATAAACAGTGCTTTTGAGATAACCCCATAGCCAGAAGTCACAGGGGTTGAGGTCGGGTGACCGGGGTGGCCATTTTGTGGGGAAGTTTCGGCCTGTAATCTGTTTATTCGTGAAATGTTGCGTAAGTAACAGTGAGACACATGTACCAATGTGCGGTGGGGCCCCGTCCTGCATAAAACTCTTGGTGTCTAAAATGCCACGTTGCTGGAGTTCAGGTATCACGACACATCTTCTCATTCACTCTAAGCAAACTGCAGTCACAGTGCATGTAACAGGTCTAGCTGTCGACTTGTCTTCAAAGAAAAATGGTCCAATTATGAAACTAGATGTCATTCCACACCAAACGGTGACTTTTGGATAATGCAATGGAACTGGGTAGATAACATGAGGGTTTTTTTTTTTGGCCCAAATCCTGCAGTTAGGGGTATTTACATCGCCATTTAGGTAAAAATGGGCCTCATCTGTCCACAAATTGTTCGTCCATTTCCATCCGTGAAGGAATTCCAAAGCGAAAGATTCTCTTGCAGCAGGATCGTTACGTTTAAGTTCTTGAACATGTTTGATTTTGTATGGGTAGAACTGCAGCATTTTACAGACAATTTTGTACACCGTACTTCATGGTACGTCCATTCTACGTGCGACTTCACGTACGCTGAACGTACCGTGTGTACTTTCCATTGTTGTTTCCTACACTGCTAATGCAACAGCCTCTTCGGTTTCCACAGAAGCAGGTTTCCTCCCCCCCCCCCCCAGGTGCAACACATAACCTGTGGCTTCAAACTTTGCCATTATTTTCCTCAAACCCTGCGGTGTCATTGGCCCTCGGCGTATTCTTCCTAATGAACGATACCTTTGCAAAGCACGCCATTCATTGCTATCGCATTCATAATAACATTTAACGTGAAAAGCACGGTCTTGCATTTTGTACTAGAAACAGGATCAGAGCGATAAATGGTATGATTTTATATAACACTGCGGGTCCACTTAATCCTCGAGTATTAAGAGAATACCTTAGATCTCTCAGTCAAAGAACCAACCACATAACATATCAAATGTCATATTTTTTCGACAGTAAAATTTTCACAGCTTGTGAGTGCCTTGAAGCTATCTAGTTCCGCATTTCAATCCTGACAACGGTTCTTTGGCGGTTTGGTACGATTCGGCGCGACCATTTTGGAGCGACCGTTTCAGCGCTGACCGATTCGGCGCCAGATATTTGCATTCCGAACTTTTTAAGTGTAAGAAATATTAATTAAGAAAAAGGGGGAGGTTATTACGAGGATTTGACGTTCTATAAGCTTATTAAAAACATCTTTATCTCGGTTTAAGAAACAAATTAGCCAGGAGGCAGAATGAAGTAGAGCTTTTCCCCAAAACAAAACGGAAAAAATGTACACTGTGCATATGTACAAAAATAAATTCATAAAAAAAGTATGAACATGGAGTCATTAATAGGATTTGTAAAAATTTTAATTTCTTACCTTATAAATTACATTTTTACTTTAATTCGCCATCTGATAATTGTGAGCAATGCTCCTCAGATACTCTATTGCAGACGTAGAAGCAAATTTAAGAATATTATCTCTTATCCTTCTGTATGCATCTCTATATTTTTTTTAAAATTTGGGGTTGGTTCATGATCGGCTAACAATTTTTCAAAATCACACTAAGTTTAATATGTTTTAACTGCAAAAATTAAGTTCTTTTATCAGCTTATCACTGGCTCCTTTAAATTACGTAAAATTCTATTCATCATTGATATCTTTATTAAATAATTTTTTCATGCATAAAAAAATCACAAATTACATCGTTTAACGAAAATTTGACAAAAGTTTGACGAAAATTTTATGACCTGAATAACCTCCTTCAGGAATTAGATTATCGCTGAAGGAGCTTATCACTGGCTTCTTTAAATTACGTAAAATTCTATTCATCATTAATATCTTTAATAAATAATTTAAAAGATTTTTTTTCATGCTTAAAAAAAATCACAAATTGCATTGTTTAACGAAAAATTTGATGAAAGTTTGACGAAAATTTAATGACTTGAATAACCTCCATCACCAAATAGATTTTCGCCGAAGGCCGCGCCGAAACGGCCGCGCCGAAATGGCAGCGCCGAATAGTCTCATTTCGGTTCTTTGGAGACATAAAACATGTGCAAATAAAGTCTGGGTGTAGAATACAACGTGGAAACAGAATAAATTCTTAATACCTCAAGATGGGGTAACTTTGTGACACATAGTAATTTTTTTGTATTTCGGATCTTGCGTCCCGCCCGTGATACCGGGAAGGGATAGAACAACGCCAACAGCAAGTCCGACATACAGAGACACCTAGTGGCCTTTGGCCGAACCTTCTGCGCGCCATTTGTCTTCTCTGACCAGTGTATTGTTCAAACCTGTCGTCAAGCTATTGACTCAAACTTCGGAAACTTTGTGTGCTAAAGGCTAACACCTTATACAACCAACTACCACAGGTAATTACTTTTTATTGTCAATATGTTGGTTAGATTGTGGAGCAATAAAACGTTTGTGTAGTGATATTTCCGAGAGATATGAGAATATAACCTAAATATAGAAAGGTGACAGGGTTACTTTGTGACACATTGACACTGTCACAAAATAATCCACAAAGTCGACCCACATCCTCCAACGCCCAATGTTGAATTTTTCCGTCCTCTAAAATACCACTGGAGAAAGAAATGTTGTCTATCGGGGAAATAACCACTCGAAGAAGCAGAATGTGCAGAAAGACGAATTTCCTCATCTCCTCAAAGAACTGGTGGCTACCCTGGACACCCGAGGTCTCTTTGATGTCAAAGATATAGATAAAGCTATCCAATATTTGTAATAGGTATATATAATTCTATATCAAGCTTTTGATAAGCGTTTTACTGTCTAACTTTGTGTCAAGTAATATTTCTTCTTGGATTTCAAAGCGAAAACACAGATGTCACTAAGTAGCCCACTCGGCGGGACAACTTTGTGACACATTTAAGCTTTAATTTCTCAATGGTGATTAAAGATCCGGGTTAGCGTAATGCATAACTACTCAAGGAAAGGATGTACCAATGTTTTTCAATTGTTCGTTTTGGGCTGCTTTTAAAACTGATCGGCTGGCTGGTTGGTTGGTTGGTTGGGGTTTTATGGCGCAACTGATCGGCTGGCACAGGAAAAAAAATTGAAAATCCGCCACAAAGTAACTCCATCTTATGGTACATTAAAATTACTACTTCATGAATTTATGTCATTTATTGGAGAAAATAACACATTCTTAGAAGCGTTATGTTTTATTCAATAATATTTACTCAATATTTGTTAAAATATTTGATTGTTATTATCGTATCATCTTCCGTGTTAAGTCTTGATTGTTGTTTGGTTTTTATAGCTAATAAATTTGAATATCCAGTCTCCCATGGATATTTAGTAGCAAATGGAAGCAATGTAAGTATACTGTATTGATGATTGATTTTTTTACTGTAAAACTGTTTTACACCTTATTTAACAATACAATATCGTATAGTTTTAACATATAAAAATACAAACAAAAATATGTCATTACAGATAATACTAGCTGAAAACCCGCCCTTCGCTACGGAGTACATTCAAATTAAATACTACAATGTATGCAATTAATGCCTATATATATATATATATATATATATATATATATATATATATATATTTATAATAAATACGACGATCAATGTATACAATTGATGTAAAAAAAACAAAAAAATATATTTATAAAAAAGATCGTAAGGGATATTTTTATAGACAAAATAATGTAGAAGAAAATATTCAAATTAAATGTAATAGGACATACTAAAGAATATAGTACAGTTAATATAGTACAGTTTGAGGAACATAATATCTTTTACTGTATTTTAAAATTTTTTTGGATAATGTCCAATCGTCTGCCGAATTAGCAAGAAAATTTTTTTTGTCTATTTAGTTGTTATTCACGTGACAATAAATTTATTTAAAGTACCAGAAAAAGAAATTTCATGATCAGCATTTAATAAATTAAATTCTAAAATTTAATCTGTAAAAATTCCCCAAAAATCAGAAAATTGAGGTAAAGATTCGAAAAAGATCTCATTTTAAAGGAATTTTTATGATCTTTCTTGTGATATAAATTTTATAACCCTCAAATTATTATTTTAAATGAAAACTTAAAAAAAGTTACAAAAGCAGCTTAAAAATTTAATTTTAAAAAATCCAAGAAGAATTTTTCAAAAATCTTTCTTAGTGTACCCCTACACTATAAGAAGAATCGCCATGCAAAATTCCAGTCCTTTAGGTCCAGCGGTTTGGTCAGTGAGTCAGTCAGTCAGTGAATCAGTCAGTTACGGAACTGTTTTATGTATATAGAAAAAGACTTTGAGGGGAATTCAGGGGACCGTGCACCTTTATTTGAGCAAATCTTTTTTATTGTAATATTGATTGGTGTTGTAAAAATATTTTTTTCTGTAGGATAATAGTACCAAAATAGAATTTTTCAAGTAAAGAGTCATTTATGAACCTTCTACAACGTAAATAATAAAGATAAGTGTAGTAATAAACTTTAAATCAATTTTTCTCAAAACAGGTTTTTCAAGGTTTTTGGATTATTTAAATGCTCAATGTGACTTAATTTTTGTTCAAAATTTATGAAATTGATAAGGAAGAATCCTGATACTGTTTAAAAAGAAACTGGGCACGCATTTAAATTTCGACTTCATTAAGGTAATTAAATTTGACTTATAACTTATTAAAAGGCAAAATTTTGATGAAAATCGTGACTGAACTCTGAAAAAAAGTCTCAAAAATTGACTATTCAAGGGATTCAATAACTGATACCCAGATTTCTTTGTAAAATAGCTTCAGTGATTAAAATGCAAAATCGAGGAAATATCTAAAATATTAAGTCGCAAGGAGCATTTCAAATTTTTTTTATAAACTTTTAATTTTTTAAAAATTTAAAAATTATAATAAGTTTGGAAATTTCTTTTAATGTACTCTATATACATATGGTGAAATACATATAGTATGTACAAAATGTCATATCTCTATGATAAAAAAGTTTTTAAAAAATTTTTTTACCGTCCACCATTCCCTTAAATAATTCAATTTCATAACAATTAATTTCAGGCTATTTAAAACCCCTTTGTGGAGACACACAGTTAGCGTCCCACTGCTCTGACAGAAAAAAATATTAATTTTTTTTCGGACTGACTTTTTCATTAGAAACAATATTTTCAAACGTTTTGCTCTGAATTGAATATTCCGAATATAGATTGATAAATTAGAACGCACAAAATTTTATTCAGGTAACTTGCAAGAAGTTTAAGGAATCTTTTTTTTCTAAAATAAATGGATATAAAATGGAGATGTACGGCAAGATAAACCTCACAGCACACCACAGATGTTTGATCATGCAGGGGTAATCCTCGTTGAAACGTGCGATTTGTGTTATTTCATTATAAAATCTTTACTGAAAGTTTTAAACAGAAAAAATTAAAATGTCTTTTTTATAGAGTTTTTTAAACCCTCTTTCTCAAACGGCACTATAATAGACAATTTCGTATGAAAACTCTTGATCATGAATCTGCTTAATACTCAATTTATGATAAAGTCTGCTTGAGTAATCAATTCTGTTTCATAAATGAATTTCTAATCCCAGAAATATCCAATTTCATGCACGTGCAGAAGAAATGTGAAATTGAAAGGTATGTCAAAGATTAAACTTACGACATTTGAATTGAAATTTAGTTGCATATTAAAATGGTTATGTAAAAGAAATCGGGAATATTTTACTTTCTCCGTAGTTCATAAAAATGTAATTAAAAAAACCTTAAAAACTCTAGAGTTTCCTTTCTTGTCGATTAATTTTTTTCTAGCAACAATATCTTATTTAAGATATAGGGATTTTTTGAGTCTACATTTTTTTTGGGGGGGTGAGGGGGGTGGTATTCATATCCGATATCGGTTAAATAGGAAATTACAATATTTTGGGAAAATTGTATCTCTTTCTTTACTGAAAGTGCTTTGTAAAAGCATATTTTGAATTAAAATTAGCAAAAATTGCGAATTTTAAAGGTTAAAAGTTACGTTTAGAGTCGCCCACATACAAAAACAATATTAACACCCTTATTAATTTCCTATCATTTAAATAAGAATTTGTTATGCACTTTTCTCTTTTATATCTCTATTTACATAGTTTTAAACAAATATCATGCAAAATAAAAAAATTTATCAGCATTTTCATGAAATGAAAAAAAACCTTAAAAAAATGTTTTCTTTCAGACGAATATTTTATTCAACACTAGGCTATGCTCGCTTTTCGTACGGGGCCTTTGTGCCTAATAAGGCTTGCTCTTAAAATGGTTTAATAAGGCTTAAAAGGGAATATTTTACTCGTTAAAGGTCCCTAATAAGGCTTACTAGTAAAAAAATATTTGTTATTGCAATGTGATATTAACGTGACCGACTACGTTGAAAACATCGATTTTCGACAATTGGTCGAGTTTTTTTTAATTTGTGTTTCTTTTACTTTGGACCTACCTCTTTTCAAAACTGTTTTTCTTTTATCTCTACGTGATTTAGAAGAAATTTTATAGCCATTATAAAACATATCGTTTGATTCAAAATCAAACAGGAAATAGAACTTCGTAACCGGAAGTTGCCCTAAATTTGCAATAATTTGCTCATTTTCAGCATTTAATTTTTTTTCTAATTTTAAGTTTCAATAATTTTTTCTGCAACATCCATAAAACTTTTTGGCAGTTATTTTATTAGTTTATTTTTGAAAAACTGGCAACAAATCAATTCTCGCGATTGCTTGTTTACATCGTCACGCTGATATTTCACTCTCTTTGCTTTTGCTTTTTTCTAATATAAAATACTATTTTTTGCTTCAAAATAGTTTTAAATTTTATAAAAAAAACATCGTAACGAATGGGTCGCTGCAAAAATTATCGCTCTAAAAGGCGGACATATAGGGCCTGCTCACATAGGAGACCGCTGCGTAGCGTTAAAGTGTTGAAATATATTTAACCAATGACAAACCTGATTAGCAACGAAATTTTTAACGCCTATGATTGGTTTATTTTCGTCTCAACGTCATCTTTCCATTAACGCTCCGCTACCGGACTCCTATGTGAACAGGCCCTTACTGGAAATCAATACACCATTCCGATGAGACAGACATTTGTTGCAGGTGATTGCAGTAATGTAAAAGCTGCTAGTTTCTCGATACTTGAGGGAAATAAAGATGATTTTTGATGAAAATTCAAACAATACTGAAGTTTGCGGAAACCGAATAATTGATATTGTGATTTTAGTGTATGTATTTTCTATATTGTATGAGTAAAATTTTTTAAGTTGTTTATTCTTATAATTCATTATATAACCAAAAAAGTATAAGAAATGTACAGAATTGGATCAGACAGAATGTTGCAGAGCAACACATTGTTATGGGGCAACAGAACCACATTACTTCCAATTGCTGTTCAGAGCAAAAAGAAAATTAAAATAACAAAAAACCCAAATTAAAAACAGAAAAGATCAGAATGGGGAAACTAAATAAACCAAAGGATAGGAAAGCAAGAACTAAAAATAAAAGGCCCTACGGAGTTCAAGGGAATATCCAAAAGTGATATCTGTGAATATTTCTCTGAACTCAAAAATGTAACAAAAAACAAAAACCCGAGAAAATGGATAGCAAGAGACTGTACATCTACATATTATCACTTATAATCACATAGTATCAATTCGACGTGTACATCATGGAAAAAAATATTTTAAAAAATTAAATTCCTACAATGTTTCCTTGTAAACAATATTCTCAACTTTTTTCTCATTCCTGATAAAAACTTTAATATTTTCCCTCGATATACATCTTGACAAAGCAACATACAATTGGCCATGGGAAAATATCGGACGCTCTATGTAAATACCTAAAAGTATGATCTTGTAAATAAAAGTATGACCTTGTGACTTGTTAATCGTTAGCGCATACTCAAGGCGAACAGGGAACTGCCTACGATATAACACGAAAGGTAAATGGCAATTACCGGTTGATGTGTTCAATTAAATTCTCGGTATATCTACCACGGCGCCTTTTCGATCGCCAGTTATGATCTGTTCAGTTATAATCATCCGTCAAGGCTGCTCTGCGCTCACCCTATTGAATTTGTTAGCCTCAATATTAGCCTACAGAGAAAATTTGTCTACTATTTACAGCTGATAATCGAATAAAAATGGTCCTTTCAGATAGTGTTGCCAACCTCTACGAAGCGCCGCCATCTCGAAATCCCCCTGTTTCCCCCTAGCGTCATCTCTAAATTCCCCTGTTTCCCCCTAGCGCCATCTCGAAATTCCCCTGTTTCCCCCTAGCACCATCTCTAAATTCCCCTGTTTCCCCCTAGCGCCATCTCGAAATCCCCCTGTTTCCCCCTTACGCCATCTCGAAATTCCCCTGTTTCCCCCTAGCGCCATCTCGAAATCCCCTGTTTCCCCCTAGCGCCATCTCGAAATTCCCCTGTTTCCCCCTAGTGCTATCTCGAAATCCTCCTGTTTCCCTCTAACACCAACTTAAGATCACCTAGACCTTCCTAAAAGAAATTTTGGTTCCAAATAGACATCCTGTTTGAGAGATAAATTGAAATAAATAGAAAATACACACTTGTAATGGAGGTTTATTTACATTTGACATATGTATGGTACTTATAATCTAATAAAAAAACGCGTCTCGATTGTACAATATATTAAAAAAATGTTCCCCCCCACAAAATGCCCCTAAAAAATTGGGGCCCCTAAAAACACCCCTTTTTGTCTAACTTAACCCAAATTTAGGGGGAAAACCCCCAAGTTGGCAACATTGATTTCATATAGACTTCTCTGCACCTCGCAACACAATTCATTTTATAAATTTCGTCCACCAAAGGAATTTAGGAGCGTTTCAAACACACTAGACCAGATTCCCCACCACCCCTGAAGAAATTAAATTTTAAACTATTATTTGCATTTTTTTTAAAAACGAAAAGTGCCCCAAGGGGTAAAATTTCTTTCTCTAAGACGGAGTACAATTTTCAAATAAATAAATCTTCAAATCCAAGTCGGCAATCCTTGGATACATTTTCTCCATAAGTTAACATTGAGGTGAGCAATTCCAATAGGGTTAGTTCAGAGCAACCTTAACTTGTTGGTCAAATTCTCAAGGGCAGATTTTGAATCGGAGAGAATCTCAGCTGTAACAAAGCTATTCTTTCGGATATAAATCTGTTGAAGAGCAACGTAAAAACAGCCTCATATTATTCATCCAAGTGGGTTAAATCATATCCCACTAGGATATGAGTGCTGAAATGTCACAAAACAGGACATCCTCAGTGCCCTCATCTCCAACCTGTATAAACATAAAACCAGGGGTCATCAGGGGTGTTGTTGTTGTAAATGGCTTCACGGGCGAGAAATATCTCCTGGTTGTCAAAAACTGCAATGATCTATTGAGCAAGTAAAACATTGAAAGTAAATGCTGTTGAAGGTAATTTGATATTTGCGTTTTTTTATGTTTCTCTTTTGTTTTGTGATTTCTAAATTCTCAATTAAATGTTTACAAAAAGAAATTGAACTAGAAATTATTTTTGAAGTTGTTTATCCATAATTTCTGTTTTAGATATGCTGTTTCTTGAGGCATAAAGTTTATTCAACCCGGGAAAAATTAAGGTAGTTTATTAATTTGGGTGGCAATTTTTGGAAGTCGAGGTAAGAACATTTCTTAGCTTAAGGTATCTGACTACGTCCGAAGCACTTTTTTTCAAAAACAGTACTTGAATAAATTTCTGCCCTATTTGCCGAAGGAATATAACAGAAAAATATGAAAATGGTGAAAAAATAGACAATAACTATGAAACATTTTACAAAATTGATGAGTTTGAGTTGAAATTGAGCCAATTTTTGCAAAAAAGGCTCTAGCTCTAAAAAAATTTATGCATATGACATTAATTTCTCTTTGTCATGTGTATGTATGCATCTCTTGAGTGTAATGAACTGAACGCTAATCGATATCTCGAAATATAAAAACAAATACAGGTTGTAGCTATGATTTATGAATGAATTTCTCTAACTACAAAAAGAACTGATATCTTTAATGTTACGAACTGCTTATAAATTTGACATAAAAAAGAACGCACGAACAACAATAATTATAATACACAAAAAGTTGCCAATTTGTAGAATGTTAAAACAGTTAAGCTCCGCGAACTCGTGAGTACATGGACACTAGAATAATCTGGGAATCCCCACACAGGTCATTATATACAATTACATGCAAAATTTTAATCATTTCTCAAGAGAGTTTTTATAAATGCGGCCGTAAATAAACAAATAATTTGCCTATAACCAGATATACTGTTCATTACATTCTTAGCATTATTGAAAACATACGTGAAAAATTTCATAGGCATATCATGGTTAGATTTCGAGTTATTCCAATTGTCGTTTACATTTTTGATGAAAAAAAATACCCACACTGGCCAATGAATTAGAAACCTAGGATTAATATTTTATTGTACCTCCTTTTGCACGGATAACAGCCCGTATTCGTGAAGGCATCGATTCTACAAGCTTCTGGAGTGTATTTACGTCCCGAGAATACCGTGCATTGGCTACACAGACCTTAAGGTCCTGTAAATTGGATGGAAGAGGAGATTGCTGTCGGATGAGCCTTTCCAACATGTCCCAAACATTTTCTATTGGATTAAGATTCGGGCTTTGCGGTGGCAAGGGAAGCTGTTGGAAGTCTGACTTATGTTCATTGAACTAATCTAGAACGATTCTGGCACTATGCATAGTTGCATTATCATCCATGAAGTATCCGTCACCTGCGGAGTAAAAATGTAACATTGCAGGATGCACTTGAGCTGCCAGTATGTCCAGGTATTTCAAGGCTGTGTGTTTACCCTCAACGTACCCCGGGGGACCACCTCCATACCAGCAGAACATGCCCCACATTATGGTACTCCCACCAGACCCTTGCTCAGTGCGAACAAGGCAACATGGGTTCATGGCTTCATGGGGTTCTTGCCAAAATCGACGTCTTCCATCAGTGCAAAACAAGGTATAGCGTGATTTATCTGACCACATAACCTTTTTCCAGTCTTCTTTTGTCCAGTTTCGTCTTTCCAGACACCATTGCAAGCGAATTCTGGTATTCCGGGCAGAAATGAGAGGTTTCTTCCCAGGCATCTGACTACGTAATCCCCTCCTCTGCAATTCTTTGCACATGGTTCGCACCGAGATCAGTTGGGACGAACCGTGGTTGAAGATTTCTGTCAGTTGAAGTACAGTAGGGTCCCTTTCCCGCCTTACAATCCGTCGGAGAAGACGCCGACCATGGTCTCGGTTGATTGTGTTCGAACCACAGTTACGTCTTTTGGACAAGGACTGTGGGTTCTGCTTCCAACTGTTGAGTACCTTCAAAGTGGCTGATTTTGAGAACCCAGGGAGCTCTGCTGCTTTCACAATCATGCCTCCTGCTAAACGGGCCCCAACAATAAGCCCTTTTTCAAATGGTGAAAGATATGTCATTTCCTCCATTCTACTGCGTTTATCGTGAAATGCAGCCTCACACCTGACTTATACTAACATTCTGATGACTTTTAATCCACGTTATAGACAAGTTTTGTATACGCACGCCACTAGCGAGCATTTGTAGAAACTCTCACAGGTTTCTGATTCATTGGGTAGTGTGTGTACATAAGCTATCAATTTCAATACTTGTTTTCAACTTGTATTGGAATTGATAGCTGCTGCTGATCTTTAAATCACTCTCATTTCATTTCTAATGAACGTACAGAAAAAATAAAAGCAGATTTAGAAAATGTTATTTACACTCTTTAAAAAAATAGCTAAAAATAATTTCAAATGTTTCTTTAAAATCGACGTTTTAAAGGTTCTCGGATACCTTAATAATAATTCTTAGAATCCATTAGTTTAATTGAATTCAAATATCATAAGAGCCGTTACATATAATGCAACGTACTTTCCATAATTTAGGGAAATAAACCACACCAGCTTATGCAAGACAATAACAAAAAAGATAAAAATCGAAACAGAAAAATTAAATTCGGAATACACCCTGCACTACTGGAAAACTTGTATCAGTTCCAAATTCAGAATCATGTGACCATGACATTTTGTTATCACTTACCTAGTGTATTAATTTTGATGCCTCTTAAATGTCCAATCTTGATGTCCAATTTCAAAAAAACGTTTTACAAAAACTTTCAAAAGAACTTTAAAATGTTAGAAAACAATCTACAAACGCGAAAATAAGCCTATTTCTTGACTCTATTGATATTGCCAGGACGTACATTTTCGCTTTTCGTTACAAAATAGAAGTTAATATGAAAGTTTTAACGCCTCCTAACCTTTAAAAATAGAGTTTATCCGAAAGAAGAAAAGGAGGGAGGGGGATTTTAAAGTTCTCAAATGGCATTTTCGTTGCAATCTTATCAGACTGAAGCAGAGTTCGTTTCCAGAATCCACGGAAATTGGAGGAATTCTATCGGAAATGTCTTTTCTTAGTTTCATGCGCAGATTTCAGTATTTTCAGGGGACAAGGAACCTTCAACCTTAAGTTTTAAAATTTTAAATATTTTACTCTATATACCACATGAGTATAAATGATATTCTTTTTTACTCTACTGGTGTCACTTAGAATTCCCAAATAAGCATTTTGTTCAATAATAAGACTTGTTTTTCCAAAAATTCTTTAAAAATCCTAGAATTTTTCAAAATGCTCCATGCACATAAATTTATTTCTGATTTCTTCCAAATTTCTCAGGATTGTAAATGAAAGAGTTGTGCATCATTCTTGGAAACCACGCATATTTTTCAAATTTATAGACCATGAAATAAAGCCAAAATATGCAAAAACTTTTTAAAAAAAACAGGCAGCTTTAAAGAAAAATATTTATGGCTTTGGATCATACAAAAAAAAATTAAATGCACAATTATGTTTATATATATATATATATATATATATATATATATATATATATATATATATATATATATATACCGGGTGCGTCATAAATTCGTGCAAAGTTCAAAAATTCGTAATAAAATAAATAATTCACTGAAGAATTTTCTATTTGCGCGAATAGGATCAGAGGGACTTTGCATATATATATATATATATATATATATAGTAGATTTAAGAGAAACTTGTTTCTCCCACGGTCAGTTTTGCGTAGCTTGCTCAAGCGTAAGTTCCCGGATGAGCCTGGATGAGCCTCATATTAATTCCGCTCAATGAAGAAACAAAAAATATTTTTTATAAGGAAATCCTTTGAGAAACAGCCATTTGAAAGATGTTTTTACACCTACCTTTAATACTTACAATTCTAAAGCCACCAAGTTTTCATTTTACTTTTCCCTACACATTTTAAATGCATTTTATTCCATTATTTACAATTTTTTAAAAATTTTTAAAACATCTAATTTTTTATTTTTTATTTTTGGTAATTTGAAACTTCGTCATTCGATTAAGGTACGTTCAAAACTCCGATTTTGATAAAATAAAAATTCCAAAATTTGTTTTATTCCTGTTTCTAAAAGAATGTGAATTTATTTTTCTAAATCTGCTTTTATTTTTTATGTATGATCATTAAAAAATAAAACTAAAGCGATTTAAAAATGAGAAAAGCTGTCAATTTGAATGCAAATGAAAACGTTAATTGTGTTTTCTGAAGAAATTGTTTTTCTTCAAAACTGTAAAAGACTTTCTTGATAACTCAAAATCTAATCACGATAAGTCTATGGCATTTTTCAGATAATTTTTCATAATACTAAAAATGTAATGAACTACAGATTTGGCTCTAGATCTTGTATTATTTGTTGATTCAAAACTGCATTTAAAAAATATATCATCAGAAATGACTGAAATTTTACACCTAATCCCATATAATCACCCATATTTATTTTAGATTTCAAAATATTGATTAGCTTTTAGGTCATTACACACACGCGTGTTTAACGTACATACGATAAAAATAAAGTATGTTATACGTATACATAACTTTTTGTCATAGAGCTAGAGCTTTTTATGCAAAAAATCCTCTCCATTTCGACCCAAACTCCTACATTCTGCAAAACGTTGGTTAATTATGGTCTATTTTTTTCATCATTTTCGAATTTTTGTGCTACATTTGGTAACATTTTGTTCTACAAGAAATAAGATAGAAATTTTTGCAGGTACAGTTTTTGAAAAAAAAAGACTCCCAAGGTAGTCGGATATACCTTACAATCCGCATCAATAAATAAAGAATAAAATGTTTGGTACCGAACCTCTCTTACATCGGCAATGAGGTATCCGCGGTAATAAGTAAATTTTTAGAGGCTTTTAGTATCTACTGATATTTCAAGAGTACGAAAGGGTAACATTTTGTTTAATCAAGTAAAATATGTTGTATTTTGAATTAGGGGGAAATTTTGTTAATAAACAGAGTTAAATAAAAGTGTTTATGTCAAAGAAATGATAAACCCACTTATGTTTTAGTGTACACTGGTATCTGCAAACAATCGACCTTTTTGTCAAAAATATACAGCACTGAATAAATATATATAATTTTAGTTCAAATAGGATATAAAATCGTGAAAACAAATACATCTTTGTTAAAAAATTTTAACATTTTAAAACAGAGGGAATATTTTATAAATTTATAGTACAATTCAGTGCTAACTCGGAGATCATACACTCCGTTCAACTCAATATATTTTGATTTCCTTTGTGCTATATACTACTGTGACACTTATCTGTGTTATGAACAAAAAGTTTTACAATACAGTGGTACCTCGACTTACGATAGTAACCCGACTTACGAGTTTTACGAGTTACGAGCAGTCTCTCGGACATTTTTTTTACTTCAGTTGCGAGCTAATATTTGGGTTACAAGCCAGCTTCAGGTACCTCACCGATAGTTTGTGGAACAAACGCCACGGAAAGTTCTCGTCAAATGAGCACACAAGAAACATACAATATTTACAACCTTTGCGTACAATTATCATCTATGTATATAAAACAGTCCCATAACTGACTGACTGACTGACATACAACACACAGACCAAACCGCTGGACCTAAAGGGCTGAAATTTTTTCATGGCGATTCTTCTTATAGTGTAGGGTTGTACTAAGAAAGATTTCTGAAAAATTCTCCTTAGATTTTTTTAAATTAAATTTTTAAGCTGTTTTTGTATATTTTTTTAAGTTTTCATTTAAAATAATAATTTGAGGGTTATACAATTTATATCACGAGAAAGATCATAAAAATTCCTTTAAAGTGACATCTTTTCGAATCTTTACTTTCAGTTTCTGATTTTTTTGGTGAATTTTTAAAGTTTAATTTTTAGAATTTATGTTGATCACGTGATTTGTTTTTCTGGTACTTTAAATACATTTATCGTCACGTGCATAACAACTAAACAGACAGCGGTGTGGTCTGTGCGTTATATGTCAGTCAGTCAGTTACGGAACTGTTTTATATATATAGATTATTCTAAGACTACTTTCCGGTCTTAAACCGAGAGATTACCTCTCAACAATTATCATACGGGGCAGCTCGCTCTACCCATACGTCAGTCGTCCTCCGAAACCGAATAGCGTCCAACCTCTCACTTCAAAAACATTCTGAAAGGAGGACTGAAAGAGACCTTATGGGACGATTTTTTTTATCGAAAACCCCTGCATGGGAAAGTGGGGAAAGCGTGTCGGAAAAGGGCAAAAATTCGTGAATAAGATTAAATTATTTAGCTGATTCTTTCTCCTCCACCTCCGTCAGCATCTTCAAGTCGTCTGATCTCCATATGAAATGTTGTACATCAGGGGTGTCAAACTCAAAGGCTAACTTGGGCCAAACAAACAAGGTTTACCTATAGGTGGGCCGCAAAAAAAAACAATATTAATAGAAACGTAGGTTTTTTACAGTATATTACCTAATTTCAGTATATTCAACATAAATATACACATTTTGTTTAATAGCAAAAAAAAGAGTATAATTAAAAAAACATTTAGCGAATTCTTCCTATCTAATTGTAATTCTGCGTCGGTTATTATATTATATATTATTGTGTGCCAATATATTGGCCGGGCCGCAAAAATGTTCGTAGCGGGCCGTGAGTTTGAAACCCCTGTTGTACATTATACTTTAAAAAACAAGTTTATTGCTGTACGGTCTATGGTATTGTGTTTTTATACAATATATGTTATTTATAAATACATTTTTTTATTTAGAAGCACGAAACAAAAAAAAGTGTTTTTTTTTTTTTGGGGGGGGGGGGGGATCGGAACGGATTAAGTGCATTTCAATTCATTTCAACGGGGAAAATTTTGACATACGAGTAATTCGAGTTACGAGCTCCGTCGTGGAAGGGAGTTAACTCGTAAGTCAAAGCATCACTCTATTTTATACTGTCGCATATCAGGCGTTATTAGACTTTTTTGCTTTCCTTAAATCCGTTGCATAAAATCAAAAAAATGAAACTGTGGATGAGTTGAAGAAGCGTATCATTCAAGCAATAAGGCGAAACGTCGCAACGTCACTGGCTACGTCAGTTTTCGTCTACTATAGATCAAGTAATTATCGGGTGGCAGAAAACAGAAGTCGTTCCTATCCGTTTGCATGCTTTTTTGGACGATACCTTCATTTTGAGTTAAATAATTTATTTATAAAATTTCTCATATTAGTTGTATGTAACAGGTATTTTAATATTTTTTTCAATATTTCGCAAGGTTTAAGAGAATATAATCATTCTTTCGTTGAGAATGATTATTATTATTATGTTGAGATATGTATAGATATCAGGATAAGTTACTTCAGGAAAGCGTCTTGTATCGTAACTCCAGTCTTCCACTGTCAATTAATACGGGTCACATACTGAATAAACCTTTCCGGGCCGTACCTGAATGTTTAATTTAGGGATATACCTTTGTTTAGATACCGTATCTAAAGACTTTGCGTAATCTGAGAGAATTTTATTCAACAAGCTGTAAGAATGCTCATTGAACGCCGTGTTAAATTATGCAATTGTTTTCCCCTCCACGCCAAACAAGAAGTAAAATCTGCAAGAGTTGAGATGTAACATGCTGCGAGACACTGCCCTATTCGTGTAATAACTCCAGATATGCTGCGAAACGCTAGGAGAGAACTGGATTATCGTTTGGATTTTAGTCGTGCTACAAAAGGTGCTCACATCGAAATCGATGATACTATGGTTGAAATCTCTGATTGATATTAAAACATGTATAGAGAAAATAGCTCACTTTTACCCAGACTTGGGTGTATATAATTTGAAGTGGCACTCTAAATGAATTTGATACAAACACAGTTTATACATGAAGCAATGTTTATTGAATTCGTTGCACATATAGAATTTGCTTTTACAGCAATAAGCATACGTACTACTTGTACGGAATATATATATTAACATTCAATAGCAATACACATTGCAAATACTCACAAACCAGCAGAGAGTCAAATCAGCAGTACAGCCACGTAAACTTTGGGCCTGCTAAGCACCAGCGCCGGTTAACACCTGGAGCTGCTTACTCGTAGCTCCCCCTCGCTTATCTATCAACCTTAACAAAACGTTTCTTCAACCTTAACAACCTTTTTTTCAACCCCTGAATTAATCAAACTGCATGGTATTTATACCAAGCGCGTATGCTGAAATTAGCATATCTCAAGCAGCTTCTTTAATTCATTCACTCAAAAGTTCGATTCTTGTGAATCGAATTTATGTATACCTTACACATGGTGAGATGTTCTTTCTATTTAAATAATTTTTTTTGAAATTCTAATGGATAGTTCCGCAAAAATAAGTCATGACTTTTGGATACCTTTAGTCTGGACACCCTGTATAATAAGCGCTTTTACACTTGGTTGAGCCGAAAAGATGACTATTTGTAGTGTATATGTATATTATGTATCATTATTAATTCCTGTATGTTCGCATACTCCAGCAAATAAAAAAATTACAGAAAAAACAAAACAAAATGTCTCCCTTTCATTGAGGCCAAACTAATAGAATTCCTTGTTTCCGAAAAGCATCCTTCCTCCTAATAAAATTCCTGTGTGGTTAATTGGTAGTTTCAGGCATGATGTCAACAGCTGTTTGCAGAGAGGGATCAAAATATAGTGTACTCTCGATCATCCGTTCAGAAAAAAGATCTGAAATCTTTCTCTAAAGTAATACCTACAAAATTTATTAAAAACTACATTCAAAATTCCAGCCGATACATTTTTACAAAAAAATACCAAATATCTGACTTCCATTTGCTTCATCCTTTTAGTTTAACACTATGACTCCCAAATCAGACATTTTAGAAGGTTCTAGCATTCGTTAAAAATCTGAAGTACCCAAATTAGGGTACCAAATTTGGGTACAATTTCGCCAAATTAGGTGATAAATATTTCGTTTGGAAACCCCTCCCATTTAGTCCCTTTTATTATAGCTGGTAACAGGTCGGTATAATGGGAAAGTACCAGCCAAATTATGTTAAATTGATATACCATATTTGTAGATAATAAATCTCAACAATTACATATTCTTTCTTTGAAAGAAATGTTCATTCCCTTGCAAAACTTTTTTGAGGCACAACTTATTAAGATAATGAAACATTCAAGCAGTAAATAAATAAAATTTCCTGAACTTCCTAAATTAAATCAAATCGTTTCAATATCTAGTAGAAAAATAAATTAATACTGTATCTGTTTCAGTATTGAAAGCAAAACAAATAAGAATCCCTCGTTAAATATTTACATTAAGTCAAGAATATCCGCAATAATTGGCATCTAAATTTTAAAGTCTTCGAATTCTCTTTAAGAAGTTCTTAACAGATTTTTCCTTTAAATTAAATTTCAGTTCGACATACTTACAAAAATTATTATAACTTTGTGATATTACAGATAAAACTTCTTAATGTGCTCAATAATAACAACCCCTAAAAATGTTAAATTCTGTCGAAAAATTAATTAATTTTTTGAAAAAGCTTTATATTTTTCCTACTTTAATTATACTCGCGGGTAAATCATTTTGCAAATCTAATTCCCACTAGAAATAAGGAGTAGCACAATTGCTGTCAAAATATTCGATACAATCCAAGCACGCTTGAAAAATGACGGGAAATTAATACTCCATAAATTTGTTTCTACGTTCGTTTCTTTTTTTGTATCAGGGGTACAGTACGTGTTCTACAGTTTTCGTAGCAAAGGAGAGAGTCATTAAAGTGGAAATTGAATTCCCAATTAGAAAAGAAATTTATATCGAAACTGTGTTTGTCTATGCATTACGTTTGTTTATCCATGCTGTTTTCAATTAATGTTTTATTGCAGGTTATGTTATATAAAAGGACAAACAGGGTTCCTGAAATAGATGCAAGTGTTGTTAAACATTTTATAGTTGATTAAGTTTTCAAAACGCGAAAGATCAAGCAGAAAAATAGTATCGAGGTTGATTGCACGCATTATTTTCAAATTTCTAACCTCGTTGGAACCATATTTGGTAGGGAAAATTAGAAGTTAATGAGAAAATAAATATTCATTTACCTCAATGTTAACCTATGGAGAAAATATATCCTAGGATTCCTGACATGTTTTGAACATTTTTTTTAAATTGTACTCCGCAATAGAAAATAAATTAGACCTCAGGGCATTTTTTTAAAAATGCAAATAATATTTTAAAATTTAAATGATTCAGGGGAACAATCTCGCATAGTGTTATTTAAAGGCTCATCAATTCCTTTGGTGGACGCAATTTATAAAATGAATCCTGCTGCAAGGTGCAGAAAAGTACAGGCTATCTGAAAATACCACTTTTGTTGGATTATCAGCATTTATGTAGCTGTCAATAGTAGGCATAATTTTTTCTCCATAGGTTAACACTGAGGGGGGCGAATCCAGTAGGGTTGGTACATAGCAGCCTTAATAGTGAAGATGACATATTTAATTTTGTATTTGTCAACAGATCTGCTTATAAAGCAGATGGGTTCGAGTAAAGTATTATGAGGCATTGTTTAAGGCCTCATAATACAATGCCCCATTTCCTTTCAATAAAAAATCACTCTACCCCAATGAAAATTGTTCATATGTTATATTTCTATATTCAATACTAATCTTCAACTGACATATTTACGAAATACAGTATATATATATTTAAACTGAATAATAGTATGAGGTTGTTTTATTTATTATTAAGATTTAATTATATATTTACTAATTTGCCCTTCGTTGCCCGGGTGTTTGGGACATCTCGGTTTATCTCGTAATTTTGGACATTATATTTTTAACCCCTTCTCAGCCCCATGACGATGGGACTGAACTGGGATTTAAACGGCATCAGGAGTGTCACTATTCCTCTCAGCGACCCCGAAAACTATGGATTCGACACTAAACTTGATGTCTTTAAATGTCACCCTCTGTCACCCCAACACCCCTAGGTGTGTACTAAACTTGGGCTTAAATGTCATCCGGACTATCACCAATCAGCTCAGCGACGACGAAAACTATGGATTCGACACTGCTCTCGGTCATTTTAGACATTTTATATTGCCTCCTTCTAACCCCCCACTCCATACCGATAGGGGCTGAACTTGCACTTAAACGGCATTGGGAGTGCCATTATTCATCTCAGCGACCCCGAAAACTATGGATTCGACACTGCTCTCGGTCATTTTGTACATTTTATTCCCCCCCCCTTTCTAATCACCCACCCCGCCTCATGCGGATGGGGGCTGAACTTGCGCTTCAGGGACTCACGACCCTTAAGTCGAGGAAATAAGGCATATTTTCATACTTTTGACTCTTTGTAACTATTTCAATTTACTTCCAATTTTTCCAAATTTTATGTATATGATAAATTGATATATTTATTTTAATAAACAAATTTTCAACTCTAAAAATAATTGTAAATACTTTTTTTAAATGCTTTAGATAGACCTTGTTTTTTAAGTATATTTATTGTATACTGGCTTGCGCGCAGAAGTATGAAATTAATTTTACACTTAAATGTATAATTCCTGATTTATATTTAAAATAAATAATTCAAAATACAATTGAACATAAAACATTCAACATTAAAATTTTTTTTCAATTTTTTTTAAAACTGCTCAAAATATACTTAAAATTTCCTTAAATTTTTGCATTAATTTACCCCTGAAAAAATAACAAAATGACCAGACGAAATAAAATAACTTGATTATGCAGTGATAAAAATTTCATGGGATTATGTTTCATAGTTTTTGAGATATCAGTTGCGGAATAATGCAAAATTACGTTTTGAGAAAAATGAGTTTAAAATTTTTCTTACCATAAACTTGATCAGTAATTAAATATTTAGAATATCAATATGTCCTGAACTAAGATGAATATTTTCATGCGGTTTGCTTTATTTTGTTCAGAAATGATCAGGCTTTAACATATATTTTCTTAAAAAGTCGAATGTTTTAAATATTTAAGGGTAGTGAGTCCCCTTAAACGGCATCGGAAGTGTCACTATTCATCTCAGTGACCCCGAAAACTATGTATTTTACAATAATATTAGTCTTTCGATTATCTTTACATGTCATTCCCTTCCTATCACCCCTAGGGGGGGGGGGGGTTCTTAGCCCCCAAATATTTTTTTCCCGACTATAAGTCATGTGTGTACCAAGATTGGTTGAAATTGCTTCAGGTTTCCAGAGTTAGGCTGAAACCTACATGCATACATATATTTTTATACATGTAGATTTGCTAGAATGAACAAGCACATTGAAAACGAGAATTATTCGAAATCTGGGAATTCCGAAATACGTGTTCAAAAAATTATTATTTTTTTATACCATACAATGCATCTTCGATTTTAAAGCTACGAAAAAGGTCCTTGCTATAGAATAAATTTGATATTTGCGTTTTGACGTGTTATAAAGCTTAATTCAATAGTAGTTCTCGATTCACATGTTTTTGAGTGATTCGAACAATAGTCCAAACAGACATCACAGACAAACTTTGTTGTTTATTCGACTCACAATGTTTGTAGCCTACATTCAGAGTGCTTTAGTTTTGTAAATATTCAAGTAAATCAAGACTGTGAATATATAGTTAAGTAAATATATCAAGATCTATTTAAGTAAATAAAGTCTGGTAATTTAAATGAAAGAAAAGAAATTACTATTTTTATGAAATACAATCTTAAATTATGTATTGTACTTTATATATTTAATTCCTTTAGGAACTTTATATGTATGGACAACGCATGTTATTGAGGTTTTTAACTTAACGTCAGGGTTCAATCCAATATTCCCTTAGTAATGACCGACATACGTGTATTTATACTAAATACATTATTTCGAAGCTAATACGTGTTAAAAACATAATTTACGATCCCTCTGTAGCATATACTGTTTCTGTCATCTGCTTAAGATATCTGCCAGGCTCAAGTGTTCCGGTCTCCTCACTTGACTCGGTTTAAAATTACGGGACCGATGTTCTTCGAGGTCAAGTCACACTTCAGCCCTAGTGGTACCTAAGTGAAGCTGCTTGCTACCCTTCGCCAAGGCTCTAGGATTTGAGGACCTAGGTCCTTTGGACTTGGTGTAGGCTTTCCTACACGAAGGGGTTTGGAAACAACAACAGATATCTGCCAGCATTGAAAGAAGAAATGAAACAGAAATCTGTCACAAATGAAAAGTCGACGTTTCTGCATCTTTGTTTATCCTCCAGCTGATCAGGTTTGCGTTTCCGGTCATGCATTCCTATGTTATTCTGTTTTGTTTTTGAGTTTTCTACCTCCTCAAGAAAAATGTTGTATTTTTCCAGCCATCCAGTGGAGTTGGTAACAAGTATTGTCCGAATAAGTAAACAGCGCCCTGGAGCGTCATGTTTGCATTTCCGGTCACACATTCCCATGTGATTCTGTTTTGATTTTGAGTTTTCTACCTCCTCAAGAAAAATGTCATATTTCCAGCCATCCAGTGGAGTTGGTAAGAGGTATGGTCCGAATAAGTAAACAGCGCCCTGGAGCGTCAGGTTTGCGTTTCCAGTCACGCATTACAGTGTGATTCATTTTTGTTTTTGAGTTTTCTACCTCCTCAAGAAAAATGTGATATTTTTCCAGCCATCCAGTGAAGTTGGTAACAGGTATGGTCCGAATAAGTAAACAGCGCCCTAGAGCGTCAGGTTTACGTTTCCGGTCACACATTCTCATGTGATTCTGTTTCGATTTTGAGTTTTCTACCTCCCCTAAAAGTTTTTACAGGGAGTTTTGAATCACCCTGAATAAAAGAAATAGCTTGATGATCACTTTCTTTCCGTCTGTTAATGTTTAGTCAAACTTTAGTAAACTGTAATATAGTTTACTAAAGTAACTGTGATACATATTATATATCATAGTTTTTGAGCAATTTTTCAACTTTTATACCAGCCTAGTGATAGCGCGCTTGGCTTCGGAAGGAGGTGCTCAGCTCGAATGGCGACGAACGCCATTCAATACCTTCGTGTCTAAGCCGGATAGGGACACGTTCAATCCGTAGACCGGAAATTCCTTCCGTGAGGTGAGTGGGTGGGAGAGGGTAAAAGCTCTCTAGATGTCACCTCTGGGGTGTTGGATGTAAATTTAGGTGGCAGCAAAGGGAAAATGTTGAGTCACCTGTAAGATACGTCCAGATAAAACATAGTCAGCGATTTAGGTGGATCTGCGCAAATGTCTCAGCCGTTTCCACATTAGCAAAAAAAAAAATCTGTCACATAAAATGTCATTTTAAAAGAAAAGTTCTTCCTTTTAATGAGATTTGTGTACCCTTTTTTAATGAAACATAAAAATTCTTGAATATTTTTTTTTCCTTTTTAGTAATACTCCCTTTGCGAGAGTTCGCACTTTGTTTAGTTTTTTCTTCCACCCAACGGAATTAGCATTGTGTATATTATGTCTGATAAAATTAGATTTCCTATTTCTTTTCCTATTCTCAAAGCGAATATTCGCAGTTGAATGAAAGTCAAAACAAAGAGTTTAGTTTTCGAAAAAAGATATACTCATGATAAAACAAAATTTCCTTTACAGTTTACGCTTGCAAGTAATTCAATATAAAATGAGTCTAACTCCTGTAAATTAGAGAAATATTTAACACTAGAACCGCGGCGCGGGTCAATTTGACCCAAATCGATGTTTAATTTATCACCACGCGAAAAGTATTGATTGAAAAAAAAATTCCTTCTATGACTTTTAATAATTTAAGGTGAACAACAATTTACCAAATTAAAAAATTCGTAGCATAAATAATTTTCCGATTATTAACACTTATACCTAGAACCGCGGAGCGGGTCAATTTGACCCGTAAGAAATGTTAATGCACAAATGACGAAAAACAGATGCATTTTCTTGGAAGTAACTCTAAAGTACTTCTACTCCACGCTGTAATTCCTGAAATGAACTGTACCAGAAGGGGTAATAGTGAAGGTTTTTAGTCAAGGTCATTATATTAGGTTTGAAGCGCGAACTACGTTCGAATACAGTGAAAAATTATAGCGAATATTTAGAAGACTTTTTGAATTTGCTTTTATACTGTAATTAGTATATGTATAAAAAAATGACACGACGCCGTAATCTTGTTGAAGAAGCTTTAGAATATTTAAAACAATTATATGAAAAGGATTCAGGAGGTGAAGATAATGATGAAAGTTTTGATTTTGAGTGGTGAGGATGAATATCTGCCTGCTAATGAAGAAAATTTGGATTCGGATGAAGAAAATGAAAGTGAAGATTACTCTGGCAATGCTCTAACAATCGTTGGTCCTTTTCATCTCAATAATGATGATAATTTATCTTGTAAAAAAGAAAAATAAAACATTCCAAGAAAAGATACACACACGCAAAAAAATTGAAAAAGAAATCGACAATAACATTCAAAGTTAGAAATAATGAAGTTGGAAAATATGGGACAGTTTGGAATGTCGCTCAATTAGGAACAAGCGATAGAGGAAGAAAATCAAAGTGTAATATTTTGAAAGAAGTTGGGGGCCCAACACCACATGCTAAACGCAATGTTATCGACAACAGTCCGTCAAGTGCTTAGAGACTTTTTATAGATTAATGGATATTGAAGCACGAATAAATGTACTGAAGATGAAGCTCACCGGCAGATTCATGAAAGAGAATGGAATATAACATTAGAAGAAATAGATGCTTTTATATCAATTTTATATGCAAGTGGTATATATTGTGCAAAAGGACTTGAACTGCATAGCTTGTGGTCAAACGACTGGGGACCACCATTTTTCCAAAATACAATGTCAAGAGACCAATTTCGTGAAATAATGAGATTTTTACGCTTCGACATAAAATCAACAAGATCAAAGCGTCTAGAGACAGACAAATTTGCCCTTATTTCGGATATCTGGAATCGTTTCATTGAAAATTGCAAGACTAACTATACACCAGGTCCTATTATAACTGTAGATAAACAGTTATTTCCTACAAAAGCTAGGTGTAGGTTTACCCAATACATGCCAAACAAACCAGATCAGTTTGTAATCAAGTTCTGGTCGGCTGCAGATGTTGACTCAAAATATCTGATAAATGGATTCCTGTATCTTGGAAAAGATAACCAATGTCCCTCCAACGTTTCTCTTTCTTAACATGTAGTGCTACGACTAATAAGTCCTTATGAGAACAAAGGTAGAAATGTTACTACGGACAACTTTTTCACAACACTGAAGCTTGCAGAGGCTAACTGTTTATCAAGGTAAAAAAGATAAAAACGTTTTGTTTCTAAGTAGTCTCCATCCAACCATAGAAATTGTAGATAACCCCCCCAAAAAAACTACCTGATACAATCGCTTTCTACAACGCAACTAAATACGGTGTGGACGTGATTGACCAAATGGTAAATTTTATAATCTATAAAACTAATAAGTAACTGATAAAAAATTACTATGCCTATACAAAGATAAAAAATGCCTATACAAAGGACCGGATGAAGAAGAAGAAATTGAAAAGCAACAATTAAGAGACGAAACAGCGAGGGGGCTATATAGAGGGGACATCGAGATGAAAAGGGAATTGTTGGCGAAGAGAAGATGACCCCACACATAGGAGATGTTCTGGGAAAACATGATCCCTAGAAAGGCAGGGGTGAGTCGGAGGCGGAATTGATTTAATATGAAACGCCCCTCACTCTGAATGGTTTAAAGAAATAATTAGGTCGTAAAAATTAGCGAATCGAAGTGGAAGTGAGAAAAAAAGGTTGCTCATGAGAGACAAATGAAAATGTAAAAGGCGGGGATAGAGTTGAGAAGATAAAAAATAGAGAGAGTGTGAATATAAAAAAGCATATGATTGATTTTTGACTCTCAGACATAGCACACGAATATAGAGTAGTAGCCTCGTAAGCGAGAAGTTTAAAAACGAGAATATGGGAGATTTCACCCAGACTTAGCGCATCGCTATAAGCCTGCAAGACAACGATGAGATGAGAATAGATGAATAGTGGAGCCGAGAGAGATAGCCTGACCCCCGCCTGACCCCCGCAAGCTAGCGATGAGAGGAGCATAGAGGAGCGTAGGAGCCAAGATAGATTGCCTGACCACTGGCTGCTACCGATGAGAGGAGAATAGTTGAGATACGGAACCAAGACAGATTGCCTGACCCCCACAAGCCAAAGATGGAGAACCGATCCTGCCGTTAAAGTCCGCCTCTTCCCGCGACATATAGCGATTCTGATGACTGCGATCACCAGCGAAAGTGAATCCTGATGAAAGATATCCCAATCGATGCTCGTGAATATGCCGGCGAATGTTTCCCTTCTGCAGTCTGCAAAAATGGAGGTAACCTTTCATTACCTATTGCCAAAAAGTCTATACACCCCCGAGTCTTATAATATAGGCGGAAGTTAAGAAATAATATATATTGCGTACTGAAATGAAATCAATGTAAATAAGTGAAATAGTACAGTCAAATAATACCTTGATATAATGAGTGTTTCTTTAGGTTCATAATTATCAATAATATAATTGAATGTGTACTAATATATGTATTATGTTAATAAATTAATGTATTGTTTAGAATTCAGAGTAATGGTATCATTGCCTACTACTATACTAAATCACGACCCACCCAATTAACTCTACCACATAATGTATGATGAATATTTATGTTCTCAATATTTTAGTGTACACATTTATTTCAGAATATCATAAATATAATTTTGTACAAATTCAAAATGCACACTTAGCAAGCAACGTTAAAGAGTTATCGTCTGAAAGAATATCACTAATAAACACTTTAAAGTGTAATAGTGATAAACAATTTTTCTATTACAAGGAGATCATACAGCTTCTGAAAGCTACATTAAAATGGTTATTTTAGGGCAAAATTTTGAAAAAAATTTATTGCTCTATTTCAAAGGCCAAAATTTTTAGGATACTAAAACTGCTTTACTTTTATTCGTACTTTCATTTGGCGAGAAATTATGGGCCGTTTAATATACCGAAAGCGATATTAAAAAAACCAGAAGGAGCATCTTCAAGTGCATTTTCTAGAAAACTCCTTTTTCAGTTACATTTGTAAACGAGAAAGCTAATCATTTAAAAAATTTTCAGTACATTTGAATGAAATTTTTCAATAGTGTTTTACATATTACTGACAATGTTTTAAAGTAATATCTACATGTGTTAATTAAAGCATTCTACAGTTACGTGTAATTATAAAACGATAATTTAAAAAAATATATCTGTGTTCTCTCTCTTTTTTTTTGGCATATTTCAATGTTTTTGGAAATATTGCAAAACTTTTACCCAGAACTCCGGAAAGTGTCACAGTAGTAGTATAAAGGAAATTTAAATGTATAGCGTCAAATGGAGTATAGGATCTGGGGCGTAAGCACTCAATTGTACTAAAAATTTATTAAAAAATTCCCTCTACTTTAAAATTCTATGAAATTTTTATTAAAATTATATCTGTTGTCATGTTTTTATATCACATTTGAATATAAAATATATGTATTTAACCAGTTCTGTATATTTTTGAAAACCAAATGCTCCGAACGTCCACAGATGACTAAAAATCGAAAATTAAAAAACTCAAGAATAACAGTTGCAGATATATATATATATATATATATATATATATATATATATATATGTATGTATGTGTGGGGGGTGGGGGTGGGGGGGATGATATTCACATGCATACAATGAATTTGACGACATGGGAACATGTATAGAAGGCAATCGCTGTTGAATATGTAGTCAAACACTGTTAAATACCAAGGCCCTTGAACGTAAAGGGTATTTCAACGTACGAATAACTTTAACTTTGTAGAGTACGTGAAACACGACAGTAGAGACGTAGCCAGAGTGGTAATTATTTCTAGTATACCGGTACAGGAGATGGATTCACACATAAACACTTCAGGAAAGAACACGAACACGGTGAACACTTGAAATATTTTATTGCATGGAACCAAACTTCAAGACATCAGAGAAGTACACTGCTGTACATAGTTGAATGACTTTCACCAAAAGTGGCGCGGGCGATTTGAATACGGCAATTAGATTGTAGGGTATTGACGTTATGATCCGTGACTGGTCAAAGTTTCCACTGCGTGCCAAGCAAGGAGGAGAGGTACTAGGAACTTTTTCTACGAAATTTGTAGTTCTCAGAAAACCACCGAAAAACTAATTAAAAGAGATGAGTCTTTTAAAAGTAAACGACCGGTCCTTTTTGTAGAGAAAATTGCAAAATTCCCTGCAGGGCACGGAAATTGGAAATGCTATACAACTGCATTTTAAAGGATAGCACATTTCTTGTTATCCAGATAACAGGAGAGCATAATTGCAGCTTAATTGTAGCGGACCGAATTTAAAACGGTTCTCAAGACAGTGTCAAGCTGTTAAAATTGCGGATGTCGCCGGACAAGAAAAATAGCCTAATCTTTGAATAAGCCACCCAGAATTTTAAGAGGACAGAAGTAAAAATTAAAAATAGTGTAGCTGAGATACTATAGCTTTAACATTAAGGATTGAAATGATACAGAGAATTAAAAGAGTTATTGAATTTTAAACCTGTATTTTAAATTAATTTTAATTTAAAGTGGGCGTAAATTAAAATAACAACTGTAACGAAAATTCGTCGTTACAGTCACTATAAGGTAGGTTGACGATCAGGATACAAACAATAGTACAGTCACTGCATCCCGCCGGGCAAGTCGGAATGGGGAATCTCTATTACATCTTGTGAGTGGGTGGTTGGGTGTGTAATACGCACTCCTTTATTATGAACCTCCTTGTAAAAAGCAGAAGTGAAATATAAAAGAGTAAATGTGAGCTTATTCAGGCCGAAAGTTCAAAATAACTTTCCAGCGAGAATTTTCTCGTTCCAATATCCGGTCGAAAATACTCCCCCGACTCTGCATTAAATAAGTCTTTCCAATGTTCTACGAATGGGCTCTCCCAGGCGAGGAATTGAAAAGACCTTTTAAACACATTATGAGTTTGAAACCGTAGGTGGGTTTCACAGACAGTTTCACTGTTTTCAAATGTAAACTTTGCCATTCGAAAGTAAACTCTGATACGATGTAAAAACCAACAAAATTCGACGCGAGTTGCAAGCTAGTCAAATAATGCCAATACATGCTTAATCACACATGCATTGGCTCTCAGGAGTCGAGACTTTTTTTTTCTGAATTAGTTTTGGAATCCAAAAATTTCAGACAGTAAAAAAAAAAAAAATCAATAGAAATGTCAATAAAAATAAGACCATTGTCTGACTGTGGTGTATCATAAAAGCATGTTAAGATGCGTAATCCAATATCACATTCGGAACACTGGTAATAGGATTTGCTATAAACTTCTACTATGGAGTGGACTTTGTCGATGTATTTTAACGTCACGGTATGAAACTCCAAGCGTTTAGGAGAAAATAAGCTAAAAAATTGGATTACATAGATCTGTTGTATTTTGTTTGATTTCTCAATGTTTTATAACAGGCAAGCGTGGAAATTGCAAAGGTAACTTCTTTATATTGATGCATCATTGGATTACCTTAAATCAAACTGCATCATCATCGTTAATAATACACAGGTTTTACGTTTTACATAGAAGCACGCATGCTAGCGCACACGCCTAGGAATCTAAACACACAGACACACAGATAGACACACACACACATATTGTAAACGACTTATTATTGTAAACGGTACAGGTGATGGATTCACACACCGATAGTCGTCGACGCTGTAATAATCACACTCGAGGAAAAAAAGGAACACACTGAAGAGCTGGAGTACATTATTCAATGGAAATATACTTCAAGACATCAGAGAAGGTACACAGAAATACATAGTTGAACGAAATGGCACAAACTAACGACATGGTGTTTAACAAAAACGTCAATGGATAGCCCGGAGCTGTCGCAGCTTGAGTATCGAATACGGTTACCTCATAATATAGTTGGAAGCAGTACTCGGACAAGGGACAGAAGACGAGAGAGCGTGAGCCAGAAGGAAAGAGATCAAAGCAAAGAAAAAAAGGAACGAAGCACTGAAAATCGCTGCTCAACGTTCTTATAAAATGGAGGCGTTGTGAGTCTAAAATTATTTTAATTGGTTAGAATCAAACACGTGAGGGTATGATTCAACGTCGCAAGACTTTCCGAACAGGTGCGGCTTGTCGAGATACACGCGTGACGCTGACTCATGTTTTAAAATAACTTTACCGCGCGTGCATTGAAGAGAATAGAATAGTCGGTTGTTTCGTTTTTGAAATAGGGGGTGTTCTTTATTGAGATTGAAAGGAATTTAGAATACCCGTTAGCTTTTCAAAGGCAATTAATAACGGTGGGACGTTTTTATTACTTACACACACTCTCTCTCTCTCTCTCTCACACACACACACACACACACATATATATATATATATATATATATATATATATATATATATATATATATATATATATATATATATTTGTGTGTGTGTGTTAATATCGATATTCCAGCATGCTATTTGGAGTTAAAATCTCGGTTGCCGAGGGCAAAACCAACGCTATACATAAATTGAAATATTTTGATACTGTATCTTCCTTCATGTTATGGCGTATTTTTTCTTTCGTTGTATCAGTTATCTGCTATGTTTGAGTTTATTTCACATTTCATTATTGGTGATTGTTATATTCGGAGAAAAAAAATTTAATAAATATCTTCAGTGATTCACCGTTGTTGGGTAAATTTTGATTTCTTGTCGTCGTTTATGTTATGGCGTACTTTTTGTTTCGGGGCACCGTTTTGCATCGTTATATTGTAACATTTTCACTCCATGTCGTCATTAATATTATGGCGTATTTTTTGTATCGCGGCACCGTTGTTGCACCGTTGTTGTAGTATTTTGATTCCTTGTCGTCATTAATATTATGGCGTATTTTTGGTTTCGCGGCACCGTTATAATATTTTGATTCCGTGTCGTCATTAATATTATGGCGTGTTTTTTGTATCGAGGCACCGTTGTTGCACCGTTGTTGTAGTATTTGTATTCCATGTCGTCATTAATATTATGGCGTATTTTTTTGTATCGAGGCACTGTTGTTGCACCGCTGTTGTAGTATTTTGATTCCTTGTCGTCATTAATATTATGGCGTATTTTTGTTTCGGGGCATCGTTGTTATAATATTTTGACTCCGTGTCGTCATTAATATTATAGCGCATTTTTTGTATCGAGGCACCGTTGTTGCACCGTTGTTACAATATTTTTATTCCTTGTCGCCATTAATATTATGGCGTAGTATTGGTTTCGGAGCACCGTTTATCACCGTTGTCGAAAATTTTTTATTCCGCATAGGGATTCATATTATGGCGTATTTTTGGTTTCAGGGCACCGTTGTTGCACCATTGTTGTAGAAAAAATTTAGGTAAAGATGAAGAGTGATTCACCGCAGTTGTGTTTCCCGCTGTTGTACTGGAAAATAACCAAAAATTAATGTGTTTAATTGATCGGTTGGTTTTTCAGTCTGCAATTCATATGTTTGGGAAATACGCAACTGTAAATTTCTAGTACTCATATCAGGATACAGCGGTGTCTAGGAGGGGAGGGGGTTGGAATGCAGCATGCAACCATGACCCCCTTCTTTTGTCATATTATTATCAACTTTTACATAAAGAAAGTTACACCGAAAATACTTTGATGATCTTCCTTTAATTGACTTTGTTGTAAACTAACCGCTTCGCATCGGGGGGTTGATCATAGTATATTACAATGTATTCCAGATTATCCGGGTTAATGGAGGTGGGGGGGCATCACGAATAATTAGTTTTCTGTTAAATTTTATTATATTTTCAAAATATAAAGCTACAATTGCATTTATATTTTATTAATTTAATTTATGCCTCTAATCTTAAATTTTTTGCCTAATTTTGTTTTACGGAATCTGTCATATGTTTTTTGATAGCACCACGATTTTACCTAACATGTGATACCACTGTATTCAAAATCTCAGGAAATTAAAGCGGCGATATTTTAGTACATTATAGCATCATCTATCAAATTAAAATCAATTTAAAATTAATTTTATCTTTTCAAAAAATAGAACGCTCTAGTTTTAAAACCGTTGTCCTTTAGATCTGTATGTCGGAAGAAATTTTCATACAGTTTTTAAAAAATTATCTAGGTATATATATACAGTGGAATCTCGATCGATCGTTTTCGGATCCATCGTTTTCCCGTATGTGTCGTTCATTTTATCCAGTCCCAACGATCATACTGCTTTGTTATGTTTCCGCAACTATCGTTTTCCCGCATTTATCGTTCATTTCAATCGGTCCCTTGAAAATCGATAGATCGAGATTCCACTGTATATATATATATATATATATATATATATATATATATATATATATATATATATATATATATATATATATATATATATATATATATATATATATATATATATATTCGATAAATATTTCAGATTTTTATCTGCACAGATAATCCGCCCACGAATAATCGAGAGTAAACTGTACTTGTGAATGATATCCAGCGAAGCGTCAGAAGTGGGAATATTACTTTTGTAATCAAGCTTTTTCCTCGGAGACGAAGCAGAAAAGGATTGTGAAGGTAGGATACAAGCCTTACTGTCTTCCGCCATACGGGCCGACAACCAGGAGTGATGGTCTGGGGTGCCATTTCATTTCATAGCAATACCCCTTTGGTTGTCATCTGCGGCACCCTTACAGCACAGCGGTCACTAATATCCTTTTTGAGTAATATTTACACTTTTTTTGAATATTTTTCGATTTTTTGAGCAATTACGATCTGTATAGACTATTTTAGCTAAAAAAACTTCGCTATAAAAATCTTCACTATATGAATATGTTTTTTTTTTCAATTCAAGCGTTATAACTTTACAAAAGACGAAGCTAGAACTACGGAAATTTGGGATTTCTATTCTCTTCGTCACTATGATTTGAAATGTGAATTTTTATTAAGCTATAATTATTGCTGTCGAGATTTACAAAAAGTATTTTAAAATTCCCTGATACTAAAGAAAGATAGAAACGTATCAAAGCTTCGCCGCTTAGTAAACTTCCGTTTCATTGATCAAATGTAAATTATGAGAGAGTCTCTAACTGTTTTCAAAATGTAAGGTATATACTGTACCATTATTTAGACCTTTACCTTTACAAATAATAAAAAATCTCAGAATGGAGATAGATACCACAGTATGTATAGTGTTTAATTAATATAGCAGTAGAATAGTAGTAGAATTAATATAGCAGTAGAGTCTATATAAATGGGACACATAAATATGTTCTAAGTAGGGAATTATTCATTATTATATTTACATTCAGAGTTATTCATATGTACATGTAAATGCATCATATAAATGTTAGCATATATTTAAGTACATATAAATACAGGAAATTTTAAGTAAGACAATAACTCAGAAATATTTTTAAAAATGTAACTTATAAATATAAGTATATATGCGTTGCATATACATATTTAATATCTGTTTGTTGGATAATTTAGGTGAGCTATTGTAAACTAAATCTCATAGTTTACATTTTTCGCTTCACCTAGCCTTTGTAAATGGAACGGAATAATGAGTTAATACAACAAAATTATCCACACAAAATGTGATTACCAGATTCCCCTCCTCGGGCAAATATGTAAAGATAATGGAATTTTTCGCAGGAAAAGTTACCCTAATTAAGTAAATGGTTTCCAATTTGTTTATTCTTGTAAACAGAACATACCGCAGTGGTTCACGTAACCCAAATGACGTCAATTAATTAATTGAAAAATTTTATCTGAAAAAAACACAGCTAAAATGTGTATTATCTTAGAAACATACAGGAAGAATAATTGAATTTTGTGAGTATTTGTCGATATTTTAATCAAAGCACAAAGTATTGTCTGATTTAAGTACTGATATATATATAACATCGTTAAACATTTCTATCTGTAAAAGTTCAAAATACGTATCAAAGTGAAAAGTTAATTTCAGTTGCAAAAGTAAAATATTTATATTAAAAGCATCATATTTAGTAAATTTTCTTAGGTATAAATTTTATTAATTACAACTATTTGTTCCACAACTTATTTTTTGCTTATATGTTTTTTATTTATACATAAAGACAATATTTAATTATGTATATATAATAAATTAAGCGTTTAAAAAATTAGCTGAAAGGAAAAACATTTTTCTGTACCTCACGTAGGATTAGATGAATCAGGAAACTTTATCCCCGAGGTTTTCTACCACAAAACAAAGATAAATTACCGCTTATTTTGTGGAATTTATTATTTACCGTTTATTCAAAAATAAAAATGTAGAAAATGTTTGTTTTTTCGTTAATGAAAAATAATTGTTTCATTTTTCGCAGGGAGAATGATTTCTGAATAAATGTCACCTTCCTGCACATCCTATAGCTTTAAAAAGATTTACACTTTGAGTAATGGAAGTTACGATATTTCGCATATTCCCTCAAATGTTAATTATTGCCTTTTTAATGACGTTGACGTTGTATATTAACATCAAAAGGATATATCGTGGCTCCAAATAATATTATAATTTAGCAATAACTGACAACATAAGTTGTTTACCAGGATAATTTTTTCTTCATTGGCTATGACATTTTTTTTTTGTGGTCCAAATCAGCTATTTCACTAGTTTCTAGGGTTTCAGACCATGGTCGAAGTTGGTTGTAAGAAGGTATATATATATATATATATATATATATATATATATATATATATATATATATATATATATATATATATATATATATATACAGATGGTGGACAAAATAATACGAACACCTGTGAAATAATGGAAAATCTTTATTAATAGGGGGTTGTACCACCCTTTGACTGAAGTACAGATTTAATACGACGTGGGATAGATGCATAAAGGTCATGGACAATATTTAAAGGAATATTAAGCCATTCCTCCTGCAGAGCGGTCTCTAATTCCGAAAGTCCGGATGGAGGTGGAAATCGGGAACGAAGTTTGGACTCCAAATATTGCCATAAATGTTCAATAATATTCAAGTCCGGAGACTGAGGGGGCCAGGCGAGATGTCCAACTGCATTGTTATGCTCTTCGAACCATTCTTGAACACACCTAGCAGTGTGGATATGGGCGTTGTCGTCTTGAAAAAGCGGTCGTTCTCCAGGGAATACAGTCTGGACAAAAGGATGGACATGATCCCCTAGAACGCTTAGATAGTGATTGGATTTAACCCTCCCATGCAGAATAACAAGTGGCCGAAGACCGCGCCAAGATATCGCACCCCATACCATAATGGAGCCACCCCCATGCTTCACAGTCGCCAAGAGGCATTCAGGATGAAACGCTTCTTTGGGCGTTCTCCAGACATAAGCGCGTCCATTCGTCTGAAAAAGGGTGAATGACGATTCATCTGACGATATTACCTGTTGCCACTGCTGTGGGGACCAGCCTTTGTGATCTCTGCACCATTGGCGTCGCTTGAAAGCATTAGTTGCTGTCACCAAGGGTTTACGAATTGCCACTCTGCCATAAATGTTCGCAGCATGAAGTTCCCTTTTGACAGTTTTTGTTGAAACGGGGTCCTGGAGATGACTGTTCATTTCCGATGTTATCTCGGATAACGATTGCTTGTGCTTTCGGGATACTGTGCGCTTCAAGACCCGTCCATGCCTATCAGCAAGCTTGGACTTTCGGCCACTGTTGTGCTTTGAAGACGTCATCTTACCCTCTTTCATGTACGCTGTCATAACGGCGGATACCGTACTCCTTGCAAACCCCAAAAGGTTTGATGTTTCCGTAACCGATGCTCCACTTAAACCCGCTCCAACTATCATTCCTCTTTGGAACTCTGACAGGTCTGATATTTCAAGTTATCACAGACAGTTCGATAGAAGCATGCAACGTAGGTGACTGCTGTTGAGAGACTGATACCTTCCTCTTCCCGCTCACTAGGTGGCAGACTTCTGTTGCAGGTGGCGCGGCTGTACTGCAGGTGTGAAATACGTCATACTTTTTCACAGGTGTTCGTATTATTTTGTACTCCATCTGTGTACATATATATATATATATATATATATATATATATATATATATATATATATATATATATATATATATATATATATATATATATAAATATGTATATATATATATATATATATATATATATATATATATATATATATATATATATATACATATATATATATATATATATACATATATATATATATATATATACATACATACATACATATATATATATATATATATATATATATATATATATATATATATCTATATATCTATATATATATATATATATTTGTTCCTCCTCTGGCAAAAATTAAATAAATGTCATCATAGAAAAACTATTTAATGGAAGTGGAGAATAGTATCAATTGACTTACCTCGAACTTTCTTAATCCAAGAAATTGATAATGCTGAAAAATTTAAACATTTTTTTAAAGAGCTGTCTTTTCCTATATGTACATTTTATAACACCTTCCAATGTAAAAATTGCTTTAAAAGCCATTGAAAATTCTTTTGATAACTGTTTTGGCTAGTCCCAAGCCAAACGCTCTACCACTATGCTTACCTGGGGCCCTTATACCCAAGTTGAAAGATACCATTTAGGGTAAGAGCTATGCAAGGAATTAAGTATTTTAATAATAGGAAAAACCACTAAAAGCGTTATCATGGAATCGAGAAAAAGAGAGAAAAGTTTTTTATAAACCATAATCCATTTCTTCTTATTAAATTTTGCTTCAGCAACAGATTTTTAAAGAGCATCTCAGATATGATTATTGAGATCGAAAATACCTTGATAGAGAACTGATATAAAAAAATCTATGTTCATAAAGGGAGAAAAGACTTAAAATTGTTTATCTTTCTTGAAGTTTCAGAAAGTTTTCGGAAAAATTTAAGACTTTTCTCAACAATGCTAAATGGATTGAGATGAGTCGTTTTTTTTCTCTCAGCCGATTTTCTATAGATAATGTAAAAGTTTTTACTTAAGATTTTTTGAAAAATATTTTGAACTTACGTCATTATGGATTATTCTAAAACTACGTTAATTACAGTATAAGCTAGATATCTTTCTATAAGAAATATAAAATAGACTCCTGGAAAACTTTTTTCAAGGACTTACCAAAACTATAATTTTTTATTAGAATTTCTTAATTTATTCTGCACGAGTTTAAGCTAAATTGAAAAGAATGTCAATAAACTTTAGAAAATATATTGAAGTGCGAGATTTTCTTTATTGTATATGCTAATGATAATATGGTTCAAAATAAAATTTCTGTTGAAAGGTCTCTAGTTTTTTCAACGAATCGAAAAGAATACAATATTTATTCGACTGATGATAAATCGACATTTATAATTTTATCTCTCAGTTGGTGAGGTAGGCAAAATTAAATAATACCATCTGCTCAATTTTTCTTCTAAGGTTAAGCCAAAAATCCCATGATATATACTTTTGTTTATGCATATATGTGCATATTTATAATGAGAAACAAATGAATTATGACTACCCATTAAATATTGGGCGATTCGAAAGTCAGTAAACATTTGAAAAATCCATATTTCAGTGAATAATTAATGTATGGCAACGCAGTAAGTAGAGCCACGCATGATATAACTTTGGGTTTTTACACAATTTACCCAATTTACACAATTATTCACAAATATGTCCACCAGATGGCGATGCACCAGCATTGATGTATCTACAAACGTAGCATCTATGAAAGTATAAGTGCAATGACAAAAAGAGATAGTTATGACAAGTAGCTTATCACGTTGACCTTACCTGATAAAACACTGTTAATAACTTCTTGTTGCTTTAACTGCTTTTAGTTACAGATTGAGAATCACCTGGTGGACATATTTGCAATTAATTAAATAATTATTTTTCTGGTCTAAAACAAAAAAAAATAAATCCCGCCGTCATATGATGAGTGTCTGTACTTAATTTCTTTAATTATTACATACGTTAATTATTCACTCATAGATGGATTTTTAAAATATTTACAGACTTTAGAATCAACCAGCATATTAAATTATATCAAAAATAGAAGTATAACGTCTTTGGAAGGAAAAAACTCACCACCACGAACATCTGAATACTTCTGTGCCAACCCAGATGAATCGATCGAGAATCTATTTCTTTACATCTTTAATACAGAGATTATATATTTTGGAATTTTCTTCGAAATATGTTATACTACTTCCAATTTTGGTATAATATAATATGCCGGGTTATTCAAAAGTCACTAAACATTTTAACTATCCATATAATGAGTGAATAATTAATGTATGACAACTCAATCAGTACATGCACTCATAATATAATCTTGGGTTTTTGCAAAACCAGAAATTTTTTCACAGAATTAATTATAAATATATCCACCAGATGGCACTCAATCTGTAATAAAGCACCATTAAGATAACAATGCTTCCCCAACAGTTTTTATCTGGCAAGGTAAACGTGGCAAGCTACTTGCCATAAACTAATTTTTGTTGTCTTTGTAGTTCCATTCATAGATGCCACGTGTGTAGGTACGTCAGTGCTGGTTCACCGCATTCTGGTGGACATATTTGTAATTAATAATGATAAATTTTTTCGGATCATAGAAAAACCCGAAAATGCGTGCCTGTACTTACTGCTGTGCCAATTCACTTCGTGACGCGAAGTTTAACTGAAACGGAAATTATGTTTTAAAACACCTTAAACTGACTAAATACAAACAACGATAAATGATTATTTTTATAAGGAACTAGCTGAAAACCCACACTCAGGGCCGTTCCTAGGGTAGTTGCCGCCCGTGTGCGAGAATAATTTTGCCGCCCCCCCCCCTCATACCGTATAGATTAATTGACATTTCTCTGAAATATTTTTACCTTAAATGAAACAACGAATTACATAAAATATTAAAAATTCAGTTTATTTTTTAATTTTTCAACCTAACATAATAATAATTATTAATGTATTGATATAATAACCAAATGAATACGTTATATTAAATACATACAACACATATCTATTAATACATATACTTAATAAGTCAGTCAGAAAGCTTAAATAATCTTTGCTTTTTCTTGCCTTTTTTAATGCAAATTCTGTTAGAATATCTGATACATCTATATCTTCCGAAATGTGCTTTTCGATACTAATAATAGATAAGTCTGAAAGCCTTTCTTGTCCCATTGTGGATCTCAAATACTTTTTTATTATTTTAAGTTTTGAAAAGCTTCTTTCCCCGCTAGCCACAGTCACAGGTAATGTTTAAAAAAATTCGTATGGCAATCTCTAAATTCGGAAACAGATAAATGAGGTTATTTGTAAATAGGTATTGAATCACATTTAACGCGTTCATTTCAGGGGAAATATAGGGTGCAACGTTGTCAATTTCATCGCAAAAATCTTCAGCTATAATATCTTTTTCATTTTTAAATGGATCATGTAACATACTTTCCACGGATTTACATTTTGTAGACCTATTTGATTTATCTGTTTCAAGGAAATTATTTAGGTCGTTGAGAAAACTGAAAACTGTGTGATGTTGTTTTATTTGTTCGAACTTTTCTTCTATTTTTGATAATGCAGTTTCCAATATTACAAAGTAAAAATTAATTTTTAATTGGTCTTCTGGATTTTTTGGAGCCTCATCTTTACATTCGTAGTCAAATAAAGAACTTATAAAAAAGGCGCAATGTAAGTTAAGCTGTTTCTCGATAAAGATTGACTTTTGCAAAGAAACGTTCCAAATCGATTTTATTTTAATTGTGTTCATATTTTAAATACAATTCCCCCTACATTTACTTTAATAAAAAAAAGTCGTATTTTCCCGATTTCTGAAAAATGTGCCATATTTCACGCACCTGTTAAAAAAATAAGGTGATGCAGTTCAAAAATCCAAGTTTACACTTGTTCCTGTAGTATATGTTTAACATTTGAAAAAAAAATTAAAATAGAATTAAGTAATGAATCCTAGCGTTTTTTTTTTTTTTTTTTTTTTTTTGGGGGGGGGGGCAAAACAAATATCAAACCATAGATGTATTATTTCAATTTCGAACCGCTAACCGCTCAAAAGAAAGAATATCAAGTTTACTTACCTGTGAAATATTTGTATTGGTCAGCAATCACAAAATCGAGAACAAAAATTCGAGACATAAAGCTTTGTTTTTCAGTTGTTGAGATGGACACGTTCAAAATTAATATAAAGCAAATTATCCAGGTCCTTGTATTTATAGGCTCAGGGCATAAACGAGTATTTTCCTGCAACCTGACCAGAAACCGCTCTCACGTACGCGATGCCGGCGATGCGACGTGATTTGATGGGATGATAGGTTAAAAAGTGTTAAAACAAAAACGAACAATTTATTTCCCAACTGGTTGCGACGTGGAGCAGCGTTTTTAAAACCAATGTGGTTTCCAGTTATACTTGTAAAATGCATTTTTAACTCTAAGTAGTTACCTAGCATAATGATATTTTTATATTAATTATTTTACTAATAAATTAGTTTTAATTTTTTTTCAACCGGGCGGCAGACTTGCCGCCCCTCTTGACTTGCCGCCCGTGTGCCCCGCACCCCTGGCACCCCCGGGTTGGAACGCCCCTGCCCGCACTTCGCTACGGAGTACATTCAAATTAAATACAACGGTCAATGTATGCAATTAATGCCAAAATATATATATATATATATATATTTATAATAAATACGACGATCAATATATACAACTAATGTAGAAAAATATATATAAATTTATAAAAAAAATCGTAAGGGATATTTTTATAGACAAAATAATGTCCAATCGTCTGCCGCATTAGCAAGAAAAAAAATATTTTTTTGTCTATTAATTTGTTATGCACGGGACGATAAATTTATTTAAAGTACTAGAAAAAGAAATCACGTGATCAGCATTTAAAAAATTAAATTCTAAAAATTAGTCTTGAAAAATTCACCAAAAATCATAAAATGGAGGTAAAGATTCAAAAAAGATTTCATTTTAAAGGGATTTTTGTGATATTTCTTGTGATATAAATTTTATAACCCTCAAATTATTATTTTAAAAGCAAACTTTAAAAAAAGGTTACTAAAACAGCTTAAAAATTTAATTTAAAAAAATCTAAGAAGAATTTTTCAAAAATCTCTCTTACTGCACCCCTACACTATAAGAAGAATCGCCATGCAAAATTTCAGCTCTTTACGTCCAGCGGTTTGGTCTGTATGTCAGTCAGTCAGTCAGTCAGTGAGTCAGTTACGGAACTGTTTTATATATATAGATAATGATAAATTTTTTCGGGTCATAGAAAAACCCGAAAATGCGTGCCTGTACTTACTACTGTACCAATTCACTTCGTGACGCGAAGTTTAACTGAAGCAGAAATTATGTTTTAAAACACCTTAAACTGACTAAATTAGAAAACAACGATAAATGATTATTTTTATAAGGAATAGATGTAAGTAAGACAATTTTTATGATTTCACTAATTCTTCTTACCAGCACACATTTGAAATAATTAGTAAAGATAAATTTTCTACGGGTCTTAAAAAATCTCGAAATAGCATGCTGCATTTATTGCTGTGCTAATTCACTTACTAGTACACGATGTTTAACTGAAACGGAAAATTATGTTTTAAAACACCTTAAATTCACTAAGAAAATCTACTATATCTGATTATTTTTATAAGAAATAAATGTAAGTAAGACAATTTTTATGATTTCATTATTATTTTTTATTTAAACTTTTATTTTAGAATTTATTGTTCTCTTAAATTGTGTACACTTTAATTCATTTTCATTGCCAATACTTATTTGATAATAAATTGAACAATAGTATGGGCATAAGCCATATTTTCCAGTTTTTCCCCCTTGAAAAAATTACTTTGGAGTAACAGCTAATATTTTTACACATTTTGCCAAGTTTTGACTTACATCTCATTATGAAAATTAAGATGTTTAAATAAATGGAGTTTATTTAAACATCTTAATTTTCATGTACATGATAAATGTTTGTTATATTTTTATAAATTTTCGCTATAGCAACAGTTCGTTAAAACGACTCTTTTCCGCGGGACGCAAATGATCGTTATATCAAGCGTCGACTGTACAAGCATACCTTACTTTGAAAAATATATTTTACACGTATATAATAATATCCAAAGCCTAATCTTTTTATCTTTCTAATTATGTTTGAATTATGTTTCCATCTTAACTAAGAACCCGGTAACAGCTATTTTAACTAAAGTCGTGAAAGAATTTTATAACTGCAGGTAGCTTTTTATCAAAAAGAATTTTTTCGTCATTTCTCTTTACGGAAAACATTCTTACAGTCAAAAGTTATGCATGAAATGCCTTAAAATTTTTAAGGGTGGCTATTCAAATGTTTATAAAGGGAATACACTACGTTCGTTTTTGTAGATTAATTAGTTTTTTTGTTTACTTCCATATAAATTACAAACGACAATGAATTTTAAGCAATTTTTCTGTACATCAGTACTTAAACTGATACAGCTTCTGAGATAAACAGAATATTATCTTGAGATTACTCTAATCCCTAGAGTAAATTATTATCTTCATTCGCCAGTTCATAAAATGATAATATATTTGTTTATTTTTGAGTTATCATGTTTGGCGGAATTGTCAAATTTGCACCCAGTTTTTCCCCTCGAAAAAATTATTTCAATGTAACGGCTAATGCCTTGAAATTTTGAAGAGTTGCTCTTCAAATGTTTATAAAGATAAGAGACGAGGTTTATCATTTTAGATTAATTAGTTTTGTTTTGTTTTTACATTGGTATGAATTACAAATAACAATGAATTTTACTAAATCTTTATGTACATCCATACTTAAACTGTTACAGCTTGTGAGATATACAGAATATTATCTCAGGAATACTCTCTTCACTAGAGAAAGTTATTTCCTTCAATCCCCAGCTCATAAAATGATAATATATTTGTTTATTTCTGAGTTATTATGTTTTGCAGAAATGTCAAATTTGCTGCCATATTTTCCAGTTTTTCCCCCCTTGAAAAAATTACTTTGAAGTAACAGCTAATTTTTTTACACATTTTGCCAAGTTTTGACTTACATCTCATTATGAAAAATAGGTAAAAAGTCAACATTTGTAAAATTTCAAAAAATCGCCTTTGAAGGTGTTCGGATGCCTTAAAACAGAACCAGAGAAAGTGAGGATTTACTAAAATCAATCTAACAAATCGCATATTGCAAACATAAACTCTATATAATAATTAAATTAAAATTTTAGTGTTTTGACAGAAATCCTTTTTCTTATTTCAAAACATCGTTCATAAATTAACTGAAAAGAAAGATTAATATGATAATGAAGAGAAAATTGTCCATAAGACCTCTTTAAATCTAACACCTTTCTTTGTTTCACTGAAATAATTAATATATATCTCGATGAAATGGATGCACTCTCTTCCGCCGAGATAAAGGTGGCGGAATAATTAACAAACTTTTAAATTATTTCTTTTACTTTTATCTTTGAGGCACTAACAAAGACACTACAATTTGTTTGTGTAACGAGGAAAGTATTTTTAAAAGGTGAATTTTGCACATAAAGGTAATGATAAAGCTATTTATTACTACATTGTGGAACCTTTAAGACATTAAATATAAATATCTTTGTGTGTATATATTAATGCACATTTTAGTATGAGAAAGGTTGAGCTAGAGAGGTAATTAATTTTAAACGACGATGTTTCAAGATAAAAATTTCTGGGCGATGTTATCTTCTTTTGACTCCTCTTAAATAAATGTTTGACGTTAATCGTGAAATAAGACTAGAAATTCAATTTTATCTGCTACGGATATCATAAAATAACAAGATCTTGTTTAGAGAAGACGTAAATCTTTTTTATGGGATAAAGGAAAATTTGTCTTTTAATTTCATTTCCATTTATTCTTGAAGGTTGGTTGGTTAAGAGCGCGATGGTCAGTTTGAGCTACACGAGGGATAACTAGACAACCATCTGACGACCGAAGGCCCATTTTGCAGCTTACCCCTAAAGACCATTCCGGCCGAGAACGAGAAGTGGCTTTCCCTTCCCCCACAGATCATCCTTACGATTGTACTGAAATTCGTCACGGTGGGGTGTGGCCCCACTATCAGCATTCCCCTCTATCAGCATCAGGTCATAAAGTACGCCGGGATCGGTTGGTTCTATACAATAAAATACGATAGAACAGAAAAGAGAACGACACTGTGGTGACGTTGAACTGTCGGTAGAATGACCCCCGACCAGGCACTAGGGGGTAGGCAATCTATGGAATTTCGGCCGGTCGTCTGGACTTCTCAATGTTAGGCCGGCAAGGCCGATTCCGGACATCAGAGGGCCTGCTATGTACTAAGAAAAGATATCGCATTTCGACTGTCCCCTTACTTCAGACTCTTGTGGTGGGCGGAGTCGAGTTGTCAGTTGGAGAATTCCACCCCCTTTATGGCTGACAATTTGAGAGAGGTGATAGCGCCCTTTACACTTACGCTCTTTCCAGAATGAAACCACGATCCCGCGCGATCGTGGTTTGCGTGTGAAGGTGTCGGAGAGGAAGGGAAAGCTGCTTAGGAGCGTATTGTAAGTTTTCCCGCGCGCAATCCCGTACGCTCCAAGCACTCGAGAAAGCGCGTACGTGTAAAGGGCGCCATTAGCGATAGCGTGCTTTACACGTACGCTCTTTTGAGAGTGCTTGGAGCGTGCGCGCAATCCCGTACGCTCCAAGAACTCGCGAAAGAGATTACATGTAAAGGGCGCTATTGACTGTGTCTCCATAGGGGGTGAAGACAAGCCGATCCTCTCCCCTCTCTAAGCTAAACCGCTTTGAATGCTATCTCGAAGATAACCAGTAGCGAAAAAGTGCATCCCGGAGTCTGATCAGAAGTTTTAACTAGACCCAGCCGCAGTTGTCCCCAAAAGGTTGGTCCTTCTAAGGCAGGGGTGTCAAACTCGCGGCCCCCGACGAACATTTTTGCGGCACAGCCAATATATTGGCACACAATAATATATAATAAAATAACCGACGCAGAATTATAATAAGATAGGAAGGATTCGCTAAATGTTTTTTTAATTATACTCATTTTTTGCTATTATTAAACAAAATGCGTATATTTATGTTGAATATACTGTAATTAGTTAATATACTGTAATAAACCTACGATCCTATTAATATTGTTTTTTTTGCGGCCCACCTATAGTTAAACCTTTTTTGTTTGGCCCAAGTTAGTCTTTGAGTTTGACACCTCTGCTCTAAGGGGATGGTAGACTTATGGCAACAAGTTTCAAACTAATAGGGCAGTATCTCGCAGCATGTCACATCTCAACTCTTGCAGATTTTACTTATTGTTTGGCGAGGAGTGGCAAAACATTGCATAATTACCCAAAATTGGAATTTACCAAAATTGGAACTTTTGGGGAATTACCCAAAATTGGAATTTTTTGGGGTGTATTAATATTTTAAAAATATGTAAATATTGGAATAAATGCATTTAAAATATGTAATGAAAAGCAAAATCAAAACTTGGTGGCTTTAGAAAAGTAAATATCAAAAGTAGGTGAAAAAATATCTTTTACATGTCTTTTTATCAAAATGAGTCATTTCCTAATTTGCTAGTCTTTAAATGCTCCTTGCGTCACAATTTTTCACGAAATTTTATGAAATTTAAATTAAAGACTCCTGTTATACATTAAAATAAAGTTATGTAACCATTTCAGGTTTAGACGTCATTCAGATTATCAAAGTTTAAGTGTAGAAAAGTACAAAAAATCACGAAAATTCATAATACAAGCATAAAAATATTTCCTAAAAATTAACTATTTAACAAGAGCATAAAATAATACATAACTCTGTTCAAAATGCATTTATAAGCAATATAAATGCAAAATTAAGGGGGGGGATCACAAGGAGCATTTTAAAAAACATAATCAAAATTTCAATTTTTAAAGTATATATTTTTTTTAAATATTTATAAAGTTTTATAAGGTATTTCATATATTTTTACTTTAAAGAATATATATGCAAAATTTCATATTTCCGAGGTAAAAATTTTAAAATGTCCACTATCACAAAATTTTACAATAAAAATTTCATTGAACTTAGCAGGATTTTTTTTTCCAACAGGAATGTTAATAAAAGTCATTTCAGTGGGAATTTAGTATTAATTACACTATCAAAAGCCAATTTTAAAAATAGATTTTAAGGTAAAAAAAACATCATTTTTCTTTTTCTCATTTTTATGTTACAAGAAAGAGTTTAAAAATATGTATTTTGTCAATATTATTGGATTAGATAGGAAAGGGGCGCTGTCAGTCAACATTATTTGTTTCTTGGTGTGTTGTATGACTAATTTGCAGGGTAAAACTATTTATAATTATTTAACATTTTTCTATTAAACCAAGTTTGTTTCAACATACCTAATGACTTACATTTTCTTTCTATTACACACTGCTTCTGAAACTGCAAAATAAAATTAATTATGGCAACAAGTTTCAAACTAATAGGGCAGTGTCTCGCAGCATGTCATATCTCAACTCTTGCAGATTTTACTTCTTGTTTGGCGAGGAGTGGCAAAACATTGCATAATTTAACATGGCGTTCAATGAGCATTCTTACAGCTTGTCGAATAAAATGCTCTCAGATTACGCAAAGTCTTTAGATGCGGTATCTAAACAAAGGTATATCACTAAATTAAACATTCAGGTACAGCCCGGAAAGGTTTATTCGGTATGTGACCAGTATTAATTGACAGTGGAAGACTGGAGTTACGATACAAGACGCTGGCCTGAAGTAACTTATCCCGATGTCTATACATATCTCAACATAATAATAATCATTCTCGACGAAAGAATGATTATATTCTCTTAAACCTTGCGAAATGTTTCAAAAAACAGTGTTGAAATACCTTTTACATACAACTAATATGAGTAATTTTATAAATCAACTTAAATTATTTAACTCAAAATGAAGGTATCGTCCAAAAACACATAGGAACAGATTCAGTTTTCTGCCACCCGATAATCACGTGATCTATAGTAGACGAAAACTGACGTAGCCAGTGACGTTGCGACGTTTCGCCTTATTGAAGTAAGCCATCAGACCACGGTATCTAATCCACTTAAAAAATTTTGCAACACATTCAAAACTACATTTATTCGTTCTCAATTTTTGCCGATATGATAATTAATGGATTCCGAATGGCTGCATACGTCTATGCCAGGACTCGGAACTTACGTAACAAATTCCTGCGCCCTAGAAATTGGGTCATCGTCTGAGATTTTTTTTTTAAGAAATCTTTTAATTCATCAACTCATTTTCATTATATTTAGAGATTAAAAATATCTGCACGAAATACCTTCTTTTACCTCATCTATGGCAAAATTTGTAACGCGGTTCAGCAACTAAGATAGCATATTCATTCCACATATATTATGTGAATATCATAAAATATATGAACTGTAGTTTAGATACGTGTTATGAATAAAGATTGAAGAACACTACTAAAAATTCAGAACCGGTTTTCGGTTCTCAAATTTTACTAGAACCGGGTACCCCGTTATTACCCGGGTATGATAAATACATGAACCCCCAAACATTGGTCCTAAATATTAATGAAAAAATTATAATTATTTATAATGTAAATAATTTTAGTTTATAACGTAAGTAAAAAATATATTTCATTTATCTTTCATTTAATGCCGATTTTTTTGGCAGTTCGAGAGAAAAAACTATTTTATAAATTTGCTTGATTTTGCTCTAAAAAGAAAGATTTTAATCTATAGATGTGTCAAATTTAGTTTTTGTAACCGAAATCTATATATTTAAGTTGCTACGCCGACTTTTTGGGCAGTCCGTGATAGAAAACTACTGCATCCATTTACTTAATTATGATCTTAAACGAAAGATTGTAATCTGTAGATTTGTCAAATTTGGTTTTTGTAACCACAATTTCTATTAATTAGTGATAGTTTACAATTGAAAATTGATTTCTGCGCATGCTCAGTGGCATGTTTAAATCTGGCTTTAGAAACTCACTGTTTCTGCGCATGCTCAGTGACATGTTTTAATGATAAACGCGTTTATTCCGAGGAGTCTGTCTAGGTTTCTCTCTGCCATTTTTATTTTTATGATAATTATGTTTGTGAAATATAAGATTAAACCTGATGGAAATTGTTTATTTCGAACTGTTTAATTAGCGATAATTAACAATTAAAAAAATTACTTTCTGCGCATGCTCAGTGACATTTTTAAATCTGGCTTTCGATACTCACTAAGCACGAGACCGCTTAAGCACATTAATTTGTTTCTGCGCATTATTATGATTTTCAACATTTGGCAATATTGTGTTGAGTATAATTTGTGTATTAGTACATTTATTTACTATCTAGACGTCATGTTTTGAAGGGTACCGACTAGTTTATATTCATTAGTGATAATTTGCAATTCAAAATTACTCTCTGTGCATGCTTAGTGACATGTTTAAATCTGGCTTTAGATGATTACTATGCACGAGGACGCATAAACACATTAATTTGTTTATTCCGAGAAATCTCTTTAGCTCTCTCTCTCTCTCTGACATTTTTACCATGTTTTAATTAACTTGTTTTCTTGTTTGTGTGTTTGTGTGTGTGTTTGTCTGGTACAAATCGTACAATCGATTTTTAACTAACTTCCCGACTAGACATTTGAAACTTTTAGAATAGCTCAGAACACGATGACAATGCATTATTTTAATACTTTTAGCCATCTTTATTCCATATTTTAAAATCCATTACGTAAAAATACGAGTAGCGTCTGCAGCCAAAAAAAACTGCGCTACAGGCGCCATCTATTAACGTAATAGTGAACCAAGCATATTACATTTTCATTACAATGGGATAATTTTTATTTATGCCCACATGCTATTTGCGATATTTTCTCTGCGAAATTCATTGATTTTTTTCCTGCAAATTATAGATTATAATTTATAATTTTGACATCCATAATTAACTATGGGAGATGCGAATTCGTTTGCAGCTCATAATGAATCCGCATGTAAATTATATTTCTTTTTTTTTTAATAGAAAATTTAAAAACATGGTATATAAAAAGTCTTTTTATCTTGTAATTATTATTTTTAATTATGTATGTTAGGTATAGATTTAAGCCCGACGGAAATTGTTCATTTCGCGCTGTTGAGTAACCCTATTTCTTTTAATTCGGTTCAACAGTAATTTTTTAAGGTGTATTTCTCTGTACTTAATATTATGATTTTCAACATTTGGCAATGATTTCTTGAGTATAATTTGTGTATTAGTACATTTATTTACTATCCAGCCGTCATGTTTTCACGGGTACCAACATGTAATTATTTATAATGTAAAGAATTTTAGTTTATAACGTAAGTAAAAAAATACATATTAATTTCAATTTATTTAGTTTAAAATAATTCAAGGAAATAGTTTCTAAAACATGGAATTACCGAATTCTCAGTGAAGATGCTTTTATTTTGTATTTGACTCTAGATAAGAAATTCGTCATATACTTGATCGAATTTCGTATTATTTAAAATTATGGAATCTGTTTTTGCTGTTTATAATGGTCTTAGATCTGTCTGGATGTTATAACTTTTTTTCCTTCCCAAATCGTTTAAATCCCTCAGTCACGAAAAAATTGCAATTATAATAATGGTGACTCGAAAGATATTCTTATCGATTTTATATGTCGTCAGATAAAAGCTCCATCTGCAATAATACATTCTAGAATTTTTATTTGAATTAATACTTTCAGAGAAATTCTACAAAGCGATGTCTATTATTTTATCATTTATCCCCACTTTTTGCTTTATGGATTTAACAGGTTTAGCGAGTGAAAGGCTCATATAAACTATCCATCAATAAGGACTTGGACACAGATGCAAATGACGATATGTGCGGTCTTGATATACGTCACGCCCTCCGCCGTTAAATATCATGTAGGAAACACCATTGGCATTCGTGGCATGCAAGATGCCACGAAGTGCAGAGTTTTCTGATTTCGAGAAAGATGCAATCGTCGGGTATCGCTGAAATGACCGATCTTTAAGGGACATATCTAGCGAGCTGAATTACCCAAAATCGACAGTGACCTATGTGATTCAGATGGGGAAGGTGAGCGGTGATTGTCGGAAAGTGCCCTGAGTCGGAAGACCCAAAAAACTGAGAGATAGAGACCGACGGCTGCTGTCCACAGAAATTCTGAAGAACCGCACCCAACATAAGGCACACATACTCCAGGAGTTTCAACAGGCATCCGGGAGTGTTGTTTCGATGAATACCATCCCTAAGGAAACCCATTTGCTTGCTTTTCATGGTCGTGCTGCCGCGCATAAGCCTTTGATCAGAAAGTCCAAGAACGCGCTGCTTCGTTAAAGTGGTGCAAAACACATCGAAAGTGGACCGTTGATCAGTGGAAACGGGTTCTCTGGAGTAACGAATTAAGGTTCACTCTCTACCGTTCGGATGCCAGAGATTGGGCCTTGTATCTGCATGGAGAACGCCCCTTGCCAGAACTCATTGTGCCCAGACTAAAGATCGGCGGAGGTGGAATTATGGTCTGGGGATGTTTCTTCTGGTATGCACTGGGACCCTTGATCCCATTTCATGGTAAGCTCAACGCCAACATCTACTGCACTATTTTGGATGACAGTGTACTTCCTAAGTTTTGGCAGTTTCACGGGTTGGACCCATGTTACTTCCAGGACGACAACGTCAGCTGTCATGTTGCGAGGTCCACCATGGATCTTTATGGTGACAATGAGGTTAACCGAATGGACTTGCGTGCCCAGATCCCAGACCTGAACTCTATCGAGAACCTCTGGAACGAGTTTGATAGCCGAATTAAGGGGTGCAACAACCGTCCAAAATCTGTAAAGAAACTCACATGTCTTCTCCAAATCGAGTGCGAGGAAATAACACTAGCCGTCAAACAAGGGCTTGTGGAAAGCATGCCCCGAAGGGTTGAGGCTGTAATTGCCTCTCGTGCAGGCTCTACCAACTATTGAATATAAATAAATTGTGTTCTTCTTCTCTCCCCCAGGTGTCCAAATACTTATTAGTAGATAGCGTATATATATATATATATATATATGCTCCGAAGAGCCATTACATTATGACCACCCTCCTTCTGTAACAATGAGCTCGCCTAGAAACAAAATCACGGCCGGTGTGCGGCTGAAGTTTGAGTATATAAATGGCCCATGCATTGTCTTTCCACACATTGAGTGATTAGCGACATAATGGGAAAAGCAGCTGATTTATCAGACTTTGATAAAGGTCAAATCGTTAGGGCTCGGCGCCTGGGAACGTCGATATCAGAAACGACGCTTTTGTGGGCTGTTCACGTGCAGCCATTGTGAGCACGTATTGAAAGTGGTGTATGAATGGTGAAACGAAAAGTCGCCGGCCAGCGGTATATCGCCCGTGGTGCATTGATTACAGAGGAGAGCGGAGACTGTTACGTCTTATTCAACGTGACCGAAGAGTTACAACATCCAAAATTAAAAACAGCTACAACGGTGTTTACCTAGAAATTGTCTCTACACACAGTGCAGCGTACTGTGCTGCATATGTGCCTACGAAGCCGGCGGCCGAAGCACGTCCCTACTCTGGCGGCACGTCATCGCCAGCAGCGCCTGCAATAGGCCAAGGAACATCGGAAATGGACCATAGACGAATGGAAAAAAGTTGCATGATCCGGCGAATCACGTTTTCTGGTCCATCAAATCGACGAGAGCGTGCGAATATGCCGATTTCCAATGGAAATCCTGGCTCCCGGATGCACAGTTGGGCGGAGACAAGATGGTGGTGGCAGTATTATGGCGTGGGAGATGTTTTAATAGAGCACATTAGGACCCATAATCTCCATAGAACAATACCTGATGTCTGTGCGCTACGTCCACTTTGTTGCAGACTAGGTGCACTGATTCATGGTAACGGTATTTCCGACGAGTGATGGCTTTTACCAACAGTATAATGCACCATATCATAACGGTCGAATCGTCAGGGAGTGGTTCGAGGAACATTCTAGTGACTTTCAAGTCATGTCTTGGCCTCCAAATGCACCTGACATTAATCCATTGGAACATTTGTGATACCACCTGGAAAACTGAATTCGTTCTACCACGCTACGACCTCGCAATGTGCGGGAATTGCAGGACCAGTTGGTGAGCGCTTGGTACCAGATACCTCATACTACCGGTTACCACCTTGTCGAGTCAATGCCACGCCAGGTGTTGGCGGATTTGAGGACGAAAGGTGTTCCTACGTCGTATTAAACAGGTGGTCATAATGTAATGGCTCTTCGGTGCATATACCGGGTGTCCCAAAAATGACCGACGATTTGAAAAATCAATTAAAGAAAAACTGAAGGCGATAGAAATGTACGGTTTGCTGCATTCTGCTTGGGTAACCAGGGAATTTATTCTCACCAATTTTCAAAATTAGTTGCAAAATTCGTCAACAGATGGCGTTGCTGACTGGAAAAATCTATAAAACAGTATTTTCATAATAACCACCGTTTACAGCAACAACATGGCGCAAACTCCCGTGCAATCGCAGTCAAAATTCCCGTCAAAATTCGCAGACTCCCGTGCAATCATTTCAGTTTGATTGTTCTGACAAACAGCAGAGATGTATTGTTCCAGTTCATCTACAGTTTCTGGATTGTGACGATACACCTGGTCTGTGAAGTACCCCCAAAGAAGAAAAAAATCGAATGGCGTCAAATCTGGCGAATAGAGAGGCCAATCCATGCCACTTTGCGTATGCTACTTGCTTTGAAAACATTGTTTTATAGTTTTTCCTAGTCAGCAGCGCCATCCGTTGACGAACTTTGTAACTAATTTTGAAAATTGGTGAGAATAAATTCCCTGGTTACCTAAGCAGAATGCAGCAAACCGTGCATTTTTATCACCATCCGTTTATCTTTAATTGATTTTTCAAATTGTCTGTCATTTTTGGGGCACCCGGTATATATATATATATATATATATATATATATACCTATATATTATATATATACATATATTTAGCAATAATATAAAAATGTGCTTTAATTTCCTGAATCAATCAATCGATACACACTGGCGGTGGAGACACAATAAAAAACATCAAGGAATGTCATTACTTAATACTTTCACTAACACATGAAATCTTCAACACTTCTTGCGACTTTGTTCGTACAGTCAGATTGTCTTCCTAAATCTAGACCTAAAACTGGAATATAAAAATATTTCTGATAATGTAAGTTAGCCTTTCCCTGACTAAGATGTTAAATAAAATCTTAAAGCCTTTTTACACAAATCCTACTCTATACGGATCTTGATATAATAAATACTTTTCCTTTTATCTTGAACTAGCCAATTTTCTCTGAAGATATGCAAAATTGAGTTGTATTACAATCTAAAATTGTCTTCATAGTAGAAATGAAAAATTCAGTATTGTGTTAGCAAGCTATTTTTAAATGAAAAGAATAGCTTTTTTATCAAATAAATCTTATATTCTCAAAAATTGGGATTAACATATAAATGTGTTCAGCAAAATACTCAAAATAATCACCGATCGATATCTTTGATACTTTATATATAAAAGTATTGTACTAAATATTTATATAATAAGTAGTATAAAATTTTCATTTAGTGTTAGGTTTTAGTTCGTAATAAAAAATATTATATTAAATATTGCATTGGTTGAAATATTTTTTACCGGAGTTTACAAATAAAGACTTAAAACATTTGAAACATTGAAATTATATCTATATTTCGTTCCTTAAATTAGGTACTTATTATTTTACGGGATTCTGTCCTTTATTCCCGAATGGTTAAATTTACATACTAGTAAAATGGTAAGACATATGAATTATGCATTAATATTACATTAGTCTGTTTATATTATGAGATACCTAGACAGTTTCTGCTTTATATTTCTCCAATAATGCTTATTTTTTTGGAGAATACATATTTTGCAAAGGTCAAAGCTCTACGTTAGTGATATATCAAAAATATAGAAATGTCTTGGAATTCTTTATTACGGTTCCTTATCTTGCATCTCGTATTGAAATAAAACAAGATCCATTTTTGGGAAGGTGTATTAATAATATAAAAATATGTAAATATTGGAATGAAATGCATTTAAAATATGTAGTGAAAAGTAAAATGAAAACTTTGTGGCTTTAGAAAATTAAGTACACTGCTGGCCACCCAAATTGCAACACCAAGAAAGACAAGAGATATCACAACAAAATTTATTTTGTAGATAACATGTTGACCAAGTATCAAATGATTAAATTTATAGACTTCTGTGAAGTGTGGTTCCTGCCAAAATCAGTAGCCAGAGTAGCCGCCATTGTTGGAGATCACCGCTGCCACACGCCTCGGCATTGATTCAAAGAGACTTTGGATGAGTTCTTGGGGTACAGCAGAACAAGCAGCTTCCTCACGTTGCCAAAGTTGATCTGCTGTGGCAGCTGGGGATGGAATCTGTGTCAATCGTAGAGCAACCATGGACCACATGTTTTCTATCGGCGAAAGATCCGGAGAGCGAGGCGGCCAGGGAAGCAATTCAATCTGGCGATTGACGAAGAACCGTGACAATGCGTGCCACGTGTGGTCGCGCATTATCCTGTTGAAATATGGCTGTAGGCAAGCCCTGAAGGTAAGGAAGGACAACTGGCTCCAACACCTCGGAGATGTAGAGCTGGCTGTTTAAAGTACCGGCAATGCGTAGTAGAGGTGTGCGAGAGTGATATCCAATACCGCCCAATACCATAATACCCGGTGCAGGACCAGTGTGGCGGTGCATAACGCAGCTGTTCAGCATCCTCTCTTCACGGTGTCTCCAGACTCGAATGCGACCATCGTGGTGTTGCAGACAGAAGCGTGACTCGTCAGTAAAGACAATTTCATTCCATTCTGCCGTCCACATCCTTCTGTCATCGCACCATTGGCGGCGGAGACGTCTGTGGTTCTGCGTCAAGGGTAGACAAAGCAATGGACGTCTTGCGGACAGACCACTCTGCTGTAAACGGCGTCGAATGGTAAGCGCAGACACTGGATGATGCGTTACAGACTGCATGTGCTGTGCTATGGTTCGTGATGTGACTGAGCGATCCGTCACTGCCATTCGCACAATTTGCCTGTCATCACGTGAAGTGGTGCGCTGAGGTGGATGCGATCGAACACGCCGGTCCGTCGTACCCATGTGCATCCAACGATCCCATATCCGCATTACAGTTGTTTGGTTTCGTCCAACACGACTACCGATTTCCCTGAAAGATAATCCACAATCTCGGTAGGCCACTATCCTTCCTCTGTCGATCTCGGATACTTGATCAAAAGATGATCGCTGTTTTCGACGAGGCATAATTGATCGTTTTTTTGAAAAAACCACAAGAGAAACACAATTGCGAACTTGAAATCGTCGAAATCTCCAAGCCTTAAATAGCGCTTTGAAGTGGCGCCACAGGCTCGCGTAATGTGCGTCTGCGCTGAAATTCTAATCATTTGCATATCTCACCTCCACTAATGATGTTGTAAATTTCATGTTATTTGCATGTTTTCTTCAGGGTGTTGCATTTACAGTGGCCAGTAGTGTATTATAGGTAGTTGAAAAACCATCTTTTAAATAGCTTTTTCTCAAAATGACAAATTTCCAGATTAGCAAGTCTTTAAAATGGTCCTCGCGTCATATTTTTTGACGAAATTTTATGAAATTTATAATAAAGAACCCTGTAATACATGAAAATAAAGTTACGCATCCATTTTAGGATTCCAGATCATTCAGGTTATCAAAGTTTAACTTAAGTGTAGAAAAGTACAAAAATTTCACGTAAATTCGGAATACAAGCATAAAAATATTTCCGAAAAATTAACTATTCAACGAAATTACAAAAAAAAATACATAGCTTTGTTCAAAATGTATTTATGAGCAATATAAATGCAAAATTAAGGGGGAAAGTTAAAAATTGAGTCGCAAGGAGAATTTTAAAAAAAGGCAATTTAATTTAAATTTTTTAATTATAAAATTTAAAAATATATATTTATAAAATTTTATAAGGGATTTAATATAGTTATACTTTAATGAATATAAATGCAAAATTTCATATCTCTGAGGTAAAAATTTTAAAAATCTCTTTGAAAAGTCCCCCATCCCCTTAATCAAATGAAGGAAGATATTTTGGATAAAACTGGGAAATAACAGCTTATGTTTACACACATATATATATATATATATATATATATATATATATATATATATATATATATATATATATATATATATATATCTATACTTATATATAAAGAGAGAGAGATTTTGTACGTGGAGGGTAATCTCCAGAACCACTGCACCTATTTGAAAAATTCTTTCACTGTTTGAAAGGTACATTATTCCAGATGGATATAGGCTATATATTATGTATATCTGATCAGTAGAAATAAAGTTAAGGGGGATACTCTAGTTTTGTGTGCACGGCCACCATCTTTGATTTTTCCGCCAGAGTTTGGCGCATTTCGCATGGCGATAATTATTGCGTTCTGGTAAAAATAACCCAATGTCAAATTCTCTAATTTTAAGATCAAACAGTTATTTCTGATGTGATGCTTTAATTACAGTATAATAATTTTAGGTCAGATCTCGGCCTTGACCTGGAAATCTGAGTCAAATTGATTATACTCAAAAGAGTAAATTATTTTTATAACTAAGAGTCTTTTTGTTGAAAGTTTTTGAATCCATTATCAATTTTTCGTTAACTTATTAAATTTAAGTTGCTTTTAATTTTGTTTATCGATTGTCAATTAGTATACTATAATGATACACCATTTCATTTATATGAAGTAAAAATTATCTGCCATCATTTTTTCGTAAAATGTAAAATACAGTATACATTTTAAATACAATATATTTTAAAATATTTTATAATTCCAAGTTGTAGTGGATTACAAATAAATTTAAATAACCGAATTTCAACTTCTCTCTCCCCAGGAACCTAAGTTAAGAAGTTAGTTAAGGTTAAGTTATTGGTTTAATAAAAGGGTTTTTTTTTTCTTATTTCCAACACAGCAGGATAAATGGTCAAATAATCCTTGTCCCGATTTTATTGTATGCACCAAATATTTGGTTAAGGTCAAATCTGAAGTAAAATTTCATTACCACAATGCCCTAACAACAACAACAAAAAAAAAAAAAGGATTTGGTTACCCACCATAAATTTATGGGTTCATAATTATTTTACATTTTTCAAAGCTGAATTTTAGATAATGTTTAAATTGCAAGTTATTTAGGTGGTACGAAAATGCTGTATTTTTTTTCTAATTAACAATATATTGGCATAATATTTTGGTGATTCATTGCTATTAGTCAAAGAGTTAGGGCAAACTGAATACATGGCATTGAAATTTTATCTGTAAGTAAAATTCATTTTACCAAATTTTTCATATGGATCATAATTTAAAAAGGTAGTTTTTAATTAAAAATGACCAAAAAAAATCTCAGTCCAACGATTAAATGATTTTTCAAAAATATTTCTAAGTTTCATAATTTAAAAAGTTCGTTTTTATTAAAAAAGCTAAAAGAAAAACCCAAAATTTCCAATATTTGAGAATGATTTTTACAAAAAAATTTCCAAGTTTCATAATTTGAAAAAGTGGTTTTTATCAAAAACCCAAAAATAAATCTAAGTCCAACGTTTAAATGATTTTTCAAAATTTTTTCTAAGTTTCATAATTTAAACAGGTGGTTTTTATTAAAAAAGCTAAAAAATTTCAAAGTCCAGCATTTTGAAAACACCGCTTAAAACACATTGGCAAGAATTTTTCCACTCCTCAAAACACGGTAAAATCGCCAAGTTGGCGCAAAAAAATCCAAGATGGCGGCCGTGCACACAATTATTAAGTAACGTAATATTAATTTAAATATTATTTTAGGTGCTTAAAATAATTAAAAAACATTCTTTACTTAAAATCCTTTTTTTATTTTTGTATTTTTATTTCATCTCTTACTCTAATTTTGAGATACCAATATGTATCTATACTTCTATAATAATATATAAAGAGAGAGAGCAGATTTTGTAAGTGGAGGGTAATGTACAACTTTTGTACATTACAATGTACCTTACAACTTTTCCTTTGTCAACCGCAGTCAAGTAACCATAGCAACGCCCTTTAGCTTACGGGGTCTGTTTTTCAAAATCGCTCTTTAGGACGGGAAAATGTTATCTACTTCCTATCCCCATTTAACGTGTGGGACATTCAGCATGGGGGATCAGGTGAAAGAGTGGTTAATTGCTTTCTTATTGCTTTCTTACTATATATATATATATATATATATATATATATATATATATATATATATATATATATATATATATATATATATATGTATGTATATGTATACTAGCGGCCCGTCCCGACTTTGTACGGGTTGAACAAAATATTATACCAATAAATTTCCAGTTGATAGCCAATAAATTGTAAATCTTTTTTTACCTTAAATATCCAATAAAAAGCGTAGTTCCAAATGTAGTTTTCTTCAATAAACCCTTTAACGTTGCCAGTTTCAAAAATCCTTTTTGTATTTATCAATACCTCCTCTACTTGAATCTTTCAAATATTACAACCTTTTCCTTACGGGGTGGGATAGTATATATCCGAAGTACATACTGTCGAAAAATACGGTGTGATGTCGGCAGAGATATAATCTCGAATTCCACTTCGTTGTGACTTTCCTAACGGCTTTGCCCCCAAAGAACAATTGTGTGACATTCTGGGACCGGAGGGTGAATCTTGCAAAATAGGACTGAATAATAATCTTTTGTCGTTCTAGCTAGAGGTTATTTCTTTTCAGGCAAGAGACATCAGAAGGGCGGTTCACCCGCGGTTCATCCATTTTCAGCCTTTTGAGAGATGAAAGAGGCACGGGGTGCCAATGAACTACTAATGAAATTCTTCTTCAATAGTAAGAAAGCAATAAGAAAGCAATTAACCACTCTTTCACCTGATTCCCCATGCTGAATGTCCCACACGTTAAATGGGGATAGGAAGTAGATAACATTTTCCCGTCCTAAAGAGCGATTTTGAAAAACAGACCCCGTAAGCTAAAGGGCGTTGCTATGGTTACTTGACTGCGGTTGACAAAGGAAAAGTTGTAAGGTACATTGTAATGTACAAAAGTTGTACATTACCCTCCACTTACAAAATCTGCTCTCTCTCTTTATATATTATTATAGAAGTATAGATACATATTGGTATCTCAAAATTAGAGTAAGAGATGAAATAAAAATACAAAAATAAAAAAAGGATTTTAAGTAAAGAATGTTTTTTAATTATTTTAAGCACCTAAAGTAATATTTAAATTAATATTACGTTACTTAATAATTGTGTGCACGGCCGCCATCTTGGATTTTTTTGCGCCAACTTGGCGATTTTACCGTGTTTTGAGGAGTGGAAAAATTCTTGCCAATGTGTTTTAAGCGGTGTTTTCAAAACGCTGGACTTTGAAATTTTTTAGCTTTTTTAATAAAAACCACCTGTTTAAATTATGAAACTTAGAAAAAATTTTGAAAAATCATTTAAACGTTGGACTTAGATTTATTTTTGGGTTTTTGATAAAAACCACTTTTTCAAATTATGAAACTTGGAAATTTTTTTGTAAAAATCATTCTCAAATATTGGAAATTTTGGGTTTTTCTTTTAGCTTTTTTAATAAAAACGAACTTTTTAAATTAAGAAACTTAGAAATATTTTTGAAAAATCATTTAATCGTTGGACTAAGATTTTTTTTTTGTCATTTTTAATTAAAAACTACCTTTTTAAATTATGATCCATATGAAAAATTTGGTAAAATGAATTTTACTTACAGATAAAATTTCAATGCCATGTATTCAGTTTGCCCTAACTCTTTGACTAATAGCAATGAATCACCAAAATATTATGCCAATATATTGTTAATTAGAAAAAAAATACAGCATTTTCGTACCACCTAAATAACTTGCAATTTAAACATTATCTAAAATTCAGCTTTGAAAAATGTAAAATAATTATGAACCCATAAATTTATGGTGAGTAACCAAATCCTCTTTTTTTGTTGTTGTTGTTGTTAGGGCATTGTGGTAATGAAATTTTACTTCAGATTTGACCTTAACCAAATATTTGGTGCATACAATAAAATCGGGACAAGGATTATTTGACCATTTATCCTGCTGTGTTGGAAATAAGAAAAAAAAAACCCTTTTATTAAACCAATAACTTAACCTTAACTAACTTCTTAACTTAGGTTCCTGGGGAGAGAGAAGTTGAAATTCGGTTATTTAAATTTATTTGTAATCCACTACAACTTGGAATTATAAAATATTTTAAAATATATTGTATTCAAAATGTATACTGTATTTTACATTTTACGAAAAAATGATGGCAGATAATTTTTACTTCATATAAATGAAATGGTGTATCATTATAGTATACTAATTGACAATCGATAAACAAAATTAAAAGCAACTTAAATTTAATAAGTTAACGAAAAATTGATAATGGATTCAAAAACTTTCAACAAAAAGACTCTTAGTTATAAAAATAATTTACTCTTTTGAGTATAATCAATTTGACTCAGATTTCCAGGTCAAGGCCGAGATCTGACCTAAAATTATTATACTGTAATTAAAAGATCACATCAGAAATAACTGTTTGATCTTAAAATTAGAGAATTTGACATTGGGTTATTTTTACCAGAACGCAATAATTATCGCCATGCGAAATGCGCCAAACCCTGGCGGAAAAATCCAAGATGGTGGCCGTGCACACAAATCTAGAGTATCCCCCTTAACTTTACTTCTACTGATCAGATATACATAATATATAGCCTATATCCATCTGGAATAATGTACCTTTCAAACAGTGAAAGAATTTTTCAAATAGGTGCAGTGGTTCTGGAGATTACCCTCCACGTACAAAATCGCTCTCTCTTTATATATAAGTATAGATATATATATATATATATATATATATATACATACATACATACTGGTATTGGACTAAACAATAGGAACATTGATTTCGAAATAAATCATAATTCGACAGTCCAATCCAACCCCACCACGTGTCGCAATGGTCTGCCATCTAGTGGCGGCAGAGCACCCTCGGTGCCAAAAGCCAACGCGCTACCACAAAGCTATCTTGAGCCCCAACTGTTTCATATAATTTATCTTAACAATTTTTCAAGCAATATACTTCTTACGGCTTGTTTATAAATTGTTTACTCACAGCATTGCTTGAAACATTTTGTTAGCGAGAACGTTTCTGACAGGATGACTGGAATGGCTGTTCGCTTTTTCAGAGCTTTTAACAAATTTACGAAAAACATTTTTTAAAAGGAAAAATATTTCAGCTCTAATAAATGTATCCATGTTTAACAACACAGTTTAGTAACATTTGTTTTTCTTCTTCTGTGAAATGTCTTTTTATTTGGCACGTTGAAATTTTGAAGCTAAATTTCAAAATATTCTTTCCACGAAAAGTCTGTTTATAATTTTTCCCGTTTCAAACCTTTTTGAGTATTTTTTTTTACTCAGTCGGTGGATCGAATTCATTTACTTTGCTTGTCGTACAAAAGAGAAAATTATTCGGAATATTCCTGGCTGCGTTAGTCATTTTATGAAACCATAAGAACGTTTCGCCTTTTAAATAAGGTATCTGCTCACATTCGGAAGTTTTTCAAAACTATACAGTGCTGATTAAATACATATATTTTTAGTGCTAATGGGATATAAAATCATGGAAACAAATATAATTTTGATAAAAATATCATAAGATTTGTAAATAGAGGGATTTTTTAATAATTTTTTTGTAAAATTGAGTGTGGTTCGGTGGTCTACGGGTATGATTTTCGGTTAGAGTGCGGGAGCTAGGGGTTATCCCCTTAACCCTTTCAGGGGCAACAACCTCCCCCGTTTGCACGGTGCAGATTTTTATCCCGATATTTTTTAACCTACAGAATCTGAAAGATTTTCCAATTAAAGGTTGCAAAATGTTTTTACTTCTTTAAACTGAAAACAGATGGCAGTACTAACCATTTTACTGTCCATTTAACTTGAATACATTGAATGCAAGTGAAAAAAGACTAGTTTTAGGCGCTTGCACTATGCAAACAGCGCCCCACAAAGGGTTAACTGGTCAATTTTTTTTTACTAGAAATGTTGCCTAAAAAGGCAAATTTTTTTGTTGCATATAATCAAACACCATACTTAATAAAATAAGAAAATGAATGAATTTTTTTTAATTTCACTTTCAATGCTGTTACACTTTTTTTTTATTTTAAAATTTTGGAACACAAAACACTTTAAATGTTTGCTTTTTGCAAGACAAAACCCCTAAATGCTGGCTTTTTTAAAGTAAAGTGCATGCAATGAAGAATGTTTAAAAAACTTTACAATTGGTCAAAAATATTTTTGTGTGGTACAATTTGAAGCATGGTGTAATACAAAGTGTATCCTAATCAGGGCAGAATTAATGATCTGAAAAATAATTCAGATAATTAGTAGACAGTTCCGAATCTGAATCAGAATTCAGTCTATCATCTAACAGCAAATTATTTTCGTCCATAATTTTTAAAAAATGTAGTGGTTCGATTTCACAAGCATTGTAAGCAGTAGGACAAAAATTCCAGAAAGCAAAAATTCGCACGCTTCCGTTTAACAAAAAAAAACCGGATAAAAGGAATTTAAGTGACATGAACAAACTACGTCATATGTTAAAAATATTTGTACTAGACTTTGTATTAATATTAGTCTTTATAAACTAAAAATACGTGCAAACCAAAAGAGTAAAGGAGAGAATATCGATGCCGTACGCTGTACGGGCAAACCGGTTAAGGGATTTAAAGCTGCCACACCACAGGTCCAGGGTTCGATCCTGGAACTGGGCAAGGTTGACTCAGCCTTTCCCTTGCGTGGGTCGATAAAATTAGGACCAAGCATGCTTGGGAACTAACTCTGGGGGTCCCGTGTCAGGTTGACCACCTTACCGAGATCCTGGTCCTTACACGTCTCTCTAACTCGTCCCACAAAGGTTTTATGGGGTTTAGGTCGGGACTCTGAGCAGGCCAAGGAAGACGTTTTGCATCCATATCTCGATCCACTGCTTGACAGTGGCTGCAACATGACATGGAGCGTTGTCGTCCTGGGAGTAACATTTGCCAATTCCATAAAATTGCCAGAGCGTAGAAAGAACTTGATTGTCCAAAATGCTCATGTAGGCATCGGCGTTCAATTTACCAGTAGCAACATGCAAACGCCCCAGGCCATACTACGAAAAACAGCCCCAGACAAGTACATCACCACCACTTAACTTGAGAGTTGAAACAATGCACTCGGGTAACAGACGTTCGCCTGGCTTTCGCCAAACCCAAACACGAACATCCGACTGGAAGAGCATGTAGCGTAACTCGTAGCTCCATAAAACATTTTTCCAGTAGTCCACAGTCCATTTGCAACGTTGCAAAAAAAACCAAGCCAAGGTTTTGTTGGATGTTGGTGTTTCCTTTGTGTGCTGCAACACATCCGTGGGTATTGAGGGTGTGCAGTTCTTTCCGCAAAGTACTGGGGTGCACCGTAACACCTGCGCCTGTTGAAACTCACTGTTGATGATTTGGAGTGTGTTCTTGCGGTTCTCACAAACCTCACGCTTCAGGTCACGCTTCCGATCCCGTCCGGTCGGTTTACGGGGACAACGAACGTGTGCAGTTCGTGTCCCAACTATCCTAGTCTTCCACTTCTTCACGACGGCACCAACAGCTGACCGTGGCTGTGATAATTCTACCGAAATTGCGCGAATAGACTTGCTACTAATGTGAAAACCAACTATAAAACCTGTTTCAAAGTCACTTTCGGTTCGACAAATTGTCAGAATTTCACAGAGGACTAACGTCGTTGCCACTTCGCGTATCGAATTTAATCTTAACAGGTCACGTGCAAGAACTGGATTTGCATAAAATCCGACACGCAGTTGTATTTTATGCAAATCCGCTGGCGTCCGGTCCATTTTTGCAGGGAAGTGTGTATATATATATATATATATATATATATATATATATATATATATATATATATATATATATATATATATATACATATACATATATATACACACACACACATATATATATATATACATATATACACACACACACATATATAATATATATATGTGTGTGTGTGAGACATATCGGCTCGAATACGCGAAGCGCGAATACTCATATTGGTAATCCTGGAGATGGAGGCATTCGTAGCTGGTAACAAAACATGGGTCACAGAACAGGAGCACACTGAAAAGACGCATATTATTTATTCAGCATGACTTCAACGCTTGACTTAAGAGTTGAGAGGTCACTTTATTAATTCAACCAGAATTACAAAAAAATATCACATCTCATAAATGCAACTGTTCAACTCGAACAGGAAACAAAAGATAACCTAATCAGGAACAATTAACAATATTATAAACCTTGACACCACTCGTGTCAGCACATCTGCACAACTCGTGCAGGAAATCAGACTAGATAATATCACAAAGTTACTTACAAACAAGAATTATCACCAACAACCGAAATCAAGCAAGCACAGTGCTAAGTCCCTGACAGTCCATAGTCCGTGGAGGCTATATGAGCCTTTCCACCGCGGTTTTATAGCTGCAGCAACCGACGACGTCCGTCGGCAAATTGTCAACTTCTATATTCAGTCCCGTTCTTTTCTGGCGTCTCTCGCAACTTCCACAGTCTTCAATTGTTGCTCACTGTTTTGATACAGGAATAATCGGTAATCTTCTGCTGACGTGGTGCCGATTTCAAAAACACTTTGTAAATTTCTTTGTCTAATACATCAAAGGACTCCAACACTCTTTCTTCCACTGTTTGTGTAGACAAAAACTTATTAATTACACGCGTCGCTGCTGCAGCATCTGAGATGGTGGGGATTTCGTCATTTATGTGATCCTCTTCATCAGCATCAGATGCAGAATATTCGATTTCAGAATGATTCATTGTAATTTCTTCTACCATATCTCCGTCAGTCGAATTTTTACATGTAATGACTTCATCATCACATGTTTCGAACAATTGCATGTCACAATCTGAGAATGATGAAATTTTGTGCTTTTCTATCCACATCGCGATAGGTAAATCTTCATCATCTTCTTCTTCAACATTATTTGCTTCTTCAACATTCGTTGTACCTTGAACATTCTTAAAAAGGTTTTTAAAAAAAATTCAATATTCGTCTGAAAAAAAGGTTCGTAATAGCCGATTGTTAAGATTCCGGAGGTTCACTATAAAAGGATAAATTAGCATTAAATACAATAGGAAAACGGCGGGACTAAAATTTCCGTTCGTTATATACGTGAATTCGTTATATAACGGGTTCGCTATAACGAGGTTCGACTGTGTTACTTGTCTGCTAGTTTTCGAATGTGCTCATTTGTCTGCAGTTGTGGTCAGTTACTGAAAATTTCACTTCCCCGTTTCTCTTACAGGCGAATCCCCTTTTGACGCCTTCGCTTCTGCCACCGACTAGCACGTTGTTCTTATCGAAATTTTTGATTTTTCATCTATTTATAATCAAGACTTTCATCATCGCATTCATGAATTGTGCAGGGAGACAAATATCGGATGATTTCGAAAGCCAGTAAGCATCTTAAAAAGCCCTCATTCAGTGAATTGTTGACATATGACAACGCAATAAGTGCAAACATGCATGATATAACATCGTTTTTTTAAGACCAAAAAATTTACATGATTCTATACAAATATCGTCCTCAATCTGTAAAAAAGCGGCAATTAAGGAAATGGTGGACATTACAAAGCGATTTTTGAAATTTTTACCTCAGAATTATGAAATTTTGCATTTATATTCATTAAAGTACACTCATGCCCATAAACGTGACTTATTCATAAAGTCCATTTATTAAACAAAAGATAAAGAACAAAAAAGATGGTGTTTGTATGATACCATTTATAAAAACTACGATTTTTGCTCCCTGGAGCAATTGTAAAAAATATCTCCTTTACAAAAACTCAATGTTACATGGTTGGTATGATTGTTAATACATTGTATGCTCCCATGCGGGGAAATACAGTCCGTACAATGCCTAGGCATGCTGAGTATCAAATTATCCAGCTGATCTTGGGGAAGATTACTCCACTCAGCAAGCAATGATCTCTGAATTTCCGTTATACATGTAGGAGGTGGTTGACGGGCTGCAACTCTTCGGCCAAGCATGTCCCACACATGCTCTATCGGAATCAAGTCAGGTGAGAATGCTGGCCATTCCATACGGGTGATTTCCTAAGATTGAAGGCATTCGTTTACGATGTTTGTTCGGTGAGGACGGGCATGGTCATCGATAAACACAAATTCTGCGCCCATGGCACCCCTAAACGAACGTATGTGTTGTTCCAGAATTATGTCCCGATAAATATGGCCGTTCATGGTTCCGATTTGAACATGCAGATCTGTTCTGGGGCCCAGTATAATTCCACCCCAAACGAGAAATCCTGCACCACCGTAACGGTGTCGTTCAATGATGTTGTCTTGGTGGTAACGGGTACCTGGCGTTCTCCGTATGAAAGTTCGGCGTGAATCAGACTGCAAGCTAAATCTGTAATCGTCGGAAAACATCTCACAAGCCCACTGTGACGATGTCCACATTGCATGTTCTCTACTCTAGGCTAATCGCTGCCGACAGTGAGTTGCCTTGAGCGGAATACATATGACAGGATGCGAGCATATAGACCAATATTTCCGAAACGCCTGTATATGGTTTCCCTTGAAATTGTGGCACCCGTGGCTGCAGATAGCTGACGAGACATGTCGGATGCTGTTCTCCGTCTTCTTCTTTTGGCAGTTACTGCCAAATACCGGTCTTCTTTCGGAGTTGTAACTCGGGGGCGACCTGTACTGTAACGTCTACTGACATTTCTATCATCTTGGAATCGTTGCCAAAGCCTAGAGATGACACTTTGGGCAATTCCAAGTTCCTCGGATACTTCCATCTGAGTAAGCCATCATTCCAGGCGGTCGATAATTCTACCTCGTAAAAAATCCACTACGTGCGTCCTCTGTGTCATAACTATTCGGTTATGGCCCTGAGCGGCTTAGAGAATACTTATGAACAATTTTACTTCTTTGCCACTATTCCTTATATACTCCTCTCTTACACTCTCATCATTGTGACGTACTATCGGCGTCATCTGGTGGCTTCCTGTAATTTGCATATTATTCTTGAAGATGTGTGTGATAATTCTACAGGTGAAATTTTTACTTTAAAGTTCGATTTCCGTGTGATTCTGAATTATCCTTAATTTATGGCCATGAGTTTATAACTATATTAAATACCTTATAAAATTTTATAAATATATTTTTTTAATTTATACTTTAAAAATTGAAATTATTTTTTAAATGCTCATTCGGATCCAATTTTCAACTTTCCCCTTAATTTTGCATTTATATTGCTTATAAATACAGTTTGAACAAAGTTATGTAATATTTTCTGCTTTCGTTGAATAGTTGAGTTTTAGGAAATAATTTTATGCTTGTACTCTGAATTTTCGTGAAATTTTTGTACTTTTCTACACTAAAGTTAAATTTTGATAACCTGAATGATCTCGAAACCTAAAATGGATGCATAAATTTATTTTTATGTATTACAGCAGTCTTTATCATAAATTTTATGAAATTTCGTCAAAAATTATGACGGAAAGAACATTTTAAAGACATGCAAATCTGGAAATGACAGATTTTTAGAAAAAGGCATTTAAAAGATGTTTTTCCACCTACCTGTAATACTTAATTTTCTGAAGCCACCAAGTTTTCATTTTACTTTTCACTTTAGATTTTAAATGCATTTTATTCTAATTTGCATATTTTATAAATAAAAATTTATTATAATATGAAGAAGTGATTTCATATAATTTTATCTCTTGTGTATTCATGCATTCCTATATTGGATTAAATAATTTCAAAAAAGTTTAAAATCTGCCAGCACCATAAGTTGAGGTTGCCACCGCGCAAATTAGTAAAAAAATATAAATTTTAGAATTAATCAAAATGTAAAAGAAAGTTTTACAGATCCTTTTTTACATGTTTTTTTACAATTTTGTGGACATTTAAAGAGCTTTATAATCTTTTTTATTGCTTGTAACTATTTTATAAATTAACTTATACATTGTAAATAATTCAATACAAAATAAGAAATTAATAAACATAAAGGGATACACAGCCAAATGAAGTTAACTGAAAAACTGCATTAGCGTTGAATAGCTTTTAAATTATTTAACAGAAAAAGATAGATTCAACATATCTTTTTTCTGTTGAATAATTACATTTTACTAGTTATAATTTTATAAATTAAGTTATTTACATGCGGTCTTTTGCAAATGATTCTGCGAAAAACGTGAAATATATATAAACCAAAATAAAATTCCAATTTTTGCTCGATTTTTGGTAATTTTAAAGTCCACCATCCCCTTAAGATAACAATGCATCACCAACAGTGCTTCATCAGATAAGGTAAACGGGGCAAACTACTTGCCATAACTAACTACTGTTTATCTTTGCAGTTCCTTTCATAGAGGCCATGTTAGAGGATACGTCAATGCAGGTTCATCGCCATCTGGTGGACATATCTGTAATTAACTATGATGACTGTCATGGTCTTAAAAAACAGAAGTTAAAACGTTTGTGTCTGGATTTATTATTTTGCCATACCTTAATTGATAACTGAAATATGAATTTTTGAAATGGTTACTGACTTTTAAATCATTCGGTACATTTGGTGCTCCCCGGCCTGATGAAGAACATTTCAAAATTTGTTCAAAACAAGCAACTGAGTTCTTATACTATCCTGAAATATATGCAGTCCATACCATGACCAATCATGTAATGCTTTTTTCTTGTATTTACTGTATATAGTGATTTTTTTTCTTTTAAATTATTAACTTAAGTAAAAAATGCACACGTTTGATATAATTTTCTATAGTTAAAGATGCACTGCTAGGAAAATAAAAATAGACATGCAATTATTAAAATTTCAAAAATACACCTTTGCTTGAACTACTTTAAGTGTTTTAAAATATTCAGAAAGTTCTCTAGAAAACTTCATTTCGTCTGATAACCAACTCTGATTCATATGTCAAAATATTTCCTATGGAAGATTTTTTTTCCTGGAAGATTTATTAAACCATGCGACGACGTTTAAAACGTCAATTTTGATGAAAATTCCGAAAATTTTTTTATTCCTGTTTCTTAAAGAATGCAAATTTATGTTTCTAAATCTGCTTTTATTTCTTGTGCAATCATTATAAATGAAGTGAGAGTGATTTAACGAAGAGCAGTGGCTGTCAATTACACTACTAGTGAAAATCTTTATTGTGTTTTACGAAGAACTTATTTGTCTTCCAAAATACCGAGTGCGTCATAAATTCGTGCAAAGTTCAAAAATTCGTAATAAAAGAAATAATTCTCGGAAAATTTTTCTGTTTGCACGAATAGGAGCAGAGGGACATTGGATTTTTTCCCCCTGTTTAAAAAATAAATAAATAAATAAATACAAAATTAAAAAAAGTTTCCAAAAGTAACCGAAAGAGGGCGCTTTTGCGTGACCACGTTAAGTCTACATTGCAGGAAAGTCATGCGTTACCTGTTGTCACCTTCATGCAGGATGATGCCCCGCCCCACATTTCAAGTGTTATCAAGATGTTCCTGTTGGAATCTTTCATTGAAGACCGAGTTCTATAAGTCGCGGTTGTAAGGTTCAGTGGCCCCGGCAAATTTTTAGTTGGGGGGATACATAAAGTCTCATGTGTACCGGGGCTCCCCAACCACTTTAGTGGAACTGAAAAATGTGATTCGACAGACAGTCGCTGCGATCCATGCTACAATCCGCTGTAATGGGCTTAGTGACGCGCCTCACTTGCCTATTATCTTGTGCTGGTAGTAATGTTGAACATCTGTTACTTTAAAATAAATGCACAGTCTCATGTTATTGTGATCTATTTGATTTTCTGTTTGAGTTTGCCTGAGTTGCATAAAACGTCTCAGTATGACGTGTGAGCGCCCTCTTTCGGTTACTTTAGGAAACTTTTTTTTTTTTTACGGGGAAAAAAATCCAATGTCCCTCTGATCTTATTGGCGCAAACAGAAAAGATTTCCGACCATTCCTTCTTTTATTATGCATTTTTCAACTCTGCACGAATTTATGACGCACCCGGTATATACGACTATTGTGGTAACTCAAAATATAATCCTTTCGAGGGCCTTGGAAAGATAACTTCCTACCTACACGGTCTTAGGAAATACACCTGCGGGAAGCGCAAAACCCACTAAAATATATTGGTCTTGCTATTATAATGTTGGGAAGAATAATTCCCACTTCAGTTTTGTGCTGCCATCTAGTTTCCAGCAATTAAAACAGAAATACTACATATGTTATTAAAGTTCGGAAGCCGGTTCTGTGAAATCTCTTCTCCTCTGACACCTCTGTTGATATATATTTGGCATCGTAAATAGTTTTATATTATGGCAAGTAAATAAACGGAATAGAAGATTAGACCAGCTGACTTTCCGTATAGCATTAGCTCGTCAGCTAATAGACGGATATTCTTCAAGAAAAAGGAAAGGTCGTTCTGCTAGCTTCCAGGCGAAGACGCGTGCAGTTCCAGATGACGTGCGATTGCCAGTGTGGGAAACCATATGCCAAAGTTGGTTTCAAACTATAGATGATGTAGGAAATGTAGCACAAAAGTACAAGAAAAGAGGACCCGCTACATGTGTGTAGAGTGTGATGTACCCTTGTGCATTGCAACATGCCTCTCATCTTTACATGGCAAATAATCATCATTAAATTGAATTTTTTTTATGTCTGTAGATGGTTCCTTGGAAAGTATGCTTCCCACCTCTAAAATTTAAATTTAAATTTGAAATTTCATAAAATAAAATGTATTTCCTTAAATGCCATTGTTTAATTGATAATAAAACACGAAAAACTGGGAGAACTTCAAAAGAGAAATAAATGGCCCATGAAAGGTATAATGTGATATGTCTAAGATATGTTTCAGGTATGTTTCCTATAATACAAAGACTGTAATGAACTATGAATTAGGCTGTGTCTACTATTTGAGGGTTTATAGCTGCATACATAAAAAAATCTCATGACGGGAAATTACTCAAATTTTACATGTAATTGCATTTAATGACCTGTATATATTTTGGATTTATTAGATTTTTTTTAGATTACATTTTTTAGATTAGATTTTTTTATTTAGATATTTTTTAGATTAGATTTTTTAGATTAGATTTTTTTATTATATTTTCTAATTAGATTTTTTGGATTAGATTTTTTTAGATTAGATTTTTTTAGATTGCATTTTTCAGATTAGATTTTTTTATTAGATTCTTTATTAGATTTATTAGATTGAAATCGAGATCGAGGAAATTTTCGTATTTTCTATCAAGAAATATCGGTCAGTTTTTAGTTTATGATCCTCACGGGGACCTTACGTAAAAATAACAAAAATAAATTGTTATATGCATATTTTATTTTTTACAACTAAAGCAGTTTGTGTTAAAATTTACTGAATTTCAACCAGTACTCTTTAATGTTGTAAAAAGTTGCCTAATTATAACGTATTTGTTCATCTTTTTCCTATTTTGATTTCCGTAAATTCCTAAAATTTCCTAAAATTTCCGTAAATTAAATGTTTGAAAAAAAAGTAGCCGAATGTAGTTTGACACATTAAAAGAACTATTGACAGTCAAAACATTAAAGGTAATACTGGTGTTAAACAAATTTATCTTTCTACTTTTTAAAAAAATTTACCGTCATCAACGAATTTGCTGTTTTAAGCTTCCTTTCCTCTTGTAGTGCTTGCTGACATCTCCGTAAATATTCATGTACTTTATAAAATTAAACTCCTCGAGTGTTGAAAAAAACCAGAGTTCATGTTTGAATATTTTATTTAGGCTGCTTTTTAAGTTGTTTGCCTTTTAAAATATTGATAACTTCGAGAAGCCATGCAAAATATATTTGAAAACGAGATCGCGGAAATTTTTCTTTTTTTTGTCAAAGGTTCCGGGCCGCATTTGTCCTTAATTTTTCACAAAGATCATTATACATAAAAAAAAACCTTGACCAGTTTTAAATTTTGTTTGGAGCATGTTTATGTTTTGAAAAATCTATCTGCGAAAGGCTTTTCTTTATATTATTGTGCCAGTTTTGAACGTAAGGAAGAACGCACATTTATTACACAGGTATTTAGGTATCCGACTGCTTTTAAAAAGTCGATTTCGATGAAAATTGCAATTTTTTTAAATTCCTGTTTCTTTAGGAGATGGTAGACTTTCAAATTACCAAACATCAAAGAAAAATTTGAATTTTCTTTTGGTTTATTAATATTTTAAAAATATGTAAATATTGGAATTAAACGCATTTAAAATGTGTAGTGCAAAGTAAAATGAAAACTTGGTGGATTTAGAAAAGTTAGTATTAACGGTAGGTCAAAAAACCTCTTTTAAATGGCTTTTTCTCAAAATGAGTCATCTCCAGATTTACAAGTATTTGAAATGCTCCTCGCGTCATAATTTTTGACGAAATTTTCCAAAATTTCGTCGTGACTCCTGTAATACATCAAAATAAAGTTATGTATCCATTTCAGGTTTCGACATCATTCAGATTATCAAAGTTTAACTTAAGTATAGAAAAGTACGAAAATTTCAAGAAAATTCAGAGTACTAATTAAATACAACTATTTCCTAAAAATTAACTATTCAACGATAGCTCAAAGTAATACATAACTCCGTTGAAAATGTATTTGTAAGCAATATAAATGAAAAAATAAAGGGGAGTTAAAAATCGGATCGCAAGGAGCATTTAAAAAAATTAATTTCAATTTTTAAAATATAAATTTTTTTAAAAATATTTATAAAATGTTATAAGGTGTTTAATATAGTTATGCTTTAATGAATATATATGCAAAATTTCATACCTTTGAGGTAAAAATTTCAAAAATCGCTTTATAATGTGCACCATCCCCGTAAAGAATGTCAATTTCTGTTTCTAAATCTGCCTCTATTTTCTCTGTACGATCATTAGAAATGAAAGGAGAGAGATTGAAAGAAGAGCAAAAGCTGTCAATTTCATTTCAAATGAAAATTTTAACTCTGTTTTCTGAAGAACTTGTTTGTAAACGACGATTGTGATAACTCAAAATATGATCATGATATATCTAGGAAATTATTCAGGTAGGGTTTCCATATTATTTAGATTGTTATGAACTACAGATTTCGCTCAGTTTTATTTGTTGTTTTACAACTGCATTAAGGGGATGGCGGACATTACCAAGCGATTTTTGAAATGTTTACCTCAGAGGTATGAAATTTTGCATATATATTCATTAAAGTATTACTATATTGAACACCTTGTAAAATTTTATGAATATTGCTATGAGGGGTACCAGAGATACCCCTTTGCGTTGTGTAAAATTAGGGAGGTGAACTCCAAAGTGAACTATGCGTTTATAAATAAAAATAATAACATTTATTATACAATATTTTACAAGAAAGGTCCGTTTTACATATTATATATAAGATCTTGATTAGACATATTACAGCAGAATTAGGGCATACTATATCCGCTTCCTGCGGCAGAACCATTACGGGTCGAGCGAAATAAAGTTATATTTTCCAAAATGTCTAGAAAGGAACACCAGCACTATTTGAAAGGGAAGAAATGACCAACCTGGGGAGCTTTAATGAAACAGCAGGGCAAGGCATGGAGTCGATGAGGCACTTATACCGGAAGAGGCAGCAGGTATCGGGCTAAAAATCATGGGGCCCTTCATTAGAGGAGGCAGCAGGATCGGCGCTGGCGGTTGAACACGGACATCTCACTTTTGCGGGGGAGTCTTTTTTTCCGGACTTTCTTCGCAGCTCTCCACCTCAATCTCTGACCCTAAGCCTCCGTTCCTCTCGTTTCTCTCCCAAACTCGGGGTTCATTTTCCCCCCTTTTTTTGGATTTGACTCCTCCGTAGGTCAGTTTCTCACGTAAATTTATTGCCTTTTCGAGTTTTTTATTCGAGGGCAGGATGCTCCGACATCCCCACGGTTGACCCACGTGGTACTCTTATTTCCAAGAAAATTGGATATCCGTTGAATTTCCTGGAATTTCTTTCTTCCGCCCTGAGGAATTCAGAGGGTGCGATGTTTCTTGATAAATTGGTGCAGTTCCCCCATTCTCCAACATGGCCGTTTTATGCCCCGTAATCGTGTTGGAAAAACAAAATGGCTATGACGTTGGAAGGAGACCAAAATGTCTAAATTGTGGATCCTTCACAACAAATATTTTTTAAAAATCTGCAATTTAAAAATTGAAATTATTTTTTAAATGCTCCTCAGTATCCAATTTTAAACTTCCCCCCTTAATTCTGCATTTATATTCCCCATAAATACATTTTGAACAGAATTATGCAATATTTTGGGATTTCGTTGAATAGTTAATTTTTAGGAAATATCTTTGTGCTTGAACTCTGAATTTTCTTTAATTTTTTGTACTTTTCTATACTGAAGTTAAACTTTAATAATCTGAATGATGTCAAAACCTGAAATGGATACGTAACTTTATTTTGATGTATTACAAGAGTCTTTTTTATAAATTTTATAAAATTTCGTTCAAAATTATAACTCGAGGAGTATTTCAAAGACTCGCAAATCTGGAAATGACTCATTTTGAGAAAAAGTCATTTAAAACATGTTTTTACCCTACCTTTAATACTTTTTTTTCTAATGCCACCAAGTTTTCATTTTACTTTTCACTACACATTTTATATGCATTTTATTCCAATATTTACATATTGTATAAATACAAATTTACTAGAATATGAGGAAGAGAATTCATATAATTTCATTTCTTGTTTATTTATGCATTCCTATATAAGATTAAATAACTTCAAATAGTTTAAAATCTGCCAGCACCATAACTTGCGGTTGCCACCAAGCACGCTAATAAAAAAATATGAATTTCAGAATTAATAAAAATGTAAACCCAAGTTTCACAGATCTTTGTTAACACTTTCGTTTACATTTTATGGACATTCAAAGAGCTCTTTAATCTTTTTAATTGCTTACAACTGTTTTAAAAATAAAGGTATTTACACGTGGTCTTTTGAAAATGATTCTGTGAAAAGGGTAAAATATAATACACCAAATTTTTTTTTCCGATTTTTCCTCGATTTTTTGTAACTTAAAAGTCCATCATCCCCTTAATAAAAAATTTACGAGAAATGACTGAAATTTTACATGTTATAGCATATAATCGGCTCAAATTCGTTTAGATTTCAAAATATCGATTAGCTTTTAGCCATTGGACTCAGTATTTTAGGTACAATGTATTCAGCAACAGAACAATGTTCAAAATCATTTTCGATGAGTACTGAGATTTCGGAGTTTGTAATTTCTACTAAAATGGTAAAATTAAGTTATAATCTTGTCTTTTACGTACCTCTCTCGTATAACTCTTGTAACTAATGGATAATAGAGGGGAATTTCCGTTGTTACGAACATAGACTAGTAATTCACCCAAAAATTTATCAAATTTACGGATGACCCTGTTTTAGTTTAGGGATGAACAACGTTTTTCATTGAATACTTTACACATCCTTGGTTATTGACATAGATTATCGTGTTATGCCTCTCGTTTGGCAATATTTTATTAGTATACTTTCGTCGCGGTTCCATTGGTTGTGAAAGTCTTGCCGTTTCGACTAGATAAGTCGCCATCCAAACAACTATTCCCCGAGGTAATGCTACTTAACAAGGTCTTTCCAGGAAAGTACATTTAGTATACATACGTCTAGTATATATACGTCAAGTCCTGGTAGAGAATCCTGTGAGACTTTGCTTACTGAAGAAGATGGAATATTCGAAAGCGGAACCTAAAAAAAAAAAAATCCATAACGATCAATGCGCAAGGTATTCAGCAACAGAACAATGTTCAATATCATTTTCGATGAGTACTGTGATTTCGGACTCTGCAATTTATGTTAATAACAATAATATTTGGGTTAGACTTATGGTCCGAAGATTACATTAAAATAAGTTCGAAAGTTACACCGACCTCAGCGAAAAGCTTATACGGCGGTTTATATTTTTTTCCAATGCGGATGCACTTGTCGTGAGACATCCGCCGATACTACGCCGCAATTTTACTGCCCATTTTATTGCGGGGGCACCATATACGCGGACAGCATTACCCCCTATGAAGGGACGACACGAACAGGGACATTTTTCGTGGCGTGACGCCAGGGTTCGATCTGAGCACCCTCAGCGCCGAAAACCAGCGCGCTGTACCACTGGTCCGCCACAAGCAAACGGCGGTTTATATATTCACATATTTTATACTGGCTTTACAACACTTAATGCTATTTTAAATTACATTATTATACAAGTTTACACATATTGCAGTCGCATTATTATTTCACATAAACATAATTTTGTTCCAATAATAGACACATTTCCAAGATCGAAATAATAAACAAATATGCAATACCATTTTCTTAGCTATAATACAATATACATTGATACTAACTTATTTAAGCAAATATGTACATAGCCGATCAAGGTACATGTTCATAACATTGGCATCGTACCAGACCATTTTACGAATAAATACAATTACCTATGTGATTATTTTCACAGTTAAAAGGTGTTCCGCACTTAATGCAGAATCCATTTTTTTTAAATACTTATAACAAGTACATGCAGCTAGTTACAACTAAATTTGTTCCCAAAATAATATGCAAAGAAATATAAAACATAAGGAAAATGAAATATAAAAAATAAATAGATAAAAAAAAAATTTAAATAAAATTTTAAAAAAAACATTAAAATAAAAACATTTAAAATATTTTATTCTTTTCTTTTTATTTTATTTACATTAAAATAAAAAGAATGTTTCATTATGTGTTATATTTATTTATTATTTATATTATATACATTTTATATATACTGTGACATCACGCATGTATTGTGCGGTTCTCACGATCTGCGAAGAAGCCCGTTCACAGCTGCAGGCCTTAAAAACTTTCCCACATGTTTGCACAACATTCTGAAAATTCTGTGGAGGGTAAAAGGCTACCCCTTATGCTGCGTTTGCATTCCTGCACTCTGCTCTGCTGTGCCTTGGGGAATCCAGTGATTGATGTTCACTCCGTACTCTGTATATGCGTGGATCGCCTCCCCTCGCGGTCCGGATGCAGGGCATCAAAGACCCCGGGGTCCGGGGGTCAAATGGTGACAATGGGGGCGGGGGACACTAGATCAAGAAACACGAGGGACCTTGGGGGCTTACCGTGACTAATGTGACTAATGTTATCGTGACTAATGTGATGACAGGAGTCGGGGGTCTGCATGCAGAGAACTCTGCACCAATGTATATGCACCATTACGGTTTCACTGCCGGAGTTCGACGTTTGGGATGTCTGCGGGTTAAGCCTCAGTTTTGATCCTCACCGACTAAAGCGGAGAAACGCCGCCTCCCTCCCTCATAAAAATGTCACCGTATCCAAGACTGTCTGCGAGCACGGAATTCCTCGTTTTTTCTCTAATCGCCACCGGCGAAGGTTCCAAACTGGGTATATATGCGGGACTCTGTTTTCCTTTCGGGAGAGCCCCTGTAACACCTGGGCTAGAGCGACTGTGGAGATTTCTGCTCCCTGAAGCCTGAGTTGTCGCTATTAACATCGTTTGCACCAGTCTGGTGATACTGTAAACTCCTCTAACCAACAATTCTCTTGTTACGTTTGTTGAAATAAATGTTAAGTTTTTCGTTACTTCTAGCCTGCTAATTTATACCACTCGGATACCACGCCATTTGAACATGTTTCGCTTCAAAGTGCTACAATACATAGGATGGAACGACAATAGTAGCAACTAGGTAGGTACAAAATATACAGTAGAGATTCAGGGGTGACACTTTTATAGCCCTTCAAAGTAGTAACCAGCATTGTTTAGCACCCGTTGCCAACGTCCTGGAAGCTGTTGGATGCCGTTGGAAGCACCTGATTTGTTGATCCTTCGAATGCAGCAGTCTACATTTCGCAGAATCTCTGTTGGAATCCACGGAGCGGTTCCTTCATCTTGGGGAGGAGATGAAAGTCACAGGACTTACGTCCTGGGAATATGGGGGACTGTAGAGCAATTCCTAGAACCAGAAAACAAACACATAAGCCACAGTGTGCGTATAAGCATTTTCCTTCCATCGCTACGATGCAACAAATTATTCCGTACGATAGATCGGTAACTAAAACATCTCTGTATTCATCCTGTCACTCTGCAGGCGTGTGATGTTTGTGGGGAGAGCTCATTCACTCTGAGATAAGGCACGTGACGTACGTGTTGTATAAGTTGCTTTCATGGGTTCTGCGGCGTGGGGGCCCTACAACAGTGTTGCCACTATTAAAGTTCGATCCCTCGTATTATTTATTATATATATTTTTAACTTTCTTAAGTAAGAAATTGAAAATATCTGTATGTACCTAACAAAATACAAAATATTCTTTTCTAAAAATCCGCCCATCAATGTGAAGTGAGTCTTTTCATCCGGTGGGTCTTTTTTTTTAAAGCAATAGCACTTAGACATACATCTATACACTATTATATTCCACTAAAATGCAACAAGCAAACAGAATAAACGAAACACAAAACAAAATGGCATATAGAAATCTTGGAGCAGAAACAACAGTCTAATTGGGCTGATATCCATTCGTCCTCATCAGTTCCCTGGCATCCCAATATCTGCCATAAAGACAGTTGTTACTTGATAATGCGGAGCACAGTGACAAATGCTGTGCATCCATAGGCACTTCTATACCACAAAGAGCACAGTTTGGGTAATTGGTGGGTCTTATGGTCCCAAAAATACGGCATGTTATAATCCTGTCTATCTTTTACATACTGCTCTCGTAGATCTCGTGTAACCAATGGACTCTACAGGGACTCTCTTTTGTTACCAACTCCGGACGATGGTCGATTGGCTAGGGCGTTGGCTTTCGGTACCGGAGTCTGTGAGTCCCACTGTTGGCATGGGCGTTTGTAGCCGTTCGGAATTGGTTTTAAGCAGTAGGTCTCGGTCTAATTAGACCTCGTGTGGCAAAAATTGACCGTAGCGCTCCAAAGCAAACCAAACCAAACCCTTGTTACCAATATTTCACGAAACTACGTAAAAAACTGTCAGAATCCCGTAACGTTGCAGGTTTCATATCAGACTTCCTTATACTCAAACCACTTTTATGATGTTACAGACCCAAGCACTCAAATTTTCAGATATAGTTCATTGTTATGTCAGATAGGACCGAATGTTTTCCTATTACGTTCGACATCATTATTGCAGTTATGTTTTAATGTCACATTAGGAGAATTCGAAATTTTGTTTTTGTTTGTTTTTCAGAATCATTGAGACTGCTGTGTACTATTGGATTCGCTCACCTCACTGTTAACCTATGAAGAAAATGTGTCTTCTATTGACAGCTACGTAAATGCTGATAATCCAATAAAAAGGGTATTTTCAGATAGTCTTTTCTCCACCTTGCAAAAGGATTCATTTCACAAATTTTGTCCACCAAAGGAATTTAGGAGCGTTTAAAACCCACTATACCAGATTTTTTTCATGAAAAATTTAAATTTTAAAATGTTATTTGCATTTTAAAAAATCTGAAAAGTGCCGCAAGGTGTAAAATATCGTTCTCTATTACGAAGTATAATTTTAAAGAAAAATCTTTTAATCCAAGTCGGCAATCCTTGGACACGTTTTCTCCATAGGTTTAACGTTAAGGTGAGCGAATCCAATAGGCTTACTACACACCAGCCTTAAAATAAAACATAAACTAAGTCCCGGTGTTCAAAGTAACAGTTTATTAATAAAAAACAACAGCTAATTTCCAAATGTATTTGCCTAGTGTGTTGAGGTTCCGTTTAATCGATGTAACATGAGTACAAAATCCCGTGTCACGTAAACGTCTGTTTTTAAAGTATCCGACTACGTTTAATATGCGTTTAATTTTGATGAAAATTCTCAATTTTATTTTATTTCCGTTTTTAAAAGAATGTAAATGGCTGTCTCTAAATCTACTTTTATTTGTTCTGTACGATTATTATAAAGGAAATTAGAATTATTTAAAAAATAGTAGTGGCTATCCATTTCATTGCAAATGAAAACTTTGTGTTTTCGGAAGAACTTGTTTGTAAACAACTATTGTGGTTAACTCAAAATAGAATCATGATCTGTCTATGGATTTCTTTAGGTATGCTTTCATCATAATACTAAGAACATGAAGTTCAGATTTGGCTCTGGGTCCATTATTTGTTGGTTTACAGCTGCATTTATAAAAAATTCACGAGAAATGACTGAAATTTTATATGTAATTGCATAAAATCCCCTCTTTTTTCAGATTTCAAACTATCGATTTAATGACAATCACGAGTACCTTACGTACATACGATAAAAAGAAATTAATATTATATGCATAAATTTATTTTTGTAGAGCTAGATCCATTTTATGTAAAAATTTCTCAGTTACTACCAAAATGTTTCAATTTTATAAACACTTGCACTGACATGGTCTATTTTAACGTAGGATTACGTTCCTCAGTAACAATCCTCCGGGAAGAAAACAAGTGTCCGTCCTGCGTCGAGAGTTATAATTTTGGCATCGGCCAAACCCACTAGCAATAAACAGTTAAACTGAAAAGTACCAAAATGCTTCAAAAAAAAAGAAGGAAAAAAGAGTTAAGCAATTATAAGTAAGCCCGTCTGCACACGTGGCATCTCAAAAGAAACTGATAACTGACTCAAATCACAAACCATTCCGTGATGAGTCGTAACCTATGTAATTATTAACCCGTCCGACGGGTTTGTAACCAGTTGCGCCGTGTGCGTGGCTCCATTCAATTACATAGGTTGCGACACATCACGGACTGGTTTGTGATTGGAGTCAGTTATCAGTTTCTTTTGAGTTGCTCCGTGTGCAGACGGCCTAACCCTACGTTAATATCCCGCGGTAGTTTCGTTAGAAGAGACTACCTGAAATATTTTTTTTTTTATCATTTTCCTATCTCGGTGCTATATTCTCCAGAAAAATATGTTTTTGAAAAACTAAACTACTCCGCCCGTAGTCGGAAACGTTAATCATAAATTCTTTGTGACCAGATCAAAACCTGTGCTGATCTCAATACGAACAAAATACTTTCATGTATTCAGACATCCGAGAGAAATAAATGAAAGGAGTTTTCTGTTGGGTTCAACTGGGATAAATAAAAACGACACTGAAGACCTTAGATTGTTGTAGCCCATGTATATTAAACAGAAATATAAAATTTTCTGTGAATTTGAAAGAGTAAAGTATGTGAGCGCAAACAGAGATTCGGGGAATGTTATAACGGGATACAAAATTCTCGAAAAAGCGCATTTTTATATGCTTGGCTTCAAATATACTATAAACCTTTTAGTATCAAATAAAACTAACCCTATGTTTCCGCAATGATTATTTCTCCACGTGCAACATTATTATACTGTGTTTTTCCATCTGTGATTTGCATCTGTTATTTCAGTTAACTGATTTCGGTATGGAATTTATTCCCGATTTCCATCTTTCGAAAGGGATATCTAAAATTCCATGTACGGGGTCTTAACGAAATTTTGCACAGCGTTCTTCTATTCTATTTTTATTAAATTAACTACAAAATTTTCATTTAGAGTAAAAAAATTCTAGATATACCTTCTCAAAAACATTAATGGCTGTTAAAAAAAGGCTTGTTTTTTCTGAAATAAAAAATCAAGCCTTTTTTTTTAAAGTAATAAAAATCATTTAAGGGGACAAGGAACCTAGATTTTTTTCATTTTCAGTTTTTAACTCTATATACAGAATGATATAAAGAGTTAATGGATAATTAATATTCTTTTTTACTACATTGAAGAACCTTATAATTCAAAATAAGTATTTTTTTGCAGAATAATGACTGTTTTTCAAAAAAAATTTCAAAAATGCAAGCATTTTTCAAACTGCTCCATGCGCTTTCCATATCATTTAAAAACCTTATTTTTTTTTAATATAAGTTTATCATATATATATGAAATGACCCGAATTGTGTCATCTCCTGATAAAAACACATCGTGGCCGAAATTAATATGATTCCATTTCAAAGAACAAATGCAGTTTATTCCATCAAAACAATGCTTGAAAACAATGCAATCACCTTACAATGCTTGCGTCCAACCCTCTTTTACTTTGGCGAGCTCGCAGAAGAAGGTCCAAACGGGTTGCCGGAAATTGGCGAGGTAGGTTAGTATTGGAAAGACGAGATAAATCGCCAAAGGACGGAAAAGTTACTACAGTGGAATCGCGATCTATCGTTTTCGAAGGGACCGACTGAACTAAACGATGGATGCGGGAAAACGATAGATGCGGGAACATACAAAAAAGTACTATAATACCTTAAAGTTTGATATCCCTAAGATATATTTACTCACATGCATAAATGCATACATATCCGTAGTGTAACTGAAGATAAAATTACAAAGTTCTACTGAAATCCAAGATAGTAATAATAAAAAAAGAAATATACGTAGATACACAGGAATTTTGATTCAAATAAAAGTACTTAATCGTCGTTTGTTTTTTGGCGGTTTTCTCTCCACAAGTAAACAATATTTTCTTTGTGTTGCAAATTGCATTCTTTTCGGTATCAGTTATTGTGTGAGAGTATAAAGAAGTGGCAGCCGTGAATCTTTTGTAACTAGAACCATTCCATTTCACCGGATGGGGTCCGACATAAGACCACTAGGAAGTTCTGCTTCCGGGTGAAAAACTCACTGGTCAGTGTAGAACTGCAGTAATTACAAACTTCTCATATACTAGACCAAACACCAGGGCGCCTCCATCCCAAGGCCAACAAAAAAGCTGACTGTGAGCCATTGCTGATAAGAACAGAAATGTTGAATAGTCGGTGAATTTGGAATGAGTTGCCGAAAATAGGGGTACTCCAGGAGCTAAAGAATTAAGGAACACCAACGACGAACAAATAATGGGAGTGGTACAATAAAGGGAAACCAGGCTAAACAAGAGAAAACAAAAATACGAGACCGTGCATCTCAAATGTTCTGCTCATTGTTTAATTAGAGCGTCATTCTAGCTCAAACCAGACATTTATATTTCAGGTTCAGTTATTATGATAAAACGATCGATCAGATAAATTAATGTAAAGTTGCGATATTCTGAACGAATATTGCGGGAAAACGATGGATCGAGGAACGATCCATGCGGTCTGTTTTGCTTCTTTTCTATGGAATTTATTCGGGACTGGGTGAAATAAACGATACATACAGGAAAACGATCGTTCGGGGAACGATCGATCGAGATTCCACTGTATATAGAGAGAAAATTCTTATTACGGGTGATTAAAGATTAGAGGTGGTTAAAAACTTTATTACATATATATGTTAACATAATTACGCATTGAATTTATTTTGTATGAATCTAAAACCATAAGGTTTATTTTTTAAATCTGCCTGTTATTTTTTTACATTTTTGCATGTTTTTACATTGTTTCAGGATACATAAATTTGAAAAATATTTGTGGTTTCAAAGAAGTATGCACAGTTATGTGCCAAACACTTCAATTAATAATCCTTTGAAATTTGGAAGAAATCGGAAGAAAATTAATGCACGTGGAGCATTTTGAAAAATGCTACCACTTTTGAAGAATTATTATTGAAAAACAGGTAATTTTTTCAACAAAATATTTATTTGTGAATTCTAAGTGTCTTCAATGGAGCAAAAAAGAATATTAATTATTCTCATTTTGTATATAGAGTAAAATATTGAAAAAGTAAAAATGAGGGTGAAAGTCTCTTATCGTTTTAAATCAAACTCTTAAAATGTTATTTTAAATGGAATACAGATTCTACATTAAAAAAATTCTAAAAATCTACAGGTTAATTATATTCATACCTTACCTACATACAAAAATGATACAATTATGTTAATGGAACGAATGGTTCAGCAGATGTACCAAAAGCTAAACATGCTCTAAATAAAATTTCCATCTAGTCAAGTTTTTTTATGTATAATGACCTTCATGAAAAATTAAGGAAAAAATATGTCCCGCATTTGTTAAATTAAATTAAATTAAATTTAAATAACGGTCCCCTTATTCAAAGGAATAACAAAATTAAAAGTTTATTTCCATTCAAATCCTGAAATTTCAACAAAACTAACGACAACATTTTAAAACATTGCCTCCACAACTGAAAATTGTCTGCAAGCAATGTACTATCAAAGTTTTCTTTCTTTCTCTTCATCCTCATTATTTGCAAAAAAGAAAAGACATTAAGATAAAAAATTCATGAAACAAATAATGCAGAGTATTAAATTTTCGCTTTATCCACGTTTTGTACTTCCCAAACACAAAGAAACAAATCCCAATGTACTTCTTTATCCAGTATTAAATGCTGAACTCGGTGACAAATATATCTGATATTTTTTTAAATTCCTTTAACAGTTGTTTCAAAAATACAAATTCTACTAAAATGTCTAACTTTAACCGTTAATATTGCTTTTTCTCAAAATGTTTAGTTTCTAGTTTATTTGTTTTTTTTTTACTTGTTTGCCTTTTAAGTATACTTTTTATTTTTGTTTTACTGCCACAAATTTTTGTATGGCTACAAAATTTTCTTTTTTTATCTCTATCTTATAGAATGCCTTCTTATATTTTCCCCCTGAGATCAACAGAGATTACTAGATATTTTATCTTAAGCAATTCTAGAGGGAGTTATAGGAAAACAACCTGATCCTTCTTCCAATACTTCCTCTAGAAAAGTACTTAAAGGAATGCCAATAAGATCTGAAACACGATACGACAATGAATTTTGTATTTATGTTTTCTGTAATCAGTTTAGATATATATTGGAAACTAGCTGAAAACCCGCACTTCGCTACGGAGTACATTCAAATTAAATACAACGGTCAATGTATATATTTATAATAAATATATTTATAATAAATACCACAATATATATATTTATAATAAATACCACGATCAATATATACAATTGATGTAGAAAAAAATATATATATTTATAAAAAATTCGTAAGGGATATTTTTATAGACAAAATAATGTCCAATCGTCTGCCGCATTAGCAAAAAAAAATATTTTTTTGTCTATTTAGTTGTTATGCACGTGACGATAAATTTATTTAAAGTACCTTAAAAAGAAATCACGTGATCAGCATTTAATAAATTAAATTCTAAAAATTAATCTATAAAAATTCACCAAAAATCAGAAAATAGAGGTAAAGATTCGAAAAAGATTTCATTTTAAAGGAATTTTTAGGATCTTTCTCGTGATATAAATTTTATAACCCTGAAATTATTGTTTTAAATGCAAACTTAAAAAAAAGTTACTAAAACAGCTTAAAAATTTAATTTTAAAAATCTTAGAAGAATTTTTCAAAAAATCTATCTTTGTGCACCCCTACACTAATTGATTTCCTAATCGCCATGCAAAATTTCAGCCCTTTAGGTCCAGCGGTTTGGTCTGTGCGTTGTATGTCAGTCAGTCAGTCAGTCAGTCACTCAGTTATGGAACTGTTTTATATATATAGATTATAAGATCACCGGGTAACACATTATCTTTGATTTGTTGAATGAATATTCGGCCTGTAAGCTCTGTTGATAATATAATTTATCAGTCTTCTTTTAACTTTTCTTTTGTGAAATGCAAATCTATTAACGTTCTTAAGCCGATTCTTCTGGCATCGTGTTTTGGCAGTCCGTGAGAGAAAACTGCTGCATCAGTTTACTTCATTTTGGCCTTAAACGAAAGAATTTAATCTGTATATGTGTAAAATTTTGTTTTTTGTAACCGAAATTTCTATTAATTACCGATAATTTACTATTCAAAATTGCTTTCTGCGCATGCTTAGTGACATGTTTAAATTCTGGCTCTAGATACTCACAAAGCACAAGGTCGCATAAACACTTTAATTTGCTTTTTCCGAGGAATCTATCTAGCTCGTTCTCTGCCATTGATTTTTAATTATGTTTGTGAGATATAGAATTGAGCCTGACGGAAATTGTGTCTTTCGCGCTTTTCTGTCCCCGTATATCTTTTTATTGGGTTCAATAGCAAATTTTAAAAAGTGTATTTCTATATTCTTAATATTATGATTTTTAACATTTGGCAATGATGTGTTGAGTATAATTTGTGTATTAGTAAGTTTATTTATTATCCACCTGTCATCTTTCTACGGGTATCAAATAGTTCTTAATAAATCAATAATCCCTTTTGTTCAACAAACTCATGCAATTTGATTTCTTTCAGGTTTTTTGAATAATGATACGGTGATTGGCAGAACGGATATTTTAATTAATCAAGAATTTTTATTTTTAAATTACATATAAGTACAGGTAAGGGGAAAAATGGAATATCTTGCCTTTTTTAATTGCACGGTGTTAGTCCACCGCTGGGGGTGTCTTACAGCCTCCATTACTTGTTGGAGAGAGTCTGCCAACGAATCCAACTAAACCCTTTTTTTCTCTTCCTGACAGAATTTGGTTAATGCACTTTTAATCCTATGAACCGGGAAACGTTCCCCAAAAGATTTTAAATTGAATACTAATGTTCAACTTAATGATTATATTCAATTTAATGATTAATATTCAATTTGACGCACCATGCAATTTAATCACCATGTGTAATGCTTTTATCACCATGCAATTTAATTGCATGGTGTTAGTCCACCGTTGGGGGTGTCTTACAGCTTCCATTACTTGATGAAGAGAGTCTGCCAACGAATCCAACTAAACCCTTTTTTTTCTCTTCCTGACAGAATTTGTCTAATGCACTTTTAATCCTATGAACCGGGAAACGTTCCCCAAAAGATTTTTAATTGAATACTAATGTTCAACTTGATTTAAAACCAGTTATATCGAACATCATGGTAGAAATAGCAGCACCTCAACGCCGTATAAAAAGGTATGCACCACTGAGATTGAAAATAAATCGGGGATAATACGAACCTTAATATTCTTACCATAATAAAACTTTGAGACGCTGAACACTTCGACACGTGCTTTTCTCTTAAAATGTTTAGTTGACTTAGGCGAAGTACTGGGATTTTATACCATTAGCCTGGGAGCTAATGGTATAAAATCTAAATTCTCGATATTTAACAACAACATATTTTACTGCAAATGGCAGTAAATTGGGGTCCAGTCCGAATTTCTAAAACAAAAACTGATTTCTCTGTCAGGAACTGAGCCACATAATGCATTTAGAGTCAGCCAAAGAAGGCAAATGGCGTCCAAAGAGTTTTACCATTCGACAACAGCGAAATCAGAATGAAAGAAATTTCTAACACGAGAGTAAGAAATTACCTCCTATAGAGTAAAGAAAGCACCTGAAAATTAGCATCGGAAAATTTTCTATAACTGATCAAAGTAACTTGCCTACTATTCGTACTAACGAATACTATTCGTGGAAACGAATACTATTCGTAGTAACGAATACCATTCGTAGTGCCTACTATCCGTAGCAAGCTAGTGCTCGAACATCCTTCGTTTGCAGTAAACGTTTTCGTCTACTGATGTTAACTTTCCAATTGAAAAACCTTTTAACATAACTTTAAAGTCTTTACCTTGTCAAAAAGGCGAATTTTTTGTTGTTTAGCTAAGAGGTGCATCTGTACGGAACTGGAATTTCGTTATATCAAAAACATTTGCAAATCCTCTACACTAGGGATTGGTGCGTCGAAAATGCTTCTCTGTTACTCAAAACTACCGAGTACTTCTTTTTTTTTTTTGCTGTTATTTATGTCATGCATTTTTTTAAAGAACAAATCCTAAATCATTAGAAAGTTTTATCCCTCCGAGAAAAGATTTCAAGAAAAGTTCCATGACTTGTTACAAAAGATATTAAAAAAAAAAGGTTTTTGTGAAAAGAAATTGGGCTTAATAGTAATCCACATCAAGTACATTTTTTATCAGTTAAAAACATTCCTTTTTTTGTCTTATTTTCATTTCTCGAAATGAATGATTCAACTCTCTTATGTGCAACTGTTGCAGTTTACTTGCTAATTAATATCGGAAAACTTGTATTTATTGTTAATAATTTTAAACCTAATATGTTTATCTGATTGAACTTAAGATTCTCAGTAACATACATATTCACAGCCAAGGTCAATAATTTTGGGTGCGTTAAATGTACCGGGTGATTCAAAAGTCAGTAAACATTTTAAAAATCCATATTTCAGTGAATAATTAACGTATGGGAACACAATAAGTATAGATACAAATGATATAAAGTCGGGTTTTTTCTTTAAAGACTCCCAAAATAATTTACACAATTAATTACAAGTATGTCCACCAGATGGTGATGAATCAGCAATGACGTACCTACAACGTGGCCTCTATGAAAGAAAGTGAAAAGAAAACAAAGAGTTATTTTCGGCAAGAAGCTTGCCACATTGACCTTACCTGATAATGTACTGTTGGTAAAGCATTGTTATCATAATTATCATTTGTTACAAATGGAGCGCCATCTGGTGGATATATTTGTAATCAATTAGGTAATTTTTTTCTGGTATTAAAAAAAATCAATGTCTTATCATGAGTGTCTGTACGTATTGCTTTAATTATGTCATACGATAAGGTATGTCATACGTTAAGTATTCACTTTAATGTGGATTTTCAAAATGTTTACTGACTTTTGAATCACACGGTAAATTATATTACATCAAAAATGGAAATATAACGTCTTTAGAAGAAAATTCTAAAATATGTAATCTGTATTAAAGATGAATAGAAGTAGATTATCGGGCGAATCATCGGTGTTTCCACAGAAGTATTCAACTGTTATTGGTGGTAACGATTGTGTCCTGCCAGGATATTGAAAACCCTAAAACTTTCGGTTTGTTCCAAGGTTTGTGGACAAGTAATTTATGAAATGCCTTTATTTAATCATTTCCAGATGTAATAAAATTAGCAACAATAAATGTTTGCATTGTGTAAACTCACAAATATATAATATGCACAAGTATTTTCTCCATACATGTTGTTAGAGTTACGAATGTGTATAAAACTTCTCGAAAAGTTAATACCACATTAAAGCAAAATTTTGTGCCAAACGATCTTTCTTAATTCTCGCCACGGTATCATACTAGACGAATTAAATACAACTAAAGGGAATAACTCTTCGCTGTGTATTTACGCGAAAAAAAACACCATCACAAAAGAGCTGTCTAATTGTGCAACAATTTTTTTTGAGAACCTAAGACCTTTAAGGGATCCTAGGAGAGAGATTTTTTATTTATTTACTTATTTATTTATTTTTTGCACACGTTTTAAGATGATATTTTTCACCTATTCATTTTTTATATAAAAATTTCATATAAATAAAAATACTGGAAGAATTTGGAATTTTGTTGAAAAAATATATTTAAATTTTAAATACATTTAATTTTTTATATGTTCGTTGAACCATATACTCTGTTTACATATTATTTCCTTCCTGAATAGGAAACTTTCACAAAACTTTGTCATTAAGTTTCCTAAACATTTTACGTATAGAATTTTAACCCTTTTAAAGAGAAAAGGGAATTTTTCGGAGTAACTTTTACCTACTAGAAAACCTTTGATCTGAATAAAAAATTTTAAAGATCGTATCTTAATAATGAAACAAAGAAACGCTGTGCTAAATTCCATCGAGATATCCTGCGAGGAATTTTAGATAAGTTAATGATGCCAAATCAAGAAACAATCCATTTCGAGATAAAGTGGCTTGAATTAAATATGTACAACATAAAAATCATGTATCGGGCAATGTACTGATCTTAAATGCACAGGGTCTAGGTTTTTTCTGGAACTTCAATAGTATGTTTAAAGCCTAGAATATAAATCGGGTGAGAATTTTGAAAGCCAGATCATACGAAACAAAACATGATTGCCAAACAGAGCAAAACAGATGAGGTCGAAGAGAAGGGGGGGGGCGAGTTTACAAACTGCGTAAGATGTGACAAGAGCAAAAAAAAAAAAACCCAAAAGTGATAAATTTTAACTAAGACCTTCCTTCACATATTCTGATAGTCTTGAAATTCTACAACAAACAATGTGCGTATAATTTTTGCAGATATACAGAGGCTGTTCGCACATTTTTTAGACGATTTTGGTAAGCGGTAATAAAAAATCGTTTGCTGCAAAAGAAATAATTGCAATTGTACTATGTTTTTAAAAGTCAAAATTATCGTCTGCGGCTTGAAAGTTTTGTTTTTATTCAACATGGCGTTTTTAACAAAGCAGTGGTTCGAAGGCTACATTTATGCTCTTTCCGAAGAGAAATATGCATACTCCGTTATCCAAAAACGATGTGAGAGTCATGGTTTTGCGATATCTAAAGCGTCGATAGGTAATATCGTCAACAAGAAAGGAAAAAAACGTCAAATTGGAGCCTCAAGTGAGACAAAAATTCCAAACAAGTATCCAAGGAAAAAACGGACATCTTCGACTATTGCAAAGGTACGTTGTTTAATGTCAAAAGAAAATCCCCCTAGTCAAAGGACAGTTTCAAAATCATTAAAATGCTCGGTGTCCACTGTAAACAAAATGATAAACGTTGATTTAAATCTTAAGAAAGCGAAAAAACGCAATGTGCATCGTCTTCTTCCAAATCATATCGCTGAACGCAGGACACGCTGCAGAATTCTATATGAGAAACACTTATCCAAAAAAAAATGGAAAACAATTGACACAATAGATGAATCATGGGTGTATTTAAATGATTGCAACAAAAAAAGAGCCATTTATTATCATAAAAGAGGAGAAAAAAATTTAAGTACATGGTTCAAAGAATCGAAAGAAAGTTTTTCTAAGGGATTCATGATTGTTGCTGGTTTTTCTTATAATGGCAAGCTAAAAATAAAGAGAGTGGAAAAAAATGTCAAGATTAACTCGAAATACTATCAGGAACATATTTTATCGCCAATTTTTATGAATGAAATACCATCGCTTTACCCACAGTGCCATCAATCTATGAGACTCCATCAGGACAAAGCTAGCAGTCACACATCAAAATCCACTGTAAATTTCCTAAAAGAAATGGAACAAAAAACTGGTATCAAGGCCATACCCTTCACTGATATCCCTACTAAATCTCCCGATGTATCACCTATGGATTTTTGTGCTTTCGGACTTTTAAAATCTGCATTATCCAAACGTCGTCCCCAAACCCTTACAGGACTCTGGAAAGCTGTTCAGGAGGAATGGGATAGAATATCTCTTCTGACACTTCAAAAGGCATTATTATCCTAGAAATTGCGGTGTCGAAAGATAGTTCAGAATAAGGGATGTCAAATAGAACATTTAAAACACAAGAATTTTATGTAATATAGTTTTGTGAATACAATATACATCGTCTAAAAATGTGTGAACAGCCTCTGTATAGTGAATAAATTTTACATTAACCGCATATTTTCCCCCAAAAGATTAGGAAAGAATGTCTGTATGTTTTGATCCTTTTTGACAGGTAAATATGAAACATCAAATAGATGGCAATTATATTAACGTTCAACTGATGGGGACTAACTCAGTTTCCACAAAGAGCAAAAATACAATAATTTTTCTTCAAGCTATTAGTAAATATCAGACTGAAAAGCCTGGAAGTTCAGAAACTAAACCGATTAATTTATCAATCACTCGGTACTACAAAGGAGACAAAAATCAGAAAGATTATTTAAAATAAATCAGAAGTTTTAAGCATTAAAATGTTCGTATTACATTTTAGCCAAATGCTTTTGAAGAATCAGTTCCGATGGTACTTGCCATTCTACCGATCTATCGCCAAACTCTCGGAGAACTGCCTCTCTTCTTGGCGAGGTAAAAATGTTCTCATCTGTTTGCAAAGACTGAGGTTGGATCTCTGGAAAATATACACTAGTCATCAAAAATTAAGGAAAAATCACAAAAAGAGGGGTAACACGTTCAAAACTAGGCCAATCTTTTTAAAATATGAATATGTTGTTAAGTAAAAGGTGTTGAACAATACTACATTATGAAAAAAAGTGGCGCTGCAGTCGGAATACGTCATTTGCTAGGAACATAAAGGTGCACGTCTCAGAGCAAGGCGGCAATTGTCGCTGCGAGGCTGAGATTAGACATCTGAGATTAGACCAAATTGTAACAATGACCTCCAGGCATCATTTGACCGAAGAACTGCGACAGCGAGCTGTTGGGAGACTAGAGGCAGGACAAAGTCAGACAGAAGTGGCCAGATGGCTAAATGGGGGTCCGTCTGTGGTTCATAGACTTTGGCAACAATTTCTAATCATGGATTCGTCATCCAACAGGTTCAGCCAAGGACGGCCATACTCTACAAGTGCCGATGACCGATATTTGTCATTATGCGCACGAAGGAATAGAACTGCAACTGTCTGAACTCAGATCATCCCTCGCTGCAAGCTCCGGAAGGTTGGTATCAACGTCAACCGTGCGTAGAAGGCATCACGAAGGTGGTCTTTTTGCGGAGGGACCAGCCATTTGCATCCCGCTCACGTCACGCCATAGGCGGGAACGTTTGCAGTGGGCACGTCAAAATGTCCACTGGACGCGTGATCAATGGGGGGATGTTCTCTTTACGGATGAGTCCAGGCTTACCTCCAAAGCGATAGTAGGCGTATTTTGATTTCGAGAGAACCTGGAACTCGTTTTCATCCATCACACATCCGTGAGAGAGATGCATACGGATCAGGCAGTGTCTCTGTTTGGGGTGGTATCTCTATGGGTTGACACACAGACCTCCATGTCTTTCCCCGTGGAAATGTGAATGCTCACACCTATAGAGATGACATCCTTGATGCTTATGTGTGCCCTTATGCCGGGGCAATAGGTGATGCTTTCGTGCTACAAGACGATAATGCGAGACCGCACAGGGTTCGCATCGTGGATGCTTATTTTGAGCAGGAAACAATTCAGCGCATGGAGTAGACAGCTCGATCACCGGAACTGAATCCTATCTAACATGTTTGGGACGCTTTAGGACAACGTATAGCTGCTCTCAATCCTCCTCCTAGGACCCTAGCCACGCTTTAAACTGCTTTGCAAGAGCAATGGCTCTCACTTCCTACCGAACTCACAGAAATCATAATTGACAGCATCACACATTGCTGTATGTGCTGTATTGCTTCTAGGAGGGATCATACGCCATATTAAAGGTACTTTTCCCATACCAAACTGATACATCCGATTTGTTCATTGTATACATATGTTAGTTTCTATAACACCATAAATGTCTAGCGATTTTTTATGCTATTTTATACCTACGTATGTGTTGTATAATGTGTATAATTTTCATTAAATTCTACGCGTAACATCTTGAGTAATCGCTATTTTTGTGACTTTTCCTTAATTTTTGAAAACCAGTGTACTTACAAATTGTAGATAATGTAATCACCGCAGAAGCGCGCTAATAACATCAAAAGACAGAGCTACATCAGGAAATAAATCTTTAAATTTTATTTTCATGTACATTTCTGTCCGATTCTTACATACACGTAAATACAATTATTTTGTCCACTTCTTACTTACACTTCTTCATGTAAACAAAATTTCGGCATGAAAGGAATAACGACATATATGACAGGTAAATGTCTCTAGCATCAGTAATTTCAGTGACATATTTGTTTGTTCAATTGAATTTTTATAGCAACTTGTTAAAACCCTCTTTTTAATTACAATGTTTTGATTAAAAAACATTACTAAAGCTTTTGATCGTGTGTCAATTTGATTCGGTTAGATTAAGACTGAAGAAATGGAGGTTTGCTCAAAACAGTGTAATAATTCCATATTATTGTGCTTTTAATTTTTATAATATGAAGATTTTCCTATCCTTACAAATGCCAGATGTTTTTTATCCAGCGCTTATAAACCCTCTTACGGTACTGTGGTTTGAGACGAAATAGAAGGTACGGTTAGGTAGTATCCGAACCGATGTCTTTTTCAATGCGCTTTTGGAAGAAATAAGTACACAATAAGCATTTTTGTTGTATAATAACATTTGTTAATAATATTTTACATGAAATAAAAACCTCTGTGAAGAAAAAAAAACCCATTGAATTGTAATTTTGCTAATCAAAGAAAATCTCTCTGGAATTTACATAGAATGTTGTATATATTAGGTCTAATATGTAATTTAGTCATGTAACTAGTTTCAGAAGTTACTGAACCAAATTTCCGAGCACAAAAATGTAAAAAATAATATATATTGACATTTTTGTCCTTCAAAATCGAAATAAAAAAATTAAAAATATAAAATATTAAAAAATGACTAGTGATCGTGAATAACGTTTTTCAACAACGACACTCATATTTACTACAAACTTATAACTGCAAAAGCTCCAACACCTGTTAAAGACTGCCTGGTACGGTTCCTTGTCATTCGATCTCTTGCAATGAGAGGGGAGAGTACGGGAGGGGGAACAAACCCCTGGGTTGGATTCGATCCCTACCGTACCGTTAAAGGGTAAAAGAAGATTATAGCACTTCATACTGGTACAGTGTTCAGCTCCTCAGTTCGGGAAACGATAACTTTTTTGCGTTTGATTCCAGAGCAATCTATTGGGTTGTTTGGAAAGATAATTTATAATCAAAATAAAAATAACTTTTTATGCAAAGAAATAACTTTAAGGAGTTATGAATTGACTATTTTGTTAAATGACCATTTGTAATCGTCCAGGCAATTTCATGATTCTACTTTCAAAGAACTTTTAACTTATTGTGCAAAAATATTTTCCAAGTGGGATTTGACACTGTTATCCGAAGTGGAGGTTTTACCTGAAAAGGAGTCTTTCAGGTAAATGGACCAAACAAATGGTAGTCTGATGGTGCAATGTCAGGTCTATATGATGGATGGGGTAGCACATCCCAACCAATGCCCAATAGTTTCTAATGAGTGACTAAATATGTATATGGTTTGGCATTGTCATAATGAAACAAAATACCCAATGGACAATGCAACCATGGACAATGGACCAAACCAATGGCATAGTCTGATGGTGCATTGTCATGTCTATATGATGGATGGGGTAGCACATCCCAACCAATATCCAATAGTTTCTGATGAGTGACTAAATATGTATGTGGTTTGGCGTTGTCATAATGGAACAAAATACCCAATGGACAATGCAACAATGGACAATGAGCAATGGACAATGGACCAAACAAATGGCATAGTCTGATGGTGCAATGTCAGGTCTATATGATGGATGGGGTAGCACATCCCAACCAATGCCCAATAGTTTCTAATGAGTGACTAAATATCTATATGGTTTGGCATTGTCATAATGTAACAAAATACCCAATGGACAATGCAACCATGGACAATGGACCAAACCAATGGCATAGTCTGATGGTGCATTGTCATGTCTATATGATGGATGGGGTAGCACATTCCAACCGATATCCAATAGTTTCTGATGAGTGACTAAATATGTATGTGGTTTGGCGTTGTCATAATGGAACAAAATACCCAATGGACGATGCAACAATGGACAATGAGCAATGGACAATGGACCAAACAAATGGCATAGTCTTATGGTGCAATGTCAGGTCTATATGATGGATGGGGTAGCACATCCCAATCAACATCCAATAATTTCTGATGAGGGACTAAATATGTATGTGGTTTGGCTTTGTCATAATGGAACAAAATACCCCATGGATAATGAGCAATGGATAATGGACCAAACAAATGGCATAGTCTGATGGTGCAATGTCAGGTCTATATGATGGATGGGGTAGCACATCCCAATCAATATCCAATAGTTTCTAATGAGAGACTAAATATGTATGTGGTTTGGCTTTGTCATAATGGAACAAAATACCCCATGGATAATGAGCAATGAACAATGTACCAAACAAATAGCATAGTCTGATGGTGAAATGTCCGGTCTATATGATCTATGGGGTAGTACATCCCAACCAATATCTAATAGTTTCTGATGAGTGATTAAATATATATGTTGTTTGGCATTGTCAGAATGGAAAAAAATACCCAATGGACAATGCAACAATGGACAATGAACAATGGACAATGGACCAAACAAATGGCATAGTCTGATGGTGCAATGTCAGGTCTATATGATGGATGGGGTAGCACATTCCAATCAATATCCAATAGTTTCTGATGAGGGACTAAATATGTATGTGGTTTGGCTTGTCATAATGGAACAAAATACCCAATGGACAATGAGCAATGGACAATGTACCAAACAAATAGCATAGTCTGATGGTGAAATGTCCGGTCTATATGATCGATGGGGTAGTACATCCCAACCAATATCCAATAGTTTCTGATGAGTGATTAAATATGTATGTGGTTTGGCATTGTCAGAATGGGAAAAAATACCCAATGGGCAATGTATCCGTCGACAATGAGCAATGGACAATGGACCAAACAAATGGCATAGTCTGATGGTGCAATGTCAGGTCTATATGATGGATGGGGTAGCACATCCCAATCATTATCCAATAGTTTCTAATGAGGGACTAAATATGTATGTGGTTTGGCTCTGTCATAATGGAACAAAATACCCCATGGATAATGAGCAATGGACAATGTACCAAACAAATAGCATAGTCTGATGGTGAAATGTCCGGTCTATATGATCGACGGGGTAGTACATCCCAACCAATATCCAATAGTTTCTGATGAGTGATTAAATATGTATGTGGTTTGGCATTGTCAGAATGGGAAAAAATACCCAATGGGCAATGTAACCGTGGACAATGAACAATGGACAATGGACCAAACAAAAGGCATAGTCTGGTGGTGCAATGTAAGGTCTATATGATGGATGGGGTAGCACATCCCAACCAATATCCAATAATTTCTGACGAGTGACATAATATGCATAAGGTTTGGCATTGTCATAATTTAACACAATGCCTTTACGATTCACCAATTCAGGACGTTTCTGTTGCAAAGCACCTTTCAGTTTTGATGAATGTTGACAGTACACATTAGAATGGATCGTTTGCCTCCTTAATAAAGCTAAAAATTATCAATTTCCTTATGTTTTTGTTGTTTTTAATGCCCCCTTTGCCACACTTTATTCCAGAGTAGGTCCATATAGGTTAGCGGGTTGTGGGATGTGGCTCCGGTTTATAATGTCACTACGAGGGTTGGAGTCCGACTTAGTTAGATGCCTCCTTAATTTTACTTACTCCTTAATTTAACTTACAGGGGCGACATCTGGGTGATAGTACCCTTTCCGTAACCCTCTCTGACCTCATATAGGGACTTTCCTGTCCTCGGGTTTTACTTGCCCGTATCTGGCCTAGACACGGATCATTTCCCTTATAGTGCCACAAAACTGTTTACCTTACCTTCTTTTGATGCTCATCAGTTTTTGATGTTGTTTGATCTGGCTTACTAGGCTTTGATCATGATCTTTTGCTTTCTGTGTTACTGTAAATGAGTGGTAGTCAAACTGGTCCCTACCTCCTACTAGTGGGCGATTCAAGCTTTCATGGTGGATGATGGGAATTTTTGTCGATTTTTACAAATTTTGTTCTTCCACCATATACCAAATACACTGCTAACACATTCGAGAATTGGACTTTTTAAAATATGCTTTTGCAATTTACTTTTGAATTTAACCGCTAAACTTGGATTACAAGTAATAATTCACCGGTCACTTCTAGAAGTATACTCGTGGACGATGGAACAACGAATTAGCTCCGTAGCCATCCGTAGGTATTTATGTATATATATATATACACATAAAGTATACATAAAAAAAGATAAATTTAAGTACATAATTTTTGCAAACCCTCTCCTCTAAAATTTACTTCGCACTTACGCTAAATTGAGTCACAGCGGATATCCACCTGTGGGCGGTAAAGCAATTTTACCAGCGACAAAGATACAAAAGTGGGCGGTAGGTATTTAAAGGTTGACGATCCCTAATGTAAACAATTCATTTTGCCTCACCAGTTATCAATCGCTTCGAAAATGGATCAGTTTTGTTACGTTTCAAACGAAAATGGCATATGCTGATGCGTTGTGTTAAATGATTTGTTTTAATTCATGTAGGACCCAAACATCAAGCTTTTGTTTCGCAAACAAGCTTTTTCGAATGTTCATCCATGTTTATTTTGAATGAATTTAGCCTCCAGCCGGCTCACGTACAGTTAGGGCCTGTTCACATAGGAGTCCGTTGCGTTGCGTTAAGGAAAAGATGACGTTGAGACGAAAATAAACCAATCATAGACGTTAAAAATTTCATTGCTAATCGTTTGGAGGCTTTATCGATTGGTTTATTTTCGACTCAACGTCATCTTTTCCTTAACGCAACGCAACGGACTCCTATGTGAACAGGCCCTTATGTGACGATCAGCTTAAATCAATACTTTTAATTTGTCACCATCAATCTCAGTTCAAATCAAAAGCAATTTCCAGACAACCCAATAGTTTTAAATTTTAATGAGAGAAAGTGGTGTACTCCCTTAAATTAAAAAGAAAATATATTCATATTGTGTGAATGAGATAGCGGGATAACACTTTTCGGGAGATAAATTATTCACATGAGGAGAATCTGGTTACTTTTACTTTACAAACTCTACACTTAAAGCGCTGGTGGTTTAAAAACAATTGTCTAATATTGAATGCTATTTGCAATTTACACTAATGGAAGTAGAAAAAATTGCTGAAGCTCCATTACTAGAGTTTATTTTGTTTAATAGACATTGTTTTTTTAAAGGTTGTAACCTTATATATCCATTGAAGAGAGAGCCAATTTTGGGGTTTAACTTTTGCGTGGATTTTACCTCGTGAAATTTTATCCAAGAAAATGTTTTACATACTACTTCTTGAAGAGATTTTAGAGGTCATCCTTTTTAACATAAATTTTAATATAATCTTCTGGTTAGCTGTTACTACACTATCTGGACAAAAGTATCCGGACTCCCACTGGTACGGACTCGGAGAGTCGTGAGGCATATATTAATATGATGTTGGTCCTCCTTTTGCATCGATGACAGCCTGCACACGTCTGGGGAGACTTTCCCCCAGTTTTTGATAGGTGTCCATAGGAAATGACTTCCAGGCGTCCATCACACCTGAAGTGATTGCTGGCAGTGAGGATGGTCGATTTAGCTGGCTACGTAATCTGCGTTCAAATTCGTCCCAGAGGTGTTCAATGGGATTTAGATCGGGGCTCTGAGACGGCCAGTCTAGTTTTTGAACACCCATTTCGTCAAACCATGCCTGCGCAAGTCTCGATGTGAGAATGGAGGAGTTATCCTGCTGTAAGAGAAATGGGCCTTCCCCGAAATATTGCCATAGAGCTAGGAGAGCAGCATTGCCCAGAATGTCCACATACATATCAGAGTTCATGTTTCCAACCACAAGAACTAAGGAACCCAGGCCAAACCATGAAAAACACCCCCACACCATGATGCTGCTACCACAAAACTGAACAGTCGGCACAATGCAGTCACATAAGAAGCGTTCGCCGGGCATCCGCCAAACCCAGACGCGTCCAACGGACTGTCAGATTGTAAAGCGAGATTCATCACTCCAAAGAACATTTTTCCACATGTCCACAGTCCAATGGCGGGGAGCTTTGCACCATTACAATTGACGCTTTGCATTCTGGGGAGTGATGTTCGGCTCGTGATGGGCTGAACGACCATGTAATCCCAGGTTTTTTAACTCTCGACGAACAGTCCTGCTGCTAGCACTAACGCCTGATGAACTTTGGAACTCCTGAGTAATTTCAATCAACGAGGACTAGCGATTTTGTTTCACTACCCTTTTCAGAGTTCTACGGCTGTGTTCACTAATTTTTTTCGGTCTGCCACTTCATTGCCATTCCTAGAATCCTGAGCTCATACCCTAGAATAACTATATATGAAATCTCATCTCGATCGGTTGAACGGAACAGCTACTAACGGTCCATATAACGGCCAAGTTTTATTATTACCACCCTGTATGTAACAAAAAAGAAAATCTTAAATAACAGCTTCTTGCACTGTATTGACAGTAACAATGGCTCTGAAAGTTACGTTAAAATACATTAAAAATTTGAAAGGTTTTTTTTGTATATAATTAACTTTTTCTTTCTCCTTTCTTCAGTTCAATTACTTTATGCCATAAAGTCGGACTTGATAAGTAGTTTTCTATAACTTGAAATATTAAGAGCAGTTGCATAGGATGTTAGACGACTAATTCAATCAATATTAAATGTTTTTTTAAAGTTATTTGTTTTAAAAAGATCGAAATTGTACAAACTTAAATTTTATGAAAAGTTGAAGGTAAAAATTTTAGTAATTCACCTTAAGCAAATTTCATTTTCACCCTTTCACTCTCAACAATCATCTTGAGAGTTCTTACGTATTATATTCCAATATATATATATATATATATATTTATATATATATTTATATATGTTTTGTTTCGCTACCCTTTTCAGAGTTCTACGGCTGCGTTCACTAATTTTTTTCGGCCTGCCTCTCCGTTTTTCTGCAGTTTCACTGCCTCGACGTTTCCACTTCACAATTACATCACTCACAGTGGATTTTGGCTTCTGTAGAATGTCCGGAATTTCACGAACTGATTTCCCACAAAGGTGGCATCGCACTATAATGCGATTAACGATCAAAGTCACTAAGCTCCTTCGATTTTCTCATTGTCTCTCAAACGCATAAATATGACCTGACATAGACCATAGCACCATAGAAAATTTGCTCTAACTGCACTTCCTGGACCACGCCCTCTAGTGCAGGCTTTCAGATTGTAAGTAGCGGGGAACCATCATTGGACAGTAGGTAAAGAAAGGAAGAAAGTGATTGGAGTGCTCGCAATCCGAGAGTTCGATGCCTTCAACTGGAATCACCTAGGTGAACCAGTCGTCCCTTCCAGTTATAGAGGATGCCCAAAATTTCAACATAATTCTTCTAAAAAGAAAAAGAAAACGAAAACGCCAACCACTTCTGGAATGTGATATGCTGACATTTTAAAAAATTTAATTCCCCCCCCCCCCACAATTCACATGAATCCCAGCCCCCAACTCATAGTAATTCTTAAAACTCTGAAATCTGTAACGATTCCCATCAATGTAACACAGAAATCCCCGAAATTAACAAAAGTCAAGCTAACTTTAACTTTATCAAATTAATTCAAGGAATCAACGAAACTCTAGCCGAAACCCAGAAGGAACTCGATCTAGAAAATTTCCATGAAATCTTTAATAATTTTAAAATTTGTCTTCTTAAAATAAAAAAAGCTAAATCCTTTAAGGATAAATCTCTTATTTTATATGATTGCCTTTTAAAAGGCATTAAAAAATAATGTTTCTCTGCTTTCTTATTTCATTTTTAATTTTTATTTCTTATTAAATTTTTTTCATTTTATTATCCTCTTATATGCTCAAATGTCTCCATTGTTCATAAGTACATCATTGTTATGCTGCTACCTTGGCGGGATCGGCCCATGGAACGTAGTTACCCTCATTGACTCTATTGAGCTCTATTGAGGTGAACCAGCATCGGGCACTGACTGTAGAAAGGAATTTAACATGACTGTAGCAGTTCTTCCCGGAATTGGGAGAGAGAAAAATACGGAACTACAGTAGGAAAATGGAGAGAAGAAAGTTTAGGGATAGCAACACAAATATTTTTATTTTATTTTTATGATTTTTTAATTTTCTATACCTTGGCAAGGCCAAGTATCATTTTTTATATATTTTTTTAAAGAATTAACAGACAAGGGCATTTTATTAAGTAGCTACATAATTTTATGCTATATAATTATATTTGTAATAAATTTTCTAAATTTTAAAAATTCTGTAACAAACAAGAAAAAACCTATAAATGAAAATTTACAAAGCTATAAATTTTGAATATTTTAGTTTTTATTTTTAATAAAATGATTTCTGAGAACTAAAATTTCCAAAAATTAAACAATGAAAATTTCTCATATTTGTGAATAATAAATATTTTAACGACAAATGATATTTTAAAGGTATACGTAAAACGTTATTCAACAAAGGTTTAGTTTAATCTGTTAAATTTTCCAAACCATGTCAATAAAATTAACTTTATTTTATAACTACACAATTTCATTCAAAATGATTTTATTTTTACCATGTTTTTATTAACTCGCTTTTTTGTTTGTATGTGTGTTTGTGTGTATGTTTGTCCAGTACAAGTCTTGCAATCGATTTTTTACTGACTTCCCGACTAGCTAGACATTTGAAATTTTTAGAATAACTCAGAACACGATGGCAATTTCATTTTTTAATACTTCTAACCATCTTTAAGCAGAATTAAATTAATTTTCAGTTATTTTCAGTTAATTTTGTTTTGTAGACTGGTGCAGCCATCTATCGCCCGGGACGGCAACGAAAAGCTTAATGCAAGTTAACTTCCAATTAACTTCATTTTCTTTCACGTTGTTGGGATAATTCATCAAAAAAAATTTTTTAAATATATATATTAATACATAGAATTGTCAAGTTTATATGATTCAACAGAAAATTTAAAGACATGGTACATAAAAAGTTCTTTTTATCTTGTAATTATTAACGAATTTTCATAATTCAACAATTTTGTAAACGAAAAAACCTTTTAATCAAAAATTTGCAAAGTTATAAAGTTTGATATTTCAAGTTTTATTTTTAATAAAATGATTTCTGAGAACTAAAATCTATAAAACACCTGATGAAAATTCCTTATTCGTGGATAGTAAGAATTTTAAAGACAAATGGTTTTTAAAGATACACAAAACGTTGTGCAATAAAAGTCTACTTTAATCTGGTAAATTTTCTAAATTATGTGAATCAATACAATTTTGTTGAATCTATATATATAAAATAGTTCCGAAACTGACTGAATCACTGACTGACAAACAGCGCACAGACCAAACCGCTGGACCTAAAGGGCTGAAATTTTGCATCGCGTTTCTTCTTATAGTGTATTAGTGCACTAAGAAAGATTTTTGAAAAATTCTTCTTAGATGTTTTTAAATTAAATTTTTAAGCTGTTTCTGTAACTTTTTTCAAGTTTGCATTTAAAATAATAATTTGAGGGTTATAAAATTTATATTACGAGAAAGATCCTAAAGATTCCTCAAAAATGAAATCTTTTCCGAATCTTTACCTCCATTTTCTGATGTAATCCTCAAAAGATGTAATCCTCAAACTGTACTATATTAACTATACTATATTCTTTGGTATGTCAGATTTAATTTGAACATTTTCCTGTACATTATTTTGTCTATAAAATTATCCCTTACGATATTTTTATAAATATATTTTTTTGCTTTTGTACATTAATTGTATACATTGATCGTCGCATTTATTATATATATATATATATATATATATTTGGCATTAATTGCATATATTGACCGCTGTATTTAATTTGAATGTACTCCGTAGCGAAGTGCGGGTTTCCAACTAGTAGTTACATAATTTTATAAAAAATATTTATGTTTGTAAAGAATTTTCTTAATTCAAGAATTCTGTAACAAAAAAAAAACACTCAACAATTCTGTAACAACAAAAAAAAACACTCTTTTAAATCAAAAATTTAGAAAGTAGTTTAATATTTCAATTTTAATTTAAATTTTTATTTTTAATGAAATGATTTGAGAACGAAAATTTCGAAAAATCAGAATAAAAATTCCATATATTTGTGGATAATAAAAATTTTAACGACAAATGGGTTTTAAAGATATACTCAAAACGTTACCAAACAAACAGAGCGTTACCGTACAGGTAAGAAAAAAGATGACGTCATAATAACATGTGTGCATTCATGCCGTAAGGAGAGAAAATGAACGTTGTTAAATGAATTTTAAAGATATACCCAAAACGTTGCCAAACAAAAGATATGCCATTCACGTTTAGTATAATCTGGTAAATTTCTAAATGATGTCAACGAAATTAACTAAATTGATTACATTTCTTGCGAATTTTCATAATTTTAACAATTCTGTTAACAAACAAAGCATTCATAAATAAAAATTTACAAAGCGATAAATTTTGGTATTTCAGTTCTTAATTTTAATGTAAAGATTTCTGAGAACTAAAATTTCTAAAAATCATAATTAAAATTCCTAGGAGTTGTGAATAAAATATAAATACAGTTTAAGTCCAGCAGTATGGGAATTTAGACACACAGAGTAAAAATAATAACAGCAGAGTAGTAGCAAAACATTTTATAGGACTAAGATACATTTTCACAGAACATAACACACAAACGTCTTACAGTAAACATTATTCTCCTCCTACTCTCGCTCACAGAGCGTTACCATACAGGTAGAAAAAAAGGATGACGTCATAATAACATGTGTGCATTCATGCCGTAAGGAGAGAAAATGAACGTTGTTAAATGAATTTTAAAGATATACCCAAAACGTTGCCAAACAAAAGATATGCCATTCACGTTTAGTATAATCTGGTAAATTTCCAAATGATGTCAACGAAATTAACTAAATTGATTACATTTCTTGCGAATTTTCATAATTTTAACAATTCTGTTAACAAACAAAACATTCATAAATAAAAATTTACAAGGCGATAAATTTTGGTATTTCAGTTCTTATTTTTAATGTAAAGATTTCTGCGAACTAAAATTTCTAAAAATCATAAGTAAAATTCCTAAGAGTTGTGAATAACAAATAAATACAGTTTAAGTCCAGCTGTTTTATTTAAACAAATCAGGCCTGTGAGAAATACATGCAATCTCATAACCAGGAATTCAGATTACTTTCGTCAGTAAATGAAACTAATCAAGGCATTTAAATGCATTGAACTTCGATTAAGTGTAAAGTTGGCAACTAACTTCTAGCGTAACGATGCGATGCAATGCTCGTGGTGAGCATTGGATTACAAGTGCACCCATGTTTCTTCGAAAATGCTAGTTTTGAATGCTACACTCAAAAGCTGCTGCTTCAGTCAGTTCAGTGCGCCATGCACTGACTTGTAATACAACTATCTAATGCAGTGGTTCCTTACCTTTGTTGATCAGGGACCACTTGCCAAAAAAAATTCTTCTGAATAAACAAACTATTCGACATAAAGAACTTTAACCAGGGCCTTTTTATCGCATGGGCAAATCGGGACTTTGCCCAGGGCCCCCTGATGTTAGGGGGCCCCAAAACCCCCTTGGTGTATGCACCTAGTACTTCTAATAGTATTTATTTTTATAAATGTCCATAAGGGGGGGGGGCCCAAATAGCATCTGCCCAGGGGCCCCCAGCGTTCATAATCGGGCCCTGACTTTAACAAAAAAGTTACAAATTAACTAACTATACAGAATACAGAGATCCCACCTATATCCGTTACACCTCCCTTAACTTCTAAACGGTGACAGCTTAGGCCATAAAGTTGGTGTCTAGGTATAGTAAAAAATTTTTGCGCTACTCGGTGAGACAACTTACAGCGCCATCTATAGGCAAATTTTGGAATTAGCGTTTTTATCTCAAAAACGGTACAAGATATGCCATTTACGTTTAGTATAATCTGGTAAAAATGTCAATTACTAATATGTTCAGCATCATCGATTTAGTAAGAAAAGATACCTTGCAAACATTAATACTTAAAACAGAATGTAGAAAATGAACATTTGTTTGGTCACGACTTCGAAAATGGTCATATCAAAAAGAGTGGAAGAAAGAAACTGACACACTTCCCTATCTTCAGATTCATTTATTTATGTTGCTGAAAATGCTCTCCACTAGCCACTATACACATTTGCCCTCTGGAATGGATTTCTCGCTGCACATTGTGCAACATGGCAGGTGTTACGAGGGCACAAACATCAGTAATGCGTGGTCATTTTCTACATTCTGTTTTGAGTATTAATGTGCGCAAGGTGTCTTTTCTTACTAAATCAATGATGCTGAACCACTTTGTAATTGACTTTTTTCCCGTATCTCGTACCGTTTTTGAGATAAAAACGCTAATTTCAAAATTTGCCGATAGATGGCGTTGTAAGTTATCTCATCGAGTAGTGCATAGCCTTTTTACTATACCTAGATACCAACTTTATGGCCTAAACTGCCACCGTTTAAAAGTTAAGGGGGTGTAAGGGATATAGGTGGGAACCCTGTAAAATAAAACTTAATAGCACACATTAAAGCCTACGAAAACTTAAAAAATGAACGAGATTTTCCAACTTGCATTTACTTCACTAGCTGTAAAATGGCTGTGACGCTGCGAGTACTGCTCTCAGAAAATATTGTTATGAATTTTAGGAGTCATTGGCAATCTCGCTAAATATAAGAGTTATCGCTAAATTGGCGATCGATTTGGGGACTTATTTTGGTCGCCAAATGGTCGTGAACATTTCAGGCCTTTCTGGGCTATTCCAGTGATTTCTAGCTGGCGGCAGATAGGGGGCGCTTTGGAAGTCTATAAATATACCTGAGATTGGCAATTTAACTCAGTGTTATCTTCTGCTGCGTAATGAATGTATGGAAAGTGCGTTAGGCGTATATTGTATTGAAGACTATTATCCTGACTTGTGTCTTTAGAGTTTTCTGTTGTTTAGAAGACAGTTGAGACGTGTTTTCTGTTAATATTTGTGTATGTGCCTGAAGAATTTAGAGCATAATAAATTATATTTTGCGTGCCCTTTCTGAAGAGAATTTTTATTCAATCCCATCGAACCCAGAAAACGAAACAATATATTAGAAATTTTTAAGAAGAACAAGGATTTTTTGCACTTAAAACCTCAGAAAAAGGAAGAAATACTGAAATTTATAGAATTGGAATAAAAATTGGGAAATAAAATTTTCCTTCCCAATTTTTATAAAATTGCTTCAATTAACAGTCGTTTTGAAATGGTCATTTTGAAACGATGAAACCAATTCATTTTTATCACTCCTGATTTCGCGGAACACTTCTTGGGATTTCTTGGACCACCAGTGTTCCGCGGACCAATGGTTAGGAAATACTTCTTCAAATCCTCTGTAGATGTTGTAGGACTGTGTTTAGCATTGGTTGCCTTCATATTTACGGGATTCCAGCCAGTAACTGGAACTTCTGCAGGCTAATGGGGCATGGGTTGGTGACCTAGTCTTCATAAGGTTTGGTTTGGTTTGGTTTGGAGCGATACGGTCCATTTTTTGCTACACGAGGGCTAATTAGACCGAGACCTACTGCTTAAAGCCAATTCCGAACGGCTACAAATGTTCATGCCAAGAGTAGGACTCGAACCTACAGGCTTTGGTTCCGAAAGCCAACGCCCTAGTCTAACTCCATATGGAGTTAGACTAAGTCACCAACCACTCTTGGACCACTTCTTGGGTTTCCTTGGACCACCAGCAAGGAACCATTGATCTAGTGGAACAAAATTGCTCGGCTATCACCCGGCCTAACTCCACGGGGAGTTAAACTAGGTCCCCAACCTCTAGCGAACCACTTCTTGGGTTTCCTTGGAACACTATCAAGGAACCACTTGTCAAGTGAAACAAAACTGTTCGGCTATCACCCGGCCTAACTCCATATGGAATTAGACTAGGTCCCCAACCCCTTGCGAACCACTTCTTGGGTTTCCTCGGACCACCAGCAAGGAACCCACTGGTCTAGTGAAACCCAATTGCTCGACTTCAGCGGCTCGGCTCGTCCGCTTGTTTTCAGTGACTACCAAATGCTCCTGCTGCGTTACTTTACATTACAACGTTTTGTTACAAGTCAGTTGCCTCCTTCTGATTATTAGATTAATCATTAACGTATGAATTTTCTTTCAGAGGATGTGTTGCTGGTCCTTTGAAATCCTCCTACCTGACAATGAGACAGAAATGGTATTGGAAATGTACTGCCGAACTGAGAGAGGTGTGGCGTTGTCCTTGGAGGAATATCGGCGGGACACCTGCGCAAGATGTTACTTCTATCTACCCCACTTTGCATTTTTGGATGGCTCCGTAAAACTCAGGTATCGTTTTATATCATTAGGGATAAAATGAAGGCCTTATTTGAATAGAGGTCCAACTCCACTTTTTAAAATAATGGAGTTATCCTCACTTTCAAGTTTATACAAATGATTTCTATCTTATTTTAAAACTGGTACACCTCCAGTTTATTTCTGCTGCCAACAGAGGGTATTACAAATCATACTTCAGCAGTCATTTCTCATCACTCATTAGACTTTAAAGCTCTGTATCTCTAAATGAACATGAATGGAGTTGGACCATTATTCAAATAAGGCCTTCAAATGTTCACTATATGCTGTTGTATTGCAATTTGAAGCAAACATGTGAACCGCTCACTTGCCAAATCGGTTAAGTCCATTAAACAAAAAATGGAGAAAAGCGATAAAATAATATACTTTTTTTTAATGTCTCTGAAAATAGAAATTCAAATACACATTTTAGAATGTATTATTGCAGACGGAGCTTTAGTGTAACGACATATAAAATCTATAAGATAGAATTTCCTTGCAGTCACCGTTATTATTATTACATTTTTTACGTCAATAAGGGACTTAACCTATTCAGGGGCGACAACCTCTACCGTTTGCAAGCAGCAGATGTTTTTCCCGATTTTTTTAACCTAAAAAATCTTGAAATTTTTTCCAATTAAAGGTTGCAAAATGTTTTTACTTCTTTTATCTGATAACAGATTGTAGAACTAGCCATTTTCTGCTCATTTAACTTGAAAACATTGATTGCAAGTGAAAATAAGACTAGATTTGGCGTTCGCACCGTGCGAACGACACCCCTTAAAGGGTTTTAATCAATTTGGCAAGTGAAAAAAAAGTAATAATGTCGAATTCAGTCTTCAAATTTTTTACTACAGAAAAAAATATAAAGAGTTGTTTAATAATTTACAATTACTTACCTCTGCAGCAGTTAGACTGCCACTGACCCATTTATTTTACTTTCATTGTGATGAAACAACACTAACCGATGGACCGTTATCATCGAGTACTTGCTCATGCGTTTGAATTGCGTTACTGCAACGATTTACATTAGGGTATGGACTTAGCTGGATTAGCTTCTGAAAAAATTGACTTACTATTCTATGGCCCAAAATAATTTTGTCATCGAGTGGTGTTAATCCTGATTATTTGGGAAATTTATTATCAATGTAAAAACTGAGGAGTCCATCATGCCCTTTGTCAATAAAATTTTAAAAATTTTAAGGAGTGTGATTATTTAATTTGGCTTGCGAATGGATCATATGTGTAGGTTGTTCAGACAGAAAAAATTGAAAATGATATCTAAGCAAACTAGTTTGTTACTTCGGGTGAACCTACATATGCACTCCTCCAAAGTAAACTTGCAACAGTTCATGGTTTCTATGTTCATTGCATTAAGTATCTGTGTCTTTGTCAGGGCAGTATATTAGATCATCGATAACTTGCAATTGAGCTATTCACACGCCAAATAGGCCACATACAATATCAGTCAGTTCTTCATCCTATATTTCGGCAACTTTCTAATTAGATTTATATGTAGTTTTGAATATTTTTCAAGCTATTAGATCATCGATAACTTGCAATTGAGCCATTCACAAGCCAAATAGGTCACAAACAATATAAGTCAGTTCTTCATCCTATATTTCAGTACATTTCTAATTAGATATTTTGTTTAGCTTTGATTTTTTTCAAGCTATTAGATAGTCGATAACTTGCAACTGAGCCATTCGCAAGCCAAATAGGTTAAGTCCATCTTTTGAAATTTTAGTGTCAAAGTGCTTACTGAACTCATAACTTTTTTCATTACTAATAATTTTCCCTAATTATAAGGATTAACACCATGAAATGATGAATTTTTTTTTGTCCACCGAATAATAAGTCACTTTCTTTAGAAGCCAATTCAGTTCAGTCTTTACTCTTATATAAATCGTTGCAATAATGCAATTCAAACGCAGAAGCGAGTAGTGGATGATAACGGTCAATCGTTTAGTGTCGTTTCTTCCATAAACTTGACATATACTTGATCATAAACTTGACCATAAACTTGATCAGCAATTAAATATTTAGAATATCAATTTCTCCGGAACTAAGCGGAATATTTTCATGTGGTTTGCTTTATTTAGTTCAGAAATGATCAAGCTTTAACATATATTTTTTTTCAAAAAATCGAATGTTTTAAAGATTTAAGGTTAGTGAGTCCCCTTAACCTTTTGTTACACGAGTTTAACATTTTGTATACCCTTCAGAAACATTGACCTAAACAAAATTACCATTTAAAGTGTGCGCATTCCGGAAATCGTTTTCTTACAGATCGCTAATTTGTGAATTTTGAAGCACTGTTTATCTCAAAAGCACTGGTTATGGTGATAATCGAAAGAATTGGGCGGAAATGAAAGAGCGATAAACCGACATGTCCGTAACATTCCTCCTGATATGCTGAGAGGTACTGTTGAGAATGCAGTAATGCGATTTAACTTGCTTTCGGAAAATGGTGGACGCCACATTTAACATGCTTTGTAACACGTTTCAGAAACGATTAAACACATTTTAAACCGATGTCTTTACGTCTTATTTCGTTTAACAATATTGTATACAGCGCCATTTCCCCCCTGGTGGTGATTTTTTGAACTTCTTCTTTTTTTTTTTGCGGAAAAGAAATCCCCATGACCTCCTTTAAACTATTACCAAGTTTGATAACATTTGGTGCAGTAGTTTTCCTTTTATGACCATTTCAAAGTGGAACTTTAATTAAAACCACCTTGTATACTCAAGGTCAATGAGTAAGATAGAATGTTATGAAAGAAAATATAGGCCTAACATCCTACATAAATATACATGATGGAAAAGATAATGTTACGCGTGCTAGCAGAATACCTCTTAACTCCCAAGTGGCCCGTTAAAGTTTTTCAATGGTGGAAGTGTTTGAAAACCGTTAAACTTCGTCTCGCTTTAGAATAACACGGGACCGAAAGTTTGCATACAGTTGAACTAAGAACATTGGAAACTTTTGAATTTAAAGTAGGTCAGGTAGGTGTTTTGGGGATTGAAACGGTTGTGAGTCTCTTAGTCTGTTTTGTAAGACTAGCTGAAAACCCGTGCTTCGCTACGGAGTACATTTTCGGATAATTACAATGAAATTCGTAACGGATATTTTTATAGACAAAATAATGTAGAAGAAAATATTCAATTATCTAATAGAACATACTTAAGAAAATAGTACAGTTAATAGATTACAGTTTGAGTAACAATTTCCCTGTCAATAACTAAAATTTCCTCTAACATTTTTGACGGAGATCCGCAGAAAGAAGAGACGCCGAGAATAGGCGCAGAGAATACGATTTCCCCCACAAACGTATTGGAGTGTCTCAATTTACCCCCTTAGGGATGTAATTTTGAAAAATACTTTCTTAGCAGCTATCCATGTCATTATAGGAATGCACTGTCAAAATTTCTAACCTTTAGGTCAAGCGGTTTGGTCTGTGCGAGGTCTCTCAGTCAGTCACGGAACTGTTTTATACATAAGCTTAATTTAATATCCATAAAACAAACTAATTTGAATTACATTCTTAACATAGACATAGCCATTGTACATTAACGAGGCACCAGAGAGCAGGGCTCCATATCCTCGGTATAGATAATTTTTTGTGGCTATATTTCCGTTCTCAGGATTAACAGAAAAGTGTTGACTTGAAAGTTAGAATAATAATAATAAAAATAATAATAATAATAATAACTAGCATTATTGCCCGGCGTTGCCCGGGTAGATATATAAATATAAAATTTTTCATTCATTCCATCAAAAGAATACTTGGCTGCACCCCCCTCTCTTCGTGTTCATCTTGCCAGACAGAATGCGCTTAGGGCGTTTCTACTGAAATGATATACAAACAATAAGAAAGAAAGAAACTTTAAGGCTGTGGACCTTCTTCTGATTATACGTCTGATTTTATTGAGAATTAATAACATAGTGTTGCGTGATTCGCACGTTTGCACTTAATAAGATTACTGTTTAATTATATTTGTTAGACAGTATTTAATTAGATTTAATTAGATTTGTTTGATCCACTGTTTAATTAGAAATAAGTTTTATAATTTTCATTTGCGCTTATTTTTTATTTTTTCTTTAAAAACGCAGTTTTTTTCACATCACCAAGAGACGCACTTTTTGCTACATCAACCAAGAGGTAAAGTGCAAGATACGATATTCCCTTTATTTAATCAAAGTAAGGCAGGATTTCGCATGAAGCCTAGGCTCAAAGTTTCTTTCTTTCTTATTGTTTGTATATCATTTCAGTAGAAACGCGCTAAGCACATTCTGTCTGGCCAGATGAACACGAAGAGCGGAGGGCGCAGCCCAGTATTTTTTTGATGGAAAGCATGAAAAATTTTATATCTATATATCTACCCGGGCAATCATTCTTTAAAAATAATTTCATTTATTTTCTTATGCCTTAATATAACTAATGGACTAGTAATTCGGAATGAAAGTTTTGTGTCGTTATGTTTCTCTGTTTAAAGAGCTTTTCCTCCCACTGCTTAAAAAACCCCAAAACTCTAAAAGATTTATCTTATATGATTTCACGTAATAGCAATTCAAATACATATCATGTTAACTCTGTTTCGCGAACTTAGGGGAAAAACCTGTAGAACTCTTAAACTTCTTCCCATTTTACGATCCTCAAACAATTAATATATTTAGATCAACAGAAGGCTTCCAAACACTGGCCATGGGACAAACTTAATTTTTCTTTTTTTTTTCTTCCTTTTTTTTCCCCAAATTTTATTAAGTTCTATTAGTTTGAACGCCATTGTCTAAAATTAGCTAAAGCAGCGGTTCTCAACCTTTTTACTACACTCACGACTTCATTACTACCACGACTCCATTAGTACACTCACGACTCCACTAAAAGTAAAAAATAAAATAAACACTTCGCCCCCCCCCCCCGTCACCCCTAGACCAACTCTCAAACCACCCCAGATCACCCCTCAGAACAAAACTATTTTCCGATGCGTATCGAATTGACTGGTTGTTTTGAAGGGGCTGTATCCACATTTAAGAGGTGCACTTAGGAGCACAAAAATCGTTAAAAAATTAATTTTAAAAAAACTAATTGAGCCCCAAATTTCGTTTTTCCTGATTTAAGTATCTCGGGTCCTAAACATTAACTGTGCCGAATTTGGTCCCGGTGGGTGAAACAGTCTATGATTCTATAGCGGACAAACAAACAGACAAGCTCTTTTATATATATAGATTAAAGATTAAAATAATAATAATAATAATTAAAATAATAATAATAATAATAAATATGTGAAAATAAATATGTGAATATATATAAATTGACAACAATTTAATGTGTTAGGTTTAAGAAGAAAAAAAAAATAAATAAATAAAAATAATAATAATTATAATAATAATAATAATAATAATAATAATAATAATAATAATATACGGAAGCAGACGATTAAGCAAAAATCAGTAAGGATAGTCCTGAGGTTGATCCATCAAAAAAAACACAGGTCAGAACCAGAAGCAACGGCAAATGTAAATTAGAATTTAGAAGAGGTTGGAGGGAGAGTTAAGAACGGGGAAGGAGACCAGGGTGAATAATCAGAGTGGCCTTAGGACGCCTATAGCATTCATTCCCTTGGGTCGTAGTCGGGGAGGTTAGCTATTTCTTCGTTGTCTATTGAATATAATCTATTGTAGAACTTAGATGCGAGATCTTTAATGTGTTGCCGAATGGGTTCGATTCTCAGATTCCTGTGGATAAGTACGTTTCTAAGGTACCAGGGCACCTTCCTAATACCGCGGAGTGTTTTATTTTGAATTGTCTGCAATCGCTGGATATGGGTGTCAGCCGCTGAGCCCCAAACAGGAACGGCGTACAACAGGATGGGACGCAGTACGGTTTTAAACAAGAGTAGCTTGTTATCTATTACATTCTTAAATAACTTCCATCTGAATTAGTCTAGTTGTTAAATTTTATCTTTTACGGTATTTTAATATTTTTTTGTCAATTTATTTCGTTGTTATGCACGTGACGTAAAATTAATTTAAAGTATCCCTAAAAGAAAAGAAACCACGTGATCAGCATTTAATAAATTAAATTCTAAAATCTTCCATCTTTAAAAATTCACCAAAAATCAGAAAATGGAGGTAAAGATTTGAAAAAGATTTCATTTTAGAGGAATTTTTATGATCTTTCTCGTGATATAAATTTTATAACCCTCAGATTATTATTTTAAATGAAAACTTTTTAAAAAATGTTACAAAAACAGCTTAAAAATTTAATTTAAAATATCTACGAACAATTTTTCAAAAATATTTATTGGTGCACCCCTACAGTATAAGAAGAATCGCCATGCAAAATTTCAGCCTTTTAGGTCCAGCGGTTTGGTCTGTGCGGTATCTGTCAGTCAGTCACGGAACTGTTTTAAATATATATAGATAATTATTCTTTCTCCATGTCTAACATTTCATACAATATCTACCTGTCTCCTATGGTTATAAAATGGTGTAACTGAAAATCAATCAGCGATTAATAATATATTGAATAAGTTTATTTACGTATTTTTCTGAATTCCGTCTTTTAAACAAAGGAATTGTAACTTACATTTACTTCGCGCCATGTTATTATTCAAATTTACGTCAAATTTTTTTCTGTAGTAATGTCCGTCGACAACACCTTTTAACACTAGTATTACGGAAATTCTTTTCTTACTAAAATGACTGAACTTCGTCATTTTGACCGTTAAAAATAAAATCAAGAATTTAAAATATTTAATTTTTTTAAAGGGTTAAATACTTTAAATTTTCAGCTATTTCATACCAATCTACTTGTATACATAAAACAGTTCCGTAACTGACTGACTCACTGACTGACTCACTGACATACAACGCACAGACCAAACCGCCGGACCTAAAGGGCTGAAATTTTGCATGGCGATTCTTCTTATAGTGTAGGGGTGCACTAAGAAAGATTTTTGAAAAATTCTTCTTAGATTTTTTTACATTAAATTTTTAAGCTGTTTTGGTAACTTTTTTTAAGTTTGCATTTAAAATAATAATTCGGAGGTTATAAAATTTATATCACGAGAAAGATCATAAAAATACCTTTAAAATGAAATCTTTTTCAAATCTTTACCTCCATTTTCTGATTTTTGGTGAATTTTTAGAGATTAATTTTTAGAATTTAATTTATTAAATGCTGATCACGTGATTTCTTTTTCTGGTACAATAAATAAATTTATCGTCACGTGCATAACAACTAAATAGACAAAAACAAATTTTTCTTTCTTGCTAATGCGGCAGACGATTGGACATTACCCCAAAAAATATTAAAATACAGTAAAAGGTATTATGTTCCTCAAACTGTACTATATTAACTGTACTATATTCTTTAATATTTCCTTTTACATTTAATTTGAATTTTTCTTCTACATTATTTGTCTATAAAAATATCTCTTACGATTTTTTTATAAATATATTTTTTATTTTTTATTAACATCAATTGTATACATTGATCATCGTATTTGTTATAAATATATATATATTTTTTTGGCATCAATTGTATACATTGACCGTTGTATTTAATTTGAATGTACTCCGTAGCGAAGTGCGGGTTTTCAGCTAATATAAAATAAATTACATATATTTAGATACATTTTTATGCAGGTATGTCGAGCTGACAACCTGGTATGGTTTGTCCGTAAAAATATACGCATGGTTTGTGCAGTCCTTATTTTTCAAAACCAATATTGCCGAAGAGCCAATATTTCTGTTATTTACAAAAGGGGGGGAAGAGAAGAAATGTAACTAAAATTTTTCCGGTACTATTTTAAAGAATTCTACCTGATGTCTATATTGCCCCTCAAATCGATTGTTTTCAGTCTTCGTAGGTTCACTATACATTTTCTCTCTCTCGTAACTGTCGAATATAATTTTATAAATGTATATGCATATTTCGCGTAAAATTAGAACCAGTTATGTATAAAACTGAAATTCTATATTAAATGAACTGTAGATAGAAAGCATCATTAAACAACTTCAATTGCCTTGAAATTTTATTAAGTTACTTTAATATTTCGTAGAAATATTATCTTGAAAAATATATCACAAACTAAAGAACACATAAGAATCAAACTCAATATTTTACCCTGTTGCCACACTGAAAGTAAATAAAAAAATTAAAGATACTGAAACACACAAAAGCAATAATGTCAAAAACTCACTAAATGTCCACGTGCCCTCTGCCGGAAGGTTTTATGTTTAAATGAAATTGAACATTCTCCCCACCTTGAAACCACCCAAGGGTTTCAAAAAGAAAAAAAAATCATTATCACAACCATAATCAAGTTAATCAAGTGGTAATTTGCATAGTTTTGAAATTGGTCTTTTTAAGAGTCCACTCTCACATTTCACATTTACTACTCTAACTTTATCATCCTTGCTTGGGTGAACTTCTAAAACTCTAGCAAGTTTCCAGTGTAAGGAAGGGACAAGTTCATTTTTTTATGAGAACGAGATCACCAATAGCAATATTGGGTTTAGGTGAACACCACTTTGGTCGTTGCTGCAACTGGCTTAGGTATTGACTGCTCCAGCGACGCCAGAACTGTTGTAGAAGTCGCTGCACAAGTTCCCAACGCTGTAAGCTTGAGATTGGAGTGTTTGGGAAGTCGGACTCTGGAAGAGCAGTCAAGGAAGCGCCAACAAGAAAGTGACCCGGTGTAAGTGCTGACAAATCATTTGGGTCCTTTGAGCTTGGACAAAGAGGTCTTGAGTTTAAACAAGCCTCGACTTGGCAAACCAGAGTTAGGAACTCCTCAATAGTTAGAAGTGTATCACCCATGGTTCTTTTGATGTGAAATTTCATACTCTTCCCACCAGCCTCCCAGAGGCCTCCAAAATGAGGAGATGAGGGTGGATTGAAGCTCCACTTGATTCCTTGTGATTCGGATAAACATGCAACAATGGCATCATTTGAAGAGGATAGAAGTGATTTCATTGTTCTTCTCAACTCGCTGTCTGCTCCAATAAAATTAGTTGCACATTCACTGTATATTTTGCTTGGTCTACTACGTCGGGCAATGAATCTTTTTAAAGCTGCTATGAAAGCCTTGGAAGTAAGGTCACTTACCATCTCAAAATGGATCGCCCTAGTAGAGAAACATACAAAAATTGCAACATAAATCTTAAAAGATTTTTTTAAATCGACCAGATCTTTCTTTGCATAGAAAAGGGCCTGCATAATCAACACCAGTGACAGCAAAAACTCTTGATGGTGTAACTCTTGAAAGGGATAAGTCACCCATAAGTTGAGTATTTGGAGTAGCAGAAAGTCGAAAACATGTAATACAGTCTCTCACGAAACGCCTCACAGCATCTCTTCCACAAGGTATCCAAAACTTTTGACGGACCACAGCTAACAATAGTTGAGGTCCAGCATGGAGGTGTAGATGATGAAAATATTGCACAATTAAATTTGTCACATGATGGTTTCGAGGGATGATTATTGGGTGTTTCATATCTTCAGATATGTTAGCATTTCTGAGTCGACCACAGACTCTAATTATGCCATTAGCATCTAAAAAAGGGCATAGTGATAAGATTTTGCTTGATGAATTTAAATCCTTTCTAGAATTTAGACATTTTAACTCTTGTTAAAACTTAATGCTTTGAACACATTTAACTATAATCTCTGTTGCTTTTGATAGCTCATTTGCTGTAAGACAACCCAAAATCTTTTCAGAAGATTTAGAACAGTTTCTTATGGAACGTAAACACCAAGCTGTAACTCTGCACAATTTTGACCGCGAAGAAAATTTAAATATGAATGAAATATCTTGACACTGAACAGCAGTTGAAATTAAATTCCTTTTTTCTTCTTTTAAATGCAATTCTCTAAAAGAAAATTCTTTCACATTATCATCATTATCGTGTGGTATGGTTGGTTGTCTGAGCCAATCTGGACCGCATGTCCACATATCACACTGAAGGAATTCACAAGGCAAAAGTCCTCTTGTAGCACAGTCAGCAGGATTTTGATTTCCTGGCACATGGCTCCACATTAAACCTGGAACGGCTTCTTGTATCCTGGCTACTCGATTTGCTACAAAGGGTAGACAGCGACGAGGCTCTGAAGCTATCCAAGCAAGTGTAAATTTTGAATCTGTCCATGCAAAACACCTTTTGATTGGAATGTTGAGGGCGGGTAGCACAAATTCAAGTAAATTGGCCAAAAGTAATGCAGAACAAAGTTCTAACCTTGGAAGTGATTGTTGCTTTAGAGGGGCAACTCTAGTTTTTGATGTTAGGAGAGAAACCTTCACAGAAGTATCAGAAGCAACTGAACGTATGTAAATAACAGCACAGTAGGCCTTTTCTGAAGAATCACAAAACGCGTGAATTTCTATCTCAGGAGCATTGTAACTCAGTACACATCTTGGAATTTTAAACTCTGTAAGTAAAAATAGTTGCGACTGAAACTTTCTCCATTTCTTGTTACACTCGTCATTGATTTCATAATTCCAACCACATTTGTTACTCCACAGTTCTTGCAGAAGAATTTTTGCAACAATCACCACAGGTGCTAACCAACCTAAAGGATCGAATGTTCTAGCTATCTCTGAAAGAATTGTCCGTTTTCTACACACTGATTTCTCATTGATGGAAACTGTAAACTGAAAAATATCAGAAGTTGGACACCAAATAACACCAAGCACCTTAACCATGTTGTCACTGTCTATCTTTAATGAATAAACTGGAGCTTTTAACTCTGGAGGAAAACATTGCAAAACAGATCGTATGTTGGAAATCCACTTCCGTAGCTTGAATCCACCCTTTTCCATCATGTGCAACATTTCATTAGCTAGATCAGCTGCTTCAGCTTCTGACCCTGAACCAGAAAGCAGATCATCAACATAATAATCTCTCAAACAAACAGAAGATGCCAAGGGAAGTGTATCCTTCTCATCAATAGCTAGCTGTTTCATTACACGTGTTGATAGAAAAGGTGCACTTGCTGTGCCATATGTCACTGTTGTTAACCGGTAAGTTTTGATTTGCTCACTTGGATTATTTCTCCACAAGATTTTTTGGTAATTAGTGTCCTCGTGATGAACTTGAACCATTCGAAACATTTTTTCAACATCGGCACATAGTGCAACTTGATATGTTCGAAATCTTAGAAGAATAGGAACCAATTCCTGTTGCACTCCTATGGGTCCTAATGGGTCCTATGTTATCCTAATGGGTCCAACCATTAGGATATCATTTACTGACAGGCTTGATGTAGTCTTGTCAGATGCATCAAAAACAACTCCAGGTTGGTAGTTGTACTTGAAGGTTTTATTACACAATGATGAGGAAGTTAGTAATCTGATTTATTATTGTGCTTTGACTCGGATACTTCTACCATGTGGTTAAGTTCCAAATACTCAGACTAAAATCTCTATATTGTTCATACATATCAGAGTTAGAAGAAAAATTTTTCTCAAGGGAATGCAAACGACGTAAGACTAATTGTTTGGAGTTACCCAAAAGATCAGACGAAGAGTGAAAAGGTAATGGCACGGTATATTTGTCACAGTCTCCGGTGTAAGTATTTTGAAAATGTTTTTCACAGGCTTTCTCAGATGCAGTTAATGGGTTTGCTGAAGGAATCGTATCAAGTTTCCAGAAATTTGACACTAAAGCATCAGTGTCCATTTGGATGTTGTTGACGTGAATAGTAGGTTGCTTGTCTGCTGTAAGAGACACACTTCCTGAAATTATCCAGCCTAGCTGGGATCTAATAGCAAACGGTTTATTATCGCCTTTTAATGTCTCTCCCATAAGCATTGGTAAAGAGACATCTACACCCAACAGAATGTCAACTGGACTGGATTTATAAAATGCTGGATCTGCAAGGGTTATATCACTGAATAATTCTGCATAAGATGGGTCTATGGAAGAATGTGGTAGTTCACCAACAATTTTATTTAACACATACACAGGGATAGAGAAAATGGGTGTGAATTTGTAATGTGGTATAAAATTAATCTCTGTTATTCCATTTGTTTGTGAATTTGATGAACCAAGACAAGAAATCAATACCTTAGCCTTTCCCTTTTGTAAACCCAACCTTTCTACACAAGATTCAGTAATAAAACTGGCTTGCGAACCAGGATCGAGGAGGACACGACAATATTGATAACCTCCTGCAGAATCTCGCACTCGAACAACGGCTGTACACAACAGCAAAGGATTTTGAACTCTGGGTTCAGAAATGCATGTAGTAATAGGATCATTCACATTGGAAGCCTTTGTACGTGAAACTGATACGCTACTTGAATTGGTCTGAGATTGTGGGATGAATTGTTGTGCATCAGGTGAAAGTGTTGACTCAACAGTATGTTGAGACTGTCTTGATCTCTCTTGACTAGTTTTGAAACACAAGGCAGTATGTTGACTTTTATCACACACTCTACAATTGTACTTACTTCTACACTGAACTAAACTGTGATCAGAGATCAAGCAGTTAAAACAAACTTTATGTTTTTTCACAAATTCTGAACACTGTTTAACACTTAGTTTCAAAAATGCATCACACAATGGTAGGGAATGGTTAGCCTTGCAATAAGCACACAAATTATGACTTTTAACCTCTGAAGAAAATGATGAAACTCTAGAATGATGAATTGCATTTTTGCTCGTTGAATTATGTCCTTGTTGGACTTTTCTCTCATTGCTCTTTTTCTGGATTGTTCTTGCATGTTTCTCTAAAAAGTCCAGCAACTCTTCAAGGGTAGGAATCTCTTTGTATTCCATTTCACGTTCCCACCAGCTCCTTGTAATGTAACTGTGTTTGGACTGAATGATATAGAGGAAAATGGTATCTCCAAAGTCTTGAACCTTCATGTTAAGACTTTCTAATATACGCACACACTCTTTCGTTGAATCAACCAAAGATAAAATTTGAGGTGCAGTCTCTGTTGTCATTTGTGAAAGACTGAGTATCTTGTCAATATATGAAAACATAATGTCTCCTTTGTTGGAGTATCTATCAGTAAAAAGATCCCAAGCAATCTGAAAATTTGAATCTGTTATAGCGAGAGATTGAACAATTTTTAATGGATCATTTTTTAGAGAACTCTTTAAATATTGCAATTTTTGTCCATCAGATAGTTTATCGTTATTTTTTATTGAAGCTTGAAAAAGATCACTGAACGCTAACCATTCGTCCAAGTTGCCGCCAAAGGTAGGAAGAGTTAATTTCGACAATTTAATATTCACACTATTTGAAGAATATGCAAAAGTAGAATGAGCAGTTTTTGGTTTTCCTTGAACTCTCAGAATCGCAACATTTAAATCGTCTACGATGTCTTGAATTTCTTGAGATTCGGAAAGAAACTTGTCAACATCTGACTCTTCACACTGTACAAAAATGTCTTCAAACAAGTCAGTAATTCTTGCTGAAATGACACTCAAACGTTCCTGACTTACATCGATTTCAACAAAATCAGCCTTTTGTAAGGAAACCTCAATTTTCTCTTTCAGCTTTGTTAAATTTGCTTTTAAAATTTGCTTTTTAGTAAGCAATGATTTTAGTTCATTCATTTTTCTTAAGACACAATCCATCACTTTAGAAAACAAAATAAAAGCTCGTTTTCAAGGCAGTCAAAAGTTTTGTAAAGAAAAAAGGCTTAAAGAAAAAGCTTAATAAGCCGCTTACTCCGGCTCGACGGACCAATGTATAAAACTGAAATTCGATATTAAATGAACTGTAGATAGAAAGTATCATTAAACAACTTCAATTGCCTTGAAATTTTATTAAGTTACTTTAATATTTCGTAGAAATATTCACTTGAAAAATATATCACAAACTAAAGAATACATAAAAATCAAACTCAATATTTTAACGTGTTGCCACACTGAAAGTAAGCAAAAAAATTTTAAGATACTGAAACACAGAAAAGCAATAATGTCAAAAACTCACTAAATGGGCACGCGCCCTCTGCCGGAAGGTTTTATGTTTAAATGAAATTGAACAAGTTATAAAATTTCAGAAGCCTGAGGACATAAATACAAACATAGAGCTCAATAGTATGTAAGAAAACGTCAGCCGTCTTTCTAGTGTTAATGTAGAGGGTGGTCATAAAAAACTTTGCCGATATATGGACATCTAGCGGCCGTTCCGTTCAGCGGATCAAGATGAGATTTCAAATATAGTTATTCAGAGGTATGATCTCGGGATTCTGTGAATGGCAATCAAGTGGCGCTCACAGTTACGGTTATAGGTACAGAAACTTGAAATTTTCGAATGGCATAGCCCACTTTTTCCCGTTGCAAAATGCTCAGCGCATGAGAAAACGCTAAAGAGCGCTGGAAAGGTACGTGTATCTCAATAAACGAACGCGTTATGCACGCACAAAAAACAGCTCTGTGAACGGCCAACAAAAACATGATCGGGGGAAATTTGCATATGGCAGAGGCAAGACACCCCTCACTGATGAAAACACAGATCGGAAAAAAGAAAACTTTTATTTGAATTACAGATTTTCCACATGGGTGCCATCACAGGCCGTTTCTTTGAATTGATATTTAACTAGACGAATCTGGGATGACAATTATTTAATATTTACAGAAAAATAATTTAATAAAACTTTGTTTCAAAGTTTCGAAACATTTTGGCGTTACTCTCTACGCAAAAGAAGGATTTACTGAAGCAAAGGCTCTAAGAAAAAATACTGAAGAAACTGCGAATGAAATTGTTGCTTTCCTTGCAATTCTGATTATTCAGAGTTAATTAAATGAAACTTTGTCAAAATGTATTAAAAGTTCGAGGCAAATTATTATTAAGAAGTTTTATTTTTAAAGATTTTTACTTGGCATTTACGATGCAAAAAAATTATGGTTTGAAGCAGAGACCGTGAGAGAAATTACAGAAGAAATGGCAAATGAATATGACCTTTAAATGCAGTTCTGTTTATTCAGAGATTAGCAGATGACGAGAAGATGTACTTGAAAATTTAAAAACGCGGCACTAAAGAATATAGACATCATAATTTGAAACAGGGGTTGCCAACCCGTGAATTGTGACTCTCTTGGGAGCCGAGAAGTGTTCTCTGAGGGCCGACACGGTTTTATTCAATTTCAATAAATTTTGGGGGCTTGTGGCGGCCTTTGGTACAGCGCGCTGGCTTTCGGTGTTGAGGGTGCTCGGATAGAATCCCGGCGTCGCGCCATTAAAATGCCTCCGTTTGTGTCGTCCCTTCATAGGGGGTAATGCTGGTCCGCCTATATGGTGCCCCCATGATCAAATATGCAGCAAAGCTGTGTTGTATTATAGGCGAATGTCTTCACGACAAGAGCCTCCAGATTGGTTTTTAAAAAAACTTTTTGGCGATTTTTACCGAAAAAATATTGTCGATATTTATTTACCATGAAATTGCGGGGCTGTGATGTTTTTTTTTTTAAAGAAAAAAGTCTCTTTCAAAGCGTAAGCTCAGTTGGTTAGAAATCTTCAGGCCTTATGGGGTAGTAAATGAAAATCGCAGAATTACTTACTATGTGCAATACACAAAGTTTTGTCTGTCATCAGTCTGTGCTGTCACTTTCGTACTTCTATTGTAGTGTCACCAACTCAATAAAGCAATTTTGTTTAGGGTTAGGCCGTCTGCACACGGGGCAACTCAAAAGAAACTGATAACTGACTCGAATCACAAACCAGTCCGTGTTGAGTCGTAACCTATGTAATTGAATGGAGCCACGCACACGGCGCAACTGGTTACAAACCCGGTCGACGGGTTTGTAACCATTATATATATAGTAATATATATTTGTAACTATTATATATATATAGATAATACATACAACGATCAATGTATACAATTGGTGTAAAAAATATATATTTATAAAAAGATAGTAAAGATATTTTTATAGATAAAATAATGTGGAAGAAAATATTCAAATTAAATCTAATAGAACATACTAAAGAATATAGTACAGTTAATATAATACATTTGAGGAACATTTCTTTTACCGTATTTTAATATTTTTTTTGGATAATGTCCGATCGTCTACTGCAGTGGTTCTCAAACTGTGCGCCCGGGCGCACTGGTGCGCCCCAGAGTTTTTTCAGGTGCGCTCCGTAGTATTCCTAAAAAATCTATCCAGATATGAAAAGCAAATGTATGCTAAGTTACTATATTATACCATTTCTTTACGAACACTCGGCTTGTTTCGTTGCTACATTATTATGATAGTTATAAGTTACTTTTCTTGCAACTAGCTTCTGATCCGCAAATTTTTTACGCGTTTAAAACACGTAACAAACGTGGCTGGAACGGCATGTTAACACCGGCACTAGCTTTCATCACGTGGCAACTGGCAGTGTTGCGCAACAGGCGTTGGTGAGTGGGCGTGTCGTGATTTTTGAACTTCCGTCAAGAGTAAACGTATTGTGCCTTTTACAACTTCCAGAATAATTACCGTTGATATAATTGTCTTTGTTGAGAATAATTCACCCATAAAAATGGATAAGTTTCTTAAAAAGAAGAGTGGCATTGATGAATGTAATCCTGAAAGTGAGCAAACCTCAAATGTGGAAAGTTGTTCCAGTAAGAAAGCAAAATCGCGACCGACTCGTAAATTCGGTGACAGTTATTTAAGCCTTGGATTTTCTTGGACCGGAAATGTTGATAATCCGCAGCCAGTTATTTATGTACCTCATATTTATGTGAACTGGGAATTTCAACCCAAGCCACAATTAAGTGTAAAACGAGAGGAACTCTTCAATGCGTTGATGAGGAAATGAGAGTTTGTCTCTCAAACATAAGACCAAACATTGAAAAAATCGGAAGGTCATGTTTCTCATTAACACAGGAATGAATAAACTTCATAGAGGTATGTTAAGTATGATTTTATTAAATGCGTTATATTTCTACATATTTAACTAAATTATAACATATTAGTCCTATTTTGTAAACAGTGCGCCAGCAAGTATCCGTAGTATTGTAAGTCCGCTCAAACTGCATAAAGTTTGAGAACCACTGGACTATTAGAAGTACTATTAGAAGTACTAGGTGCATACACACAGCGTGTGAGGAAAAGTAGTTAAAAATCAGTATTAAAATAATCGTTTGATTTCAATTTTGATTCAAATAACGATTTAAACCAAACAATCCTGCATGCGACTCCTATATCTGCTATTACAGTGTATGGCTGATAAGATGAAGCTTTCATAAACATGTTTCACATCAAATTGAAAACGCCTTTCACCTTCTGCTGTACGCCTGATACAACCTGATAGTTTAACATTTGCCCTAAAGCAGAAAGCGAAATTAAAAACTTTCACTTATATGGCAAACTATCTATTTTAGTGTTGTGAAATATCTTGAGCTAAATAACTACTATAGAATGATGCAGATTATAGATTACATTTTGTACTGCATAATTATAAATTAAAAGAAATTCTTTATTTATAATATAATAATTCATTAGACCTTTATTTTACTTACCTTGGAGGATAGAATATGAAGAATTTAAAATAATAAATTAGATGAAGACTAAAATACTATTTATTTTTTAGATACATCTTTTTCTCACTTTTCCTCTTTACAAAATTGTCTGTAACAGTTTCAAAATCAATACAATTTGTTAAATCAGCCTCAATACACAATAATGACAGTGAACATAATTTTCCTTGCAAAAAACTTGAACGGAGAGGAGATTTCAATCTTTTTAATAGAGAAAAAGATCGCTCCTCAGAAAATTTGAGATTGTAAGAATTTATATGATTCTCAAAGGAGTTTCTACATTGGGATATGTTTCTTCCAGTTGAAAGCTGTTTAGTATTTCCAGCATAGATGACACTATATCCACTTCTTCTATCAGTGATGAAAACTGCTGCAGCTCATCTGTGAAGGCTCAACAAATAAGCAATCTTCAAGATCAGGGATGGCGAACCTATGTCCCACGGGTCACACAGTGACACGTGAGACGATCACATTGTTTTAACATCAATGTAATTCAACTTTTCAAACTTTGATTTCATTCGTCGGACTGAGAGGTCCATAACCTAATTTATACTAGAAATAATTTTTAAAATAATAATTATTGTTTGAAATTTATTTTTTTCTCTTTCTGCCAAATTTCAATTCCTTAAGCCGAAGAATTTCATTATAAACGCGTGAAATTTTTGATAGATGGCACTACCATACCCCTAACCCGCATTCATAATTTCCTCTCGTCGACGTTGCCAGTCGCCAGTGCCATTTTTATTTTGCGTCCGACGTCTGTGATTGATAGATATTTCTCGTGTGTTTTTGATGTGGGTGGTGATATGTCAAAGACTTTAAAACAAAAGTATGGAAGCGAGTCGAAGTGGAAGATCGTATCACGAGGAGTGGTTTCACAAAATCGGGGTTATAGAAAAAGGTGTAAAAGTGTTATGCGTTAATTATAACGAAACTGTTGTCTCACGTAGTTTCAACGTAAAGTATTGAAACGTAAAACGTAATCTCATTTTAGAGAAAAATATTTATTTTAAACGTATATCTTCACAATAAATCGTAATTTACTGCATGAACATCGTAATGCTAATGCATGAACATCGTAGCATATAAGAACGTATTATGACTCGAAACTCAATTCAAAACATAACATTCCAAACCATCTAAACGTGTTCCCACTCAGAAACTTATAAATAGTAACATAATCTCGGCGAACCATGGAGTCGTAACTTACTCCCACCTTTGATTATATGGCTTATAATCAAACAAAAAATACAAAACTTCTTACAAACGTACTAATTCGAGTAAATATGACAATAAAATTACATTCTTTTTCTTTTTCTCAAATTCAAATTAAAATTAAACAGTTAACTAATGAAACAACAATATGAACACACTTATAAAAAATTACAAATATACATTACAATATAAGCAAAGTTACTAATGTTCATAAAGATAGTTCCTATAACTAAAAGTTTTAAGTGTCACAATATCTAGCTGGGAGTTTCACAACTCTTCCTCTTTTCGTGGTTTTGTCCTTCTCTTTAATATCAAGACACACATCGTCTGGACTGATATCAACACTAGGAAATTGGTCCCTTTGAGCTTTAGTAGAAGTTGATCTGATATCCACATCATCTTGATGCAACTCTAGAGGGTAGAGACGTTGAAGCGGTCGAATAACATTGCGATTAGCGACTCTTAATTTATTTTTTTATTTAGTATTTTTTACAGTATATCTGCCCCAAGCAACATACGTATAGGAGGTTCTTCGGGCCCTATGTCAGTCAGGTAAATTCCGTGATTAGCGAGCTCAGACATCAGGTCCGGATCTTTAACTCTAGGCTGAGTCGTACACATTTTCGGTTGATCTAGAACAGATACTTCGCAAGAAATTTCCCATTTAGACTTTCAATGTTGACATTGTAACGACCATGAGCTGCCTCTCGTGTTTGCCCTCTACCGAAAAGTCCTCGTGACAACACTTCCTTCCCAGAAGGAGAAAGTCTGAGCTCCTTTGCAAGGTCTTCTTCAGTGTAGGATCGGTGAGATCCGTCATCCAACAATGCTCTTACGTATTGTTTTCTACCTTTATTGTGTACACAGACCATTAGAGTTTTCAAATATATGATACTTATGGATGATTCCGTAGAAAATAAAGAGCTCGTATTTTCATCTTTCTTGGAATGCTCTTTCATACTTAATTCTGGGCACAGCAATGCATAATGTCTTCTGGCGCAGACAATACATCTCACAGAGCTATGGCATGTTTTTGCTATATGGCCAACTTTCAGACATACCAAACAGAATTTTTTCTTCATTACTGCAGCCTTTTTCTCCTCTAACGACATATGCACAGTTTTCCCACAGTCCTGACTGCTATGACCCTTTTCAAAAAAGTGGCAGTGTAATTTAGAGGATAGATTTCCTGAGGACGAAACGAGGGCCGATGCAGAAGGAAAACCAACTGGCTGTGTTTCTTGACTTTGCCTTTTAATTTTAGTTTGGGGAACGAAACCAGATTCCGCAAAAGCTCGGTGCTCTTCACCCTCAACTTCGTTTCTTAGAAAGGTCATCAGTTCTTCGAGAAGTTTTTATTTAATTAGAAACCGTGAAGAATCTGAATCCGACTCTTGATTCAGCCTATGCCTATCCCAAGCATGGGCGGATCCAGCCGATTTTCAAGGGGGGGGGCTGTCTTCCACCCGGGGAGAGAGGTTATGGAATATCTCCTGCTCAGCGGAGGGACCGAGGGGCCTCTCCAAAAATTCTTTTAAATAAAACTTCTTCTTAGGCTATTTTAAGTTCCTCAAAAGCACCTTAAAATATTATTTTAAACCAAGAAATTTACATTCTCTCCCAATGTAACATGAAAACTATGGCATTTTATTCAAATACGATACATTTGGATTTTTAATTTAATTAATAAACATCTTGGTACAGTTTTATAGCATATTGGTACATTTTTCATAATGTTATTGTTATGTAAATAATTTCAGACCTAATTAACTTAAATGTTACAAAATTGTCTCAAATCTTAAACTGTTGAGGACAAAGGATCATATCAGGCTATATTACGTAAAGACAGCATTTATAGTATAGACAGTTATTTGTTTTGACCTAAACAACAAAGTCCAACTTCCTTTCTTCATTTTATTAAACCTATCAACGACTTTTTTTGCATCAACTTTGTCCGCAATTCCTCTGTGAATGTTTAGCAGTGCTAATGCTACAAGTCTATCCTCTCTCATGGTTGTTCTCATCCAGTCCTTCAACCTTCGAAGGGTTGAAAAGGACCTCTCGGCAGTAGCTGCGCTAACCGGCAGAGTTGCAAAAATATTCATCAATTCGTGTATTGCAGGATAAACCTCTTTGTCACAGTTGATGAGAGTTTCAATGCCTGTTTCTGGAATTTCTTCATTTTTTGTCTTTGGCTGCTGATTTAACCATTTGTTTTGCCACAGGGTAACTTCATTGCTAAAAACAGCTCCACTATGACTTGAAATGTTCCCCACAGCAAACTGAAATCTAGAAAACAAGACCTTAGCTGATTCTCTTAGGTTTGTTGAGGACATTTTAACAACCAAAGTGGGTATCAGGATTGATAGTTCAATGAGTTTCATAATGTCATCGGGGAATCTATCTTTGATATCTTGAAGTATCCTGTCTAATATAGGAATGTAAATTGTTACTCTGTAGAATTCCTCAAGCTCGACAATGTTGGGGTTGGTTTGGATTTTTTGCTTTTGAGCAATACGAGGCAAAGACACCTCCGTACCCACATCTTCAGCTAAACCTGTTGCTACAAGATATACATCATGGAAAAACTCTTCTTACTCTGATATTCTCATTCAAGGTAGAACAAGGTTGCTACAAGATATACATCATGGAAAAACTCTTCTTACTCTGATCGTCTCATTCAAGGTAGAAGAAGTAGATTGAAGAGCTTCACTGGCTTCTTTTTGGTCAATGCTCTTTTCTTGGAATAGCCGGCTAAGAGGAAGAGTGATAGCTGTATGTCTGCTACAGACGCTATGGAAACTATGAAAGAACTAGTGACTATATTATTTAAAGAGACAGTGCTTCGGTTTCTTTCCAAGTACTTACAACTTCAAGCACTTCATGCATTTTTGGAAGGCTTGAACAAAACAAATGAATACTATCGTGGCGTTCCACCCATCTTGTTTGGCAGAGCCCAATAAGCTGTCTGCCTAATTTTTGTTTTAAGACAGAGTTTCTCTTTGGGTTTGCTGTAAAAAAAGAAATAACTGTTTTTATATAGTCGACTGCACTTCTGACCTCTTGAATCTTAGAGGCCTTTGTCAGTGTCAAATTCAAAGCATGGTTTAAGCACGGGCAATGGGTGGCGTTGACAGCACAACGTTTCACAGCATTTACTGCTCCCTTTACCTCAGACACCATACTACTACATCCATCAGTGGCTATTCCTACACAGTTTTCTGGGTCCAAATTATTTTTTAATTAATCCAAGCACAGTACTTCCTATAACTTCACCAGTCAAGGAGAGTTCACTTAAATAAGTTAAGTCTTCTTCTTGTGCAAAAGCTTCAACGGGTTTTCTGGAATCCACAGAGTCCAGGAAATCTTCATAAACATTTCCTTCGTAGCAGTAGCGTGTGGAAAATGTCTGTTGTGAATCATGAGCAGCATCTGTTGTTTCATCAAATAATATGCTATAGTATTTTGCAGCTTTGATTCGTTCCAGTATGACATTTCGGACTTCAGTTCCTCAACAGTTGATTAATTAATTTTGAATCGTTTTACTAGTGTACACTGCATTAGCGCATGCTGACTGGAGGTGTTTGCTGAGATTCTCATCTCCTGATTCGATACGAAAAAGCACCAGTTCTCTGAAATTTCCTTAGTTTTGGGTTTGAATTTCCTTTATTACGCGACCCGTTATTCAATAACCACAAGTCAACCCACACTGAACCTGTTTTTGTGTCACTCACGCTGTGCGACGGCAGGGAAAGGGATCTTGGCGTGACAGGTGATGGGACGCGGTGATAGCGTATCTATTTTTGTACACTAGACTTGACCTTCAAGCGAAATGCACTGTACTGGCGCATTTCTAATCGACAAGCACGTTTAAACTTAACATTTCTGGGGGAACTGACATTCGGGAGAATTGACCCCAAAACGCTACCCAAGTCCTTGGCATTAAATCAAATTCTTTTAAATTTAACTTAGGACGATTCAAAGTAACGCTAGATGACGTACTACTAACAGAAATGTTGTCATCATTCTTCATATTTTTTACGTAAAGCTCATACAGAGTCTTAATTTCAATGAACCGAACCCTATACGACTCAATTAAATCAAACTCTTCATCTGAATATTCAAGATAAGCACTTAGTTCAGTATCCGTATCAAACAAACGGTTAGATTTGTCAAGTATTTTATTATAAAGGATATGAATTTGCTTACTTTCGATTTCACATTTTGTATTGAACTCTACAAATTGATTACACGCCGTAGTAAACAAACGTCGGAAATTCGTTCTTTGCTTCTGCTTTTCCACATCACTGACTTCATCAGCATTTAAATTTCTTCTATCATCAGTCCTCTTGGCCAGTATTGGGATTCGTGTATCACTAATAGAATCAATTTCATAAGCTACTGGAAAACGTAACAAAGTTCTTTTTTAATCGCGGACGCCACTAATATTGAAACTTAAACGTAATCTCATTTTAGAGAAAAAATATTTATTTTAAACGTATATCTTCACAATAAATCGTAATGCTACTGCATGAACATCGTAGCATATAAGAACGTATTATGACTCGAAACTCAATTCAAAACATAACCATCTAAACGTGTTGCCACTCAGAAACTTATAAATAGTAACATAATCTCGGCGAACCATGGAGTCGTAACAGTAAAGCGCCATTTTGAAAGAAATCACAAAAATTTGTCATCGCTGTCTGAAGAAGAAAACATTGAAATTTTCAATAGGAAATTGAAGCAATACCAGGTACAGACTTTTATTTTCAACTCTACATTTTGTCCTAGGAATAATATTACAGCGGCGAATTTTCATCTGTCATACTGTATTGCAAAACATGGGAAACCACTGTTAGATGGCGACTTTTTGAAAGAATCTTTCCTAGTGTGCTAGGACTGCCTATTTGACGATTTTGAAAATATGGACTCGATAATTAAACGTATCCAAGAATTGCCGTCAAGTAGGAATACGGTAAAAGATAGAATCTTGTCACTGAACAAGGATGTTTCCGATCAACTTTCACCCGATTTAAAAAATGCAGAAATGGATTCTTTATCTTTGGACGAGAGCACAGATGTCAAGGACTTACCCGACTTGCAGTTATTGTCAGATACACTTCTGGAAATATGATGATGCAGGAATTGATTAAATTGATGACATTGAGAGGAAGAACTACTGGTATTGATATTAGGAATGAAGTTAAGAAAGAGTTCACTGAATTCAATGTTCACCGAAAAAAATCGTATCCGTAACGTCTAATGGAGTCCCAAGCATGATAGGAAAGCATGTTGGTTTCGTTGAGCTTCTAGCCAAATAAATAGGACACTCTTTGGTCGAATTTCACTGCATTGTGCACCAAGAGGCACTTTGGGTAAAAGACATTTTAAATTGTTTTGAAAATGTGTTTTCCGTTGTAACGAAAGCCGTTACTTTTATTGCAGCACATGCTCTTGCTAAACGGCAATTTTCAAATTTATTGGAGGAAGTGGATGCTCAGTATTCGGATTTGGTTACAATAACGTTCAATAACGTTCGATGGCTAAGTCGAGGTCAAGTTTTGGAACGTTTCGTTTCGTTAGTTTTTAAACGAAATTAGGTTATTTTTAGATGAAGAGGGTAAACTTTTTCAAGAACTCACAAATTTGAATTGGTTAAATGATCTCATGTTCTTTTGTGATTTCTCAGGGCAATTTAATGAGCTAAATGCGAAACTTCAAGGCCGTGGTCAAATCACCTTAACAATGTACGAAATTGTCAAAGCATTTGTAACAAACCTAGACATATATTCAAATGACCTGGTTCCTGGAAAATTGAAGTATTTTCAATTATCAAAAGAACATTTTCTAACATCATCCTATTTTGCCAGCAATGTCGAAAACAAAATAGAAATCTTAAAACACTAGTCTTCAGTATTAGCAAAAGAAATATTTGACGAAAGATTCTCCCAATTTCGTGAAATGGAGAAAACTTTACAATTTGTATTTATACCACACAAACTTAAATTTGAAGATCTTGAATTATCTTCTTTGGATTGGCTTCAAATGATAACTTAGAAATGGAAATGGTTGAATTTCAAACAGTGTTGTATGGACGAATAAATTTGCAGAACTAAACGTAAAAACTACAAGATCTGGAAAATTGTGACGAATATATTTCAACAACAAACACTGAAAATATTATTTTAACTGAATGGAACTCGTTGCCTAATTCGCTAATGTCGATGAAAAAGTTAACAAGAGCTCTTTTGACAATGTTTGGATCAACTTACGTTTTCGAACAGTTGTTTTCGACAATGAATTTTATTAAAAGTAAGAATAGAAATCGCCTCGGAATCGACTTGTTCGCTGCGCGCGTACGATTAAAAGTTTCAATTATCGAACCACGTATAAATAAATTAAAGTCCGAAATACAAGTGTCACTTTAAATTCGACAATTCTGTACGTATTTTCTTCCTTATATTGATAGTTTTAAATGGACTATAATAAAAAATTAAATTTCTTTTAAATATATATCGTATAATTTTTTGAATATTCGAAAGTCATCCAAAGGCAGGAAAAAAAATTAAGAGTGACACGCGGTGGTAATATCTACGGTTTCAAGACATATAATAGTGAAGAGCAATTTTAGGTAATAAACGAATCGCTGAAAGAGGGCTTAGATCGCAAAAGAGGGAAGAAAATAAAAGGAGATATATAAAAGTGTTACAAGGCAGGAAGGCAGAAATTTATTGAGGGTCATAAAAGTGGACCTCACAAGAATAGGATACCCATCCGTGGGAACAACGAAAGAGGGATCCCAAGAAGATACGCCCTCGAAGCCCAATGGATGGAATAAAATATTAAGGATAAACCACAGGCCAATCAGATGGTAAATTTTTGAGACAATATAGCCAATCTGAAAGCAATGTAGGAGGGCCCTAGAGTTAGAAGGAGAAAGATATGGTGATGAAATAACTGAAGGAAGAGAGTTAGATTTGAGACTGCGATTTAGCAAGAAGTTTGTTGGGCTGATAGTCGAAGCGAATACTCAGAAAACACATCGAATAATTGTAGATGGAGAGTTACGTATGAGTTCCGCCCTGAAAGGATGATGATGCCATTGGAGAGCTTCGGAGTTCCAGCTGCTGAAGGACCCGCCAGCCGATGTTAGTTGTTCGTTACCGAACTAATGAATTGATATGAACAATCCTGGTGCCGCAAAATAGTTCCGCCCTGAAAGGATGAGAAGGCCAGTTGAGAGAGAAGTTCAGGAGTCTGAAGGACCCGCCCGCCGATGTTAGTTGTTCGTCACCGAACTAATGAATTTAGATGAACATTCCTAGTGCCTCAAGATTATGCCATTCCCAGACGAAGGATCGAAGCCCCTGCAATCTCGCATCAGCGATTAGGTATCGTGCTTTCCCTTTTCTCACACTTGTGTAGATAATCGCTGCTTCAGTCAAATAAGAATTGTTAATACTAAGAATTAAACTGATAGGACGCGACTGCATCAAAATGCATAATATGAGTAATAGTAATGAATTATTATGTCAGTAAGTTGAGATCGGATATCTTGAGTAATACTGATGAATTATTATTATGTCAGTAAATTGAGCTAGGTTAATATGAGTGATATTGATGAATTTTTAGCATGTCAGTAAATTGAGTTAGGTTAATATGAATTATATTTTTGACTTAATAATCATGTCAGTAAATTGAACCAGGTTAATATGATGTATATGTGTATAAAATGATATCAAAATAATTGATGAATTAAATATATATATATCGTAGATAGTTAACGTAGTAGTAATGAATTTGTAAGTTATGTGTAGACAAAGTATGAAATATTTAGTAGTATTGCATCGTATTGTTTATGTGCTTAATATTCAATAAATTAATTTGTCAGAGCAAACCAGAGTTGTTTCCATCATTTGGGAATCACAATTAATCAATGTACTAACCACAATCTTAAGCAATGAATTCAAAATCACAATTTATCATTATATATTATTATTATTATAATACCCCAATTAATTACTAAAACTTCTCACCGCCACAAAAACCAGTATGCTCAATTTACATTTGTAACCTATTCACAATTATGGGCTTTAAGAAGTAAAACAAACCTGAGGGCGCTTTTATCTTTAAACGAGCTAAACATCTACTTTAAAGTGGAGGTAGATTAGAGGGCCATTAAACCACCACCATCTGATAATTAATAGGGATTAAAAGCAATAATCGCTTTGAAAAACGACTTGTTTCGTAAATGGATCAAAGAAATCTTTAATGACTTTTCACAGTTCCAATTTACAATAAAAAGCTTGAAATTGAAAGAATTAACGACTTTTAATTAACATTCAGTGATTCATTTAAAATCCCTTAACCCACTTAATTCTTTATTTTTATAGATTTAATAGAATATTAAGAGGTGAAGGCCTGCTTGTTTTCGAGATTTCTTTAAACAATTAGATAAAGATTAAAATATAATGTTTTACTCTATTTCTGTTAAGTATTTTATATCTTGAGCTATCTTACGGGAATGGCTTAATCCCCATAAATTCTGCTTAAGTCATTGCCCCGTTCCTAAATTTCTAGAGACATGCTAAGGTAAAATGAAAATTAGTTCGATGATTTTGAATTATATAAAATCTGATTTTGGTTGTTTACTTGTCAGATCTGAAGAAAACAACAAAATAGGATCGGAATTATTTTCTAGTGTTTTCTTGAGATATGAAAAATTAAATATATAATGATGTAAGAACTAAAAATAAAATTTCAGATAAGCTTTGCGATTAACTAAATTACGTTTCATTAGTTTTATCAAAATTTTAAACTAGGCAACACACTAAAATATGCAGTGGTCACATTTTGAAAAAATTGCAGGTAAGCATAAGTGGAGTCTGATAGACACTTTCTTATTGAAATTTCAGTTATTCGTTTTGAAAAAATAAATATTTATTAAAACGTAAGTTAAAAACATGATGCATGTAAATGAAAATCAAACATTTTTTTTTTTAAATGTAATTTTATTTGCATTTTTTTCAACAAAATGAATAGAAGCAAATGAAAAAAACAATTTCTATAAGCAGATTTTATAATAGTAGGTATAAATAAAAATATATTTTTTTAAATGTACTTCTATAAGCAATTTTTACAAATTTCGTGTGAGGCCAATCGCGTGTTTTGGTATAAATTCGTCTACTATAAAAGAATGATAGCAACTGCATGAGTTTTGTCTGTCAGCTATGACTTATACAACACTTCGAAGGTACTGACATCTGCTGGGCATACAAAGCAATCCATCTATACGCAAAATGTACACAAAGATATATTGGCGTCTATGGGACGCCGCGCGACCAGTGCAGGGTTCAGGTTTTAATTTTTTTATTTGAGAGTAAATTTCAGAAGCAAATTAAACTTATATATATATATATATATATATATATATATTCCCAAATAGTTGCCATGTTCTGTGTATGTATCTGTCAAGTAACGCTTCCGGAACGACCGCTTCATAAATATATCAGCCTATGGCATCCATTTTGTTTTATGGGTTAGGCTTAACAAGTTAAAAGTGAAGTTCAAAAAGATTATTTGCTATCTAAACCCAAATAATTTATTAGAAACAACGTAATATCGACACAAATCAACTTTATTTCGATTTTTAGACGACTGTAATAAACGATTATGACACTTAAAAAACAGCTAGCCACCGTTTATAAATGTTCTCAGCATAAAATATCCTTTCATTGTAACGTATTTTGATTGTGATTTTCATATTCATTAGAGAATGATCTCTTTTCCTCCATGTTTCGCGTTATTACAGTATTTCAATTAAATTAATAACAAGTATTCGTTTTATCTACTCAGAACTTGAAAATGTAAACACGAGTGAGTCATCCATTCGCCTTGATTCTTTCATTGTCATTAATTTAAGAAAAATTGAATCAGAGAATTTTTTTCACAGCAATACAGTTTTAAAAGTGTTTAACTGAATATTTCTAAATTGCCAACACACGTGGCTTTCATGTGTTCGCATGGGGCTTTCATGTAATTTTTGGTAAAGCATTCTATTACGATGATAGTGTTTAAATTGAATATTTCACGTGCTTTAATTGAATATTTGACGTCATTTAATTGAATATTTCATGTGCTCACATGTGGCATTCATGTGATTTTTGGTAAAGCATTCTATTTCTGTATTTTTAACATTTATTATTGTATTTTTAATATTACTTTTAATAGTAATTTTATAACTATTCCTCAACCTTTTGCGTTATCATAGTGTTTCAATAAATTTAATAACAAGTATTCATTTTATATACTGAGAACTTGAAAATGTAAACACGAGTGAGTCATTCATTCAGCGTGATTCATTCATCGTCGTTTAATTGAATATTTCTAAATTGCCAACACACGTGGCTTTCATTTGCTCGCATGTGGCTTTCATATGATTTTTGGTAAAGAAATCACATGAAAACCAAAAATCCTCAAAAGGTTTTCATCGAAAAGTTTCTATTACTATAATAGTGTTTTAATTGAATATTTCACTTGCTTTAATTGAATATATGACGTCGTTTAATTGAATATTTCAAGTGCTCACATGTGGCTTTCATGTGATTTTTGGTAAAGCATTCTATTATTGTATTTTTAATATTCATTATTGTATTTTTAATATTACTTTTAATAGTACTTTTATAACTATTCTGCCACCTTTCGCGTTATCATAGTGTTTCAATTAAATTAATAACAAGTATTCATTTTATATACTCAGCACTTGAAAATGTAAACAAGAGTGGGTCATTCATTCACCGTGATTCATTGATTGTCGTTAATTTAAGAAAAATTGAATCGGAGAATTTTTTTCACAGTAAAACAGTTTTTCATTATATTATCTTTTAATATATATATTTATATTTTTACCATATAATATATTTGTTTTAAGGAGATATTACAATAATGTCAAATTTAGTATTTTCGGAAAGTTGTAAACTCGACGCATGTGTAGTGATATGTTCAAAATTGTCTGTACGTATATATATATATATATATATATATATATATATATATATATATATATATATATATATATATATATATATAAGGCACATGGTCATGTAATAGCAGGCAATTTGGAAATAGTGGATAATTTAGCACTGCGAGAGTTGATGAGTTTGGGAACTAAGTATAGATTACCTAGTACTAATAATAATAAGAAAATATTAAGTTTCTTAAATGCTGATTTAGATAAATTCATATACAAAATAGCAATTAACTATTCTATACCGACAGAAGCCTTCAACCAACGGAAAATTAATTTACTAAAACTAGTGCATACTAAACTACCCAATAATAGTATTAACATTAATAATTCCTATAAACACTTGAAAGATGCTATAACAAAATTACAACACTTTATAATCACTTATGTAGATAAAGCAGCCAACAACTATGCAATTATTTGTAAAAAATATTTTGCCATAAGTTTAAAAAAACAGCTAGAAAATAGTGATCAATTTCAGCCATTAAAAGAAACTACTAGTATTATTATTAAGAAAATAATAGCAAAATATAAACTACTAGGTGTATCTTCAAACAATTATCTTTTTCCATATATTACTTTAGTTCCTAAATTTCATAAAACACCTATTGCTTTTAGAGCAGTAACCTGTGGTCACAACACTTATGCTACTAAAGCAAGTGTAATATTATTAAATTACCTTAAATTAATCTATAAAAATATAACATCTGGTGTTTGTGGTATAATTGATAATAGCTTTATTCTTATTAGAAAACTACAAACATTATATAATTGTAAAACTGTAGTAACTTATGATTTTAAAGATCTATTTAATAATATCAATATAATTGATTTAAATAGAATAATCATAATGTTAGTACAAAATAATATACAATACTTAGGCAACGAAATTAAACTAACCCGTGTCAGTAGGCTCCTAGATTTAGTAACTAAACATAATTACATAGTTTATAATAATAGTATTTACTTGCAGTCCAAAGGTGTACCACAAGGTGGTAATGCTTCAAGTATGCTAGCTAATTTATACTTACATTATTTTGAAATTAATAATATAGAAAATTGCAATTACAATATATTTAGGTATATAGATGATATAATAGTAATTAATAAAAGTAATAATCATATAGACTTAAATTTTTACCCTCCTAATCTGGAACTAATTAAAAGTAGCCATGATAATATTAATGTAAACAATTTAGATATTAACATTAAATTAAATTCTCGCAGCAAATTTACTTTTGACTTATACTACAAAAGATCTGATTATAATTTTAATATTGTTAAATTTCAAAATTGCTTAACCTGTTTACATAAATCTGTTTTTAATAAGATTATTGTAAATCAGTTAGTTCGTATGAATAGGCTATATTCTAAAGACAATAGGAATAAGCATATTTTAGACTTGAAAGCTGTGCTAACACGTAATAACTACCCCGAAAGTCTATCCAAACACATAATTGGTTGTTTTAGTTTTAATGAATAGTTTGTTCTGTTGCATTTAATAAGTTAAACATAATAATAAGAAAAATAGAAAAAATAACTACTAAAAATAAAAAATAAAAATTAGAAAAAATAACTACTAAAAATAAAAAATAAAATAAAAATCTAATGTAAAAATAAAAATAAAGATAAAAATAACTCTTAGTAATAAAATAAAAAACTAAATTAATATTGGATTAATAATCCTAAAATACAGTAACCATAGTAAGTCTGTCACTGAGTTTCCATAATCTCTATGGTTGCAAGTTTTGTGACGTCAGTCATCTTGCGGTTACTTGTTCTTAACTTCCACTCTGTCTAGCGCCAGGCTTGGAGTTCTTTGGTTAAGTAACTCTTTATTCAATTATTATTCAACTCTTTATTCAATTATTATTCAATTCTTCTGTTATTCATGGATTGTACGGTGTCTGAGTGTGTTTATTGTATAGATCATACTCATCGGAAACAATCCATTGGTTTTTAGACAGTATTGACACCGCTGACGAAGAGATGATGTCTAAAACCTCTTTCATACTTTCATGTTTTTGGTTCCTGGCTGCAAGTAGCTCTAGTGCTATTACTGGTTTTCTCTATCAACTAATTCTTTTATATATATATATATGTGTGTGTGTGTGTGTGTGTGAAATGTAGATGTCGCACACGCCGATTTCAACCACCGATAGGAATCTCTGTGCAGAAGTGAGTAGTTCGCCAACAGACGGAACGAAAGAGCGGTCACGGGTGGATTTCAAACTGTAAATACTAGCGTAGAGTAGATTTAGATGCCATTAAATACTTATTTTGGAGCCTGTGTCCGTGTCTCTGCGCCCACATATATATACAATGAAGTTTCACTATAGGGGCCAGAAATGGTTCCGAAAAATATGGCTGTTTAGAAGGGTGTCTGTAGTAAAGGGGTTTCTGCGAAAACATTGGCTCTGTGGTGTCTTTTATCTTAGCTGTGGTGTCTTTCGGGAGAAAACATGAATTATTAGAGCGGTGGAACGTTAGAGAAGATTCATTGTGTATATATATATATATATATATGTATGTATGTATGTGTGTGTGTGTGTGTGTGTGTGTGTGTGTATGTTATTTCTTTAATTTAACACCAAAATTATAATAAAATATCTGTCTCTAAAAGTTGTGCGCCAGTACCACTTCCATACTGCATAGAAGGCGAACGAACATATGGCAGGCAGGGCCGCCCAGAGACTTTACGGGTCCTGGGGCAAACTTCTGTTGGGGGCCCCAAGACTATTTTTCAGAAGACTATTTTGTAGTAAGAGAAATCTGATAAATCGAATAATTTTTTTTTTATTTTTGGAGGGGGCCCCTTTTTTCAAGAGATTATTTTGAAGTACGGTACAAGTTTCAGAATTTTCTTTCGAAGGAAATCTAATAAATAAATTAAAAAAAATGTTTGGGGGTCCCTCCGGCAGTTGGGAGCCTGGGGCAAAGTGCCCCAGTTGCCCCCCCCCCTCTGGGCGGCCCTGATGGCAGGTGTGCAAAAGGTTTCGAAAATGTTTGTCCTGTTTTTGAGAGCTTATAGCTCAAAACTAATTGAAATGGAAGTTTTTAAGAATTTAATTCAAATTAGTATGCTTTATGGATATTAAACATACAAATTAATTGCATACATGGATCGTTGTATTTAATTTGAATATTTTCTTCTACATTATTTTGTCTATAAATATATCTGTAACGGTTTTCACCGTTTTGCGTGGGAGTTCTTTTTATGCGAGAAACAGAGACGACACAAAAAAGACTTTCATATTTTTTGTCCCAAGCTTTTATTACATCCTTTTTAAGGGACACAGCACATGCAGCACATATCAAGTAATTAAAAAAAGGATTGACTGAGCCATATTTGTCAGCTAAAGCGGAGCCATCGTGATCGCGTCTCAGTTCAACTCCAACTGCCGAACAACAAAGCGCTCCCCTCGGAAGTAGGGTTGCCACACGCCAACCCTGTATGGGTTACCAGACGTGGTGCGGCTGACAATATCCGTTACGACTTTTTTATAAATACAGTAACCACCGCTTATAGTGATCAGTGGTTATAAGAATCAATATAGCGAAAACAAAAACAAATGTATTATTTCCATGTTAAAATTTTCGCTTTAAAGAATCAATCCACCGGTTTTAAGAATCAGTTTACACTCTTCGCTTTCCTTTCATTTTTCAAAAAAAAGCCATTTAAACTTGTTGGGATACTCCCCACACTCTGTCTTCCCAATTTGGAAGTTAAACGTTTATGTTTTTCCGTACAGCGAGTGACGTGCATGCTTCGGGTATGACGTGATGAAACGGTTTCTTTGCGATCGCAAGTTGCGATGTTCGGACGTCATTCCTGGACGCTGGTTGCGATGTTTTAATTTAACATTTCTTTTTCCGGTGTTTATATGTTTTCATAATATTTGTTATTGTATGTGTAGTAATTTTTGTTATTTATTGTAAGTGAAGTGTTACTTTTTATGTCAATTATTTTGATGTTTATTTGACATAAATTTTCCTGAATATGCAAATCAGTCAGATACCCACGTGGTTTGTATGTATATAACGTGCTGGCTTTACTTAGCTCTCGCCGAGGTCAGTCGGAGCATTGTATTAGACCGAATGCTATCGCCAACGCTAAATGTTAGCTCGAGTTTACTTTGTGTTTATAAATAAACCTACGTTTCCCGATTTTAAAGTACTGCTTCTTATTTTATTCCTGCTTCAGCCCACTGCTACATTCTACTATATATATATTTACCATATGTTTTCTATGGCTTTTAATCAAGTTCAACAAGGGGTCTCTCAAAAGGCACGAAGTTCTTCATTTTTTTTAAAGAAAGATTGATAAGATGGGATGGAATATACTCATAAAATTCATCCCTTTCTTTGTTAGACATAACATAATAGTGTCTCCTTGAACGCTTCAGCACAACACTGTCCTATTAGCTTGACCAGGGGGCATCTTTACCCGTCCGGGTTCGATTTCACTTTTCTCCACTGACAAACAAAAATAGGGACTCTATATTCCCACCTCCCACATCCTGGTTGCGGCTTCCTGGTACGTGAAACACATAAATATTTGGCGAAGTGTCCACTATCACTTAGGCAAACGTAACATTAGTAGATTCAGCACGTTATCAAACCGAGAAACGTAAGCTAGAATGTGAATCTTCGTCTGAGACTATTAGTATTGAAAGAGGTATAAACAGCCTCCTGAAAACTTCATTACGTCAAACTACCATAGAAAACTTTCTTGCTCCCTTCCTGCAGTTGAAATGTTAAAACTGTTAAGCAGGTATGTTGTAACAAATATTGGATTTTTTCTTCTCTTACTATAATCATGTGTATCTACTTATAGATCTAAAAATTAAGTTGTATTTTTAAAATTATAAAAAAATAATTTTAATAAAAGATAATTAACGTAAATTAAAGAGTATTTTATGGTAATATATATAATATATGTATATATAGGTGTGTGTGTGCCTGTCCAAACACCTTAATTTCGGCTATAAGAATCAACCGCTTATAAGAATCAAAAACAATAACAACAAACGTGATTCTTATAAGCGGAAATCACTATATTTTTTTTGGCGTTAATTGCATTCATTAACCGTTATATTTGTTATAAATATATATTTTTTTGGGTTTTTTGGTATTTATTGCATACATTGACCGTTGTATTTAACCTGAATGTACTCCGTAACGAAGCACGGGTGTTCAGATAGTTATTTATAAGATCAAAGCAGCGTTGCATCAGTTGTACAGATAAAAGCACATTTAGAAATAGAAATTAACAAAAAAAAATTTGAATTTTCATCAAAATCTATGTTTTTAACGTATCCAGATACTTTAATAAGAGTGTATTTTGCTATGTCCGATTTTATTCAAAAATATGAAGTAAAATTCAGAATAATTTGCAAAACCTACAAGAATTGCAGCCTCCAAATTATTTTTTAAGCTTTGAAATATTCGCTGCAGCTGTGCTATCTTATAAAAATAAAACCTGACGAAATTTAACTATTACGATAGTTTTTAACAGTTTTAAATCCGTAACTAACAGGTTTTTCTCGGGATTTGCACAAAATTTGAAAATTATCCAAGCTTTATGCTAGATATAACTAGCAAAAATTAAATTTGAAAGACCTAGAAAGGAAATACATATATAATCAGTCTAAATTTATATGCAATCCTGACAACAGGGTTTGTCAGTTTCGGAAATTATCTGTAAACAATTTAAAGCAAGTGATAATCCGACATAATCAATGAAAACAATGAAAAAAGAAAAGGAAATTGGGAATACGTGAAATGTCATACCAGTTGCTTTAAAGAAATAAATGGACTTTTTATACCCTTCCAAAAAAGGTTCCAATATTAATTTTATGTATTGAAAATAATACTATATATTCATTACTCTTAAATAAGTAAATAAATAAATAAATATATATATATATATATATATATATATATATATATATATATATATATATATATATATATATATATATATATATATATATATATATATATATACATACATATATATATATATATATATATATATATGTGTGTGTGTGTGTGCGTGTGTGTGTGTGTGTGTGTGTGTGTGTGTTCGTTCATTTCTCTAGGAGGATCGCTTCCTTTTTGACGCTTTGTTCAGCCATGGTTAAGCCTTTCATGCCAACATCGTCTAATAGTGGCATCGCTCCTATCCAAATGTCGAGCGATTCGCCGATTAGACCAACCGGCTTCTTTGAGCCCAACTACGCGTCCTCTCTCAAATGCTGACATCTGCGCATATTGTTCGTGCACCTGTATGTGAAGCATAGTTACTGTCTACCTGAGTACACGGAATGAAATTCGCAAAGAATTTATGACCTGGAATCGAAATCTCTCTTCTTTAATATCCTGCCTGTTGCGCAGTTAAGATGCGCTGCAGCATCACATCTTCATTCATTGGTTGCCAATCTTTAATGTTTTGCATTTTCCATCGAAACCTGTATGTATATAATTTGTGTCCTATTTGCAAGAGTGGGTGCATATATATATATATATATATATATATATATATATATATATATATATATATATATATATATATATATATATATATATATATATATAAGCGAATGTCTTCTCGACAAGTGCCTCCGCATTGAAATAAATAAATATATATATATATATATATATATATATATATATATATATATATATATATATACACTGCTGGCCACCCAAATTGCAACACCAAGAAAGACAAGAGATATCACAACAAAATTTATTTTGTAGATAACATGTTGACCAAGTATCAAATGATTAAATTTATAGACTTCTGTGAAGTGTGGTTCCTGCCAAAAACAGTAGCCAGAGTAGCCGCCATTGTTGGAGATCACCGCACTATATGCAGTAAATACACTATATGCAATAATCACTACATGCAGTAAATACAAGAAAAAAAGCATTACATGATTGGTCATGGTATGGACTGCATATATTTCAGGATAGTATAAGAACTCAGTTGCTTGTTTCGAGCAAATTTTGAAATGTTCTTCATCAGGCCGGGGAGCACCAAATGTACCGAATGATTCAAAAGTCAGTAACCATTTGAAAAATTCATATTTCAGTAATCAATTAACGTATGGCAAAATAATAAATCCAGACACAAACGTTTTAACTTCTGTTTTTTAAGACCATGACAGTCATCATAGTTAATTACAAATATGTCCACCAGATGCCGATGAACCTGCATTGACGTATCCTCTAACGTGGCCTCTATGAAAGGAACTGCAAAGATAAACAGTAGTTAGTTATGGCAAGTAGTTTGCCCCGTTTACCTTATCTGATAAAGCACTGTTGGTGATGCATTGTTATCTTAAGGAGATGGTGGACTTAAAAATTACCAAAAATCGAACAAAAATTGGAATTTTGTTTCGGTTTATATATATTTCACGCTTTTCGCAGAATCATTTGCAAAAGACCGCATGTAAATAACTTAATTTATAAAATTATAACTAGTAAAATGTAATTATTCAACAGAAAAAAGATATGTTGAATCTATCTTTTTCTGTTAAATAATTTAAAAGTTATTCAACGCTAATGCAGTTTTCAGTTAACTTCATTTGGCTGTGTATCCCTTTATGTTTATTAATTTCTTATTTTGTATTGAATTATTTACAATGTATAAGTTAATTTATAAAATAGTTACAAGTAATGAAAAGATTATAAAGCTATTTAAATGTCCATAAAATTGTAAAACAACATGTAAATAAAGATGGTGCTGGCAGATTTTAAACTTTTTTGAAATTATTTAATCCAATATAGGAATGCATGAATACACAAGAGATGAAATTACACTGCTGGCCACCCAAATTGCAACACCAAGAAAGACAAGAGATATCACAACAAAATTTATTTTGTAGATAACATGTTGACCAAGTATCAAATGATTAAATTTATAGACTTCTGTGAAGTGTGGTTCCTGCCAAAAACAGTAGCCAGAGTAGCCGCCATTGTTGGAGATCACCGCTGCCACACGCCTCGGCATTGATTCAAAGAGACTTTGGATGAGTTCTTGGGGTACAGCAGACCAAGCAGCTTCCACACGTTGTCAAAGTTGATCTGCTGTGGCAGCTGGGGATGGAATCTGGGTCAATCGTAGAGCAACCATGGACCAAATGTTTTCTATCGGCGAAAGATCCGGAGAGCGATGCGGCCAGGGAAGCAATTCAATCTAGCGATTGACGAAGAACCGTTGGACAATGCGGGCCACGTGTGGTCGCGCATTATCCTGTTGAAATATGGCTGTGGGCAAGCCCTGAAGGTAAGGAAGGACAACTGGCTCCAACACCTCGGAGATGTAGCGCTGACTGTTTAAAGTACCGGCAATGCGTAGTAGAGGTGTGCGAGAGTGATATCCAATACCGCCCCATACCATAATACCCGGTGCAGGACCAGTGTGGCGGTGCATAACGCAGCTGTTCAGCATCCTCTCTTCACGGTGTCTCCAGACTCGAATGCGACCATCGTGGTGTTGCATACAGAAGCGTGACTCGTCAGTAAAGACAATTTTATTCCATTCTGCCGTCCACATCCTTCTGTCATCGCACCATTGGCGGCGGAGACGTCTGTGGTTCTGCGTCAAGGGTAGACAAAGCAATGGACATCTTGCGGACAGACCACTCTGCTGTAAACGGCGTCGAATGGTACGAGCAGACACTGGCTGATGTGTTACAGACTGCATGTGCTGTGCTATGGTTCGAGATGTGACTGAGCGATCCGTCACTGCCATGCGCAGAATTTGCCTGTCATCACGTGAAGTGGTGCGCTGAGGTGGATGCGATCGAACACGCCGGTCCGTCGTACCCTCCTGCATCCAGCGATCACATATCCGCATTACAGTTGTTTGGTTTCGTCCAACATGACTACAGATTTCCCTGAAAGATAATCCACAATCCCGGTAGGCCACTATCCTTCCACTGTCGAACTCGGATACTTGTTGAAAAGATGATCGCTGTTTTCGACGAGGCATAATTGATCGTTTTTTTGAAAAAACCACAAGAAAAACACAATTGCCGAACTTGAAATCGTCGAAATCTCCAAGCCTTAAATAGCGCTTTGAAGTGGCGCCACAGGTGCGCGTGATGTGCGTCTGCGCTGAAATTCTAATCATTTGCATATCTCACCTCCGCTAATGCATGTTGTAAATTTCATGTTAATTGCATGTTTCCTTCAGGGTGTCGCATTTACAGTGGCCAGCAGTGTATATATATATCTAATATATAAAAATGAATGTTTGTATCTCTGTAATTGTATAGAAATCCACAGTTTAGGAGCAACGATCGTGAAATTTTACATACAGGCGTCTTTAAAAACAGCCGAGGGTCTGAAGAACTTCAAAAATCGAAATTAATTACCGTTGATTTTTAATTAATAAAAAACCAAGAATTTTTAAACTAAATGTAAGCTGTTACACTTTGTGGAATCACCCCTCTGAATATGGCGTCCGCGTTAGGGTTAGCTGGCAAACAGCGAGCGAAAAGATAAAAATAAAAAAAATCAAAAAGTTTCAAGTTATATATTAAACCAGAATAATAAATGAAAATAATAATCTTTCAAGTCAGATTTTATACTCTAAAATAAATCGGATCCAACGGCATATTGACACTACCACACGCGATGGAAAATTCGAATCAACCACGCTAAGTGTCACGAGATCTTTTTTAATCGCTACTACAACCCCCCTCGCTTATGTCTTTGTGTCTATTGAAGAGTTGAAGACTAAGCTTCTATCCTGCTAACTTATTTCTGACTTAAAACTCCTCTCACTCCATAAATACATGTATATTCACCAACCCATAGCAACTTTCCAGTAAACTTAGTCAAATATTTTCCTCTTTACGCAACAAAGTAGCATGTCATTGTGGCGCATTCAGTAAAAGCGTTCATTTACCATGCTACACGCCGCGGGTTCAAATACGGATCGTTCACATTTTGCTAAACCTGTATTTTCAGCTTTTTTATAGAGGGTTTTTTATTTCACCTTTTATTTTATTATTTTTTAAATTATTATTATTATTATTATTATTTATTTATTATTTTTTTTATTTTATTATTTTTTAAAATTATTAATAATATGAAAAATAAAATTAAAAAAAAATAATGTGTATAACATTTCGTATACTTTTTTTTCTATGTTATTTATACTGTGTTTAGTTTTTTAATGGATTTTGGTAGGTTTATTATAAATTTATATATTTTATGTTTTACTTTTCAGGATTTTTTGTCCAATGATAAAGGCTAAATCTTTTCTATGTTATTTATACTGTATTTAGTTTTTAAATTGATTTTGGTTAACAAACATTCGACAATTTGACATTTTTACTTTTCAGCTTTACTTTTCAAAATTCTTTACTTTCCTAAAGGCAATTTGACATTTTTCCTTTTCAGCTTTTAGTGGTTTATTATAAATGTATATATTTTATGCTTTACTTTTCAGGGTTTTTTTGCTCCAATGATGAAACGCTAAATCTAGCTGAATTCTGAAGAAATTATTGTAAATTTATGGTTTTTTATGTTGGGTTTTCTTTTTATTCATGCGTATAACATTTGACATGCTTTTTATTCTATGTTATTTATACTGTACTTAGTTTTTAAATTGATTTTGGTTAACAAACATTCTTAAAATCCCGGGCAACGCCGGATAAATTATCACCTGTGTAGGTTGATAATTTATAAATTTTAAAACTGTTACCACATGTATATTTACAGATCCACAAGAACTTTCCAATATTTTCAATTAATAAATAACCAACAACTTTTTCTCGATTCACAGGTGTTCAGTAGATGGCGCCACTATTTTAAACTTTTAGTATTCTAACCATAAGACAAAAAAATATATTTTTTTAAAAATCGTAAGGGATATTTTTATAGACAAAATAATGTAGAAGAAAATATTGAAATTAAATCTAATAGGACATACTAAAGAATATAGTACAGTTTGAGGAACATATCTTTTACTGTATTTTAATATTTTTTGGATAATGTCCAATCGTTTGCCGCATTAGCAAGAAAAAAAAAATATTTTTTTTTGTCTATTTCGTTGTTACGTGACGATAAATTTATTTAAAGTACCAGATAAAGATCACATGATCAGCGTTTAATAAATTAAATTGTAAAGATTAATCTTTAAAAATTCACCAAAAATTAGAAAATGGAGGTAAAGATTCGAAAAGAATTTCATTTTAAAGGAATTTTTATGATCTTTTTCGTGATATAAATTTTACAACCGTCAAATTATTATTTTAAATGCAAACTTGAAAAAAGTTACAAAAACAGATTAAAAATTTAATTTAAAAAAATCTAAGAAATTTTTTTCAAAAATCTTTATTAGTGCACCCCTACATTATAAGAAGAATCGCCATGCAAAATTTCAGTCCTTTAGGTTCAGCGGTTTGGTCTGTACTTTGTATGTCAGTCAGTCAATCAGTCAGTTAGTCAGTTACGGAACTGTTTTATATATATAGATTTTTATTACTATTTTTATATCGTAACGTTTACTTCATGCGTACACATTATTTTCCTATGCTTATTTTTATTATCTTTATAATAAGCGTAATTTTTATGATTTTAAACAACAATCGTTTATAACTGGCATTCAATTGGCTGTTAAAACTTTATATTTACACCCTATTTAAAAGAAGTAGGGTGTAAATTGTAGGGTGGAAAGTTGGTAAAATCAAAATTTTGTGCAATGTATTTAATTTCTCGATTAAAAGTAGTTTTTTTCTAAAAATTAATTTATTTCGCTTGAAAAGCTAAATATTTTATGCACGCGGTTTATATTATTATTACTATCTTTATATCGTAACGTTAACTTCATGCGCGAGCATTATTTTTTTATGCTTTTTTTATTATTATCTTTATAATAGCTTTATTTTCATATGGTTTTAAACAACTATCGTTTTTATTCATATTATGTTGGTTTTTTATTAATTAAAAATTAAGGGTAATTAATTTCGATTCCGGAAGTTCTTATTATCTTTATTTTCATATGCTTTTTCATTTACGAATTATTCAAATGTTGGTTAAAAAACTTTTGCGTAATTTATATATTTGTGTGTGTTTAATTATTGAAATTAATAAATTTATATTTCTGGAGAGGATGTTTCAGTTTTTAGTGGTACTATGATGAAAGGCTGAATATACCAAAATTCTGAGGAGTTTATTATGGAGAGAAAAGGAATTTAATATGTAGAGGATGTTTATAGGAGTTAAATGTGGAGAGGAGTTGAATGGTTTGCAGCCCTCAATCAAACACTTCATTTTTTAAGAGGCAACGCTGCAGTCATATCATTGTTCTATTGGAAATTTCTGCTGAACCTGTAATTGCAGCTTCTTTTTTTTACCCCAATGATGAAAGGCTGATTCTAGCTGAATTCTGAGGAGTTTATTATAAATTTATAGATTTATAGATTTCACAAGGATTTTTTCTGTTATTTATACTGTGCTTAGTTTTAAATTAATTTTGGTTAACAAACATTAGAGAATTTGACATTTTTACTTTTCAGATTTTAGTATTACAATGATGAAAGGCTGAAAATCTGAGACGTGTATAATATTTCACATATATTTTTTATGTTATTTATACTGTGTTAATTTTTAAATTGATTTTGGTTAACAACAAACATTCTTAAAATCCCGGGCATCGCCGGGTACTTCAGCTAGTATATATATATATGTGTGTTTGTGTGTGTGTGTGTGTGTGTGCTAGTTAATATTAAAATTATATTCACAAAGCAATGTAGTTAGGGGTATACCTCCTACCAAATATTTCGATATAACGTAAATTAAACACTAACAGTTAACACTAAATGCATTTGTGATAGAAGGTCATGTATTTGTAGTTTGTAACTCAGCGAATCTAACTGAACCTTACTTATATTTTCAGAGGATTAAAAATAGCTTATTAATATTCCTTAGTGACGTTTTTAGTATGTTAATATATTTGAGACCTCTTTGAAGTTTTTTTTTCGCAAAATTTTCTCCTAGTGAAAGCAATTATTATATTATTATATCCTTTTTATTAATTATATTAAATTAATCGACGTTTTATTCTCCCTCGGATACTTTTTATTACTTTTGTTACAAAATTTCTTATAACTGTGCTTTTTTCCTATATATATATATATATATATATATATATATATATATATATTCTGATGAAAAAGTCAAAACCAATTGTCTAATCAGTTAACTTAATTATTTTACTGTCTATCTTATATACCTTATTTTTTTAAATAAATCTTGCTTTATGTTTTGCTTATAATTTAAAAATAACATCGACTAGAAAATTGTATTATTTCTATTATGTATAAACAAATACTTTTATCCATCTATTCTGTAATCAAATGCAAAAATATCCGATTAAGGATTAAAGATTTTATTTGCTAAATATATAAAAAATAATTTTAATTTATGACTTTCATATTTTAATTTACTTAGATTGTTAACGTTTTTTTCTCTATATATATATTTTATTTAATTAATTTAATTTATTTAGATATTTAGATTTATTACATTCGATCATTTAATTTATTTAGATTTATTACATTCGATCACCAAAGATTTTTAAATATTTAAGCTTTAAAATGCTGTGTAGTAAATAATTTATAATGTGCGCACACAACCTTTTCAAAAGAATTGCAGCAATAAAGGCAATTACATCACGTATCTCCCATACTGATAATAATATCCTTAAATGGCTATCTACGATTTGTACTTTAAAGAGTCGGTTAAGCCATGTAATTTTACACAGGATTCCTTTACATTGTTGATTCCCTGGTAATGAGTTTGCGCACAGTTTAGGTAAGAAAGGTGCGCCAATCACCCTAATTTCAAATAGGCATGTTCCGTGCTTAAATGAGATTGTTCATTCACAAAACTGTGAGGTTGCATTTAGTTCAGGAGAGGATTGATAAAAATCGCAGTAAAGTGTGGCTAGACAACGTGGGATATGAGCCATTCACAAGCCAAATCGGTTAAGTCCCCTTTTTCACATTTTTGAAATTTTATCGTCAAAGCACTTGATGGACATTCATAATAATTCGGGACCCCCTCTACAGGTTGGAAACCTCTGTGCTAGAGGGTGAGACTGGTATACAAAGAGATTGCTGGAGGATTATTAAGACTGCTTAAGTGTACTGATTATGAAGGAATGGGTGAGAAACTCGATTTATCGTACTTTGAATGTGAAATGACTGCTGTTCTTAGAAGCATAGTGAGTATCAGCGAATCTGCTTTTCTCTGGAAGTGGTTGATAGCTGCTGTTGTTTAAGTTAACAAAGAATGGAGTACCGAACAAAAAATCGAGTCTAAACGTAAGAAGTGCGCTGGGCTGCCCGATGTTCGAACTGAAAGGAGAGTTTTCCGATTTGTCCAGTCCAACTGAAGGGCAACAATATGTCAAATTACATCTAATCTTAATTAGTGGCCGACTCTAATGGCCCTTCAGTTTACTGTTCGTCTAAATTTACACATTATCGTGTATTGAAGCCGAAGGCCTTTCCTGTTTGCAGCTAACAAGATCCATCGTCTCCAGTTCTCAGAAGAATGTAGGTATTGGACAGTTAGTAAATAGAAAAAGGTAATGCAGTTCGATGTATCATGTTTTCAAGTGCACCATACAGAGGCAGGGTGCGAATCTATACTAATAAAGAGACAAGTGGATGTCGAGAGATCACGTGACCGTAACTCATCCGGGCGGGCACCGATCCTCGAAAAAAAAATGGCCGACAAATATACAGGAAACGGTGTAATTTTTTTTCTCATGAAAGTACATAAATGTTACATATTTGGAAAGAGCTTCGAAAACTGATAATTTTTTCTGCGTACACTTATTCTGTTAATTCAATAGTTTTAGAGATATTTTCATTCTAAAATCACTCACTGCTGAGAAACCAAATCATATGGTGCAGTGGTGCTGCCATCTGTCGGCAGCGATGGGAATGAAAATTGAAAGGAATTTATTCCCTTGAATTTAATATATTTGTAGGCTTTTTTTTCTTTTGTGGGGCCCGAAGTACATAAATATGTTACACAGATGGCTTGAGCATAGCTAGGCGAAGCCCGGCTAGTAAGGAAAAAAGCATGAAAGCATTGTCCCTGAGAACATCTTCACAATAAGGTAATATTATGGTATTGGGGATATTTCCTGGCACTGTTTGGACCGTTCAGTTCATCTGAATTCAAAAAGGTATTTAAATATCGTCACTGTAGACGTTATTCAGTTATGTTAAGGGTTTGCCCCTCTAGAGATGGATACATCCAACAGGAAAATGTCCCAAGCTACAAAACTCACATTAATCCCACATGGTTTGAAGAGCATGACGGAGACTTCACCTTCCTTATTCGGCCTCTCCAAACACTAGATCTGCATCCAATCGTGCATTTGTGGGATGTGTAGAGAACTGGAGAGTCTATTTCATCAGATATTGCCTAAGGTAGCCTCCTAGACACATGTCATAGAGTCTCTACAAAAGAGAACCATAGCAGTATTGAAAGACAAATGTGGCTCAATGCTGTACTGAGTAATTGCAACAGATAGTGGATGATTAGTATTGCACGCACCCTTTCTTCTACAAACTCTACCAGTGTTAATTTTCTTATTGCTTACGTTCTCGTGTAAGTCACCTCCACACTTGATCAGCTCCGGCATTTATAATAGCCTCAAACTTAATGAAAAAAATTTGCTTTGACTCTCAAAATTTGAGCGGAGTTTAGAAGTTGTATGAACAATTATACTTATGAAACAGTCGTATGAATACGTATGAACAATACGTTTGCCCAGCGGAGTAATTGTCACAATAAATTGTACACTCAGAGTTTATGCTCATCATAATATGATCTTTGGGTAACACATAAAATTCCTCGAAACACATAAAAATTCAAAACATTTCAAATTTATCATAACATTTTATTTAAATTAACATTTTTAGATCGTTGTTGTTTGAGGTCTCATATTATTAGAATGAATGAAAAAATCCTCTAACGAAGATTTTTTTTGCAAGGCCCTTTACTAGTCGGAAAAGAGGAAGGCCAAAAATGAGATGGCTCAATTCTGTTGAATCAGATTTTAGAGTGATTAGAATGAGGAGCTGGCAGACCAGGTCTAGAAATAGACTGTCCTGGAGGAATTTTCAACAGAATGCCCTGGCCCACCCTGGGCTGTCGTGCCAAATATGATGATGTATAAGGTATCCTAAATTAGGATATAAGTTAAATATTCACTTAAAAAATTATCAGATTTATTTGGGAATCAGTACATTCTAGACTCAGATATTAACCACTAAAAATTTTCAAATATATCAAAACACGTTTCAAGTTTACCAACACATATTTTGACTTATGTACAAATTCGTTATAATTCTGTACATCCTTTCAATAAGTGAGACTTCACTACAATGTTGCCTGTCTCCAGACAATTAACTTATTCCCTTTTCTCTCAAAAACAAGACCACTTTGAAAACTGGTTCATAAGTATAATTGTTCATACAGCTTCTAAGCTCCCGCTCAAATTTTGTGAGTTTAGGTAAATTTGTTTTTCACTAAATATGAGGCTATTTATTTCAGTTGCCGGAGCATAAAATGTCAGCAGGTGACTTCACTAGAATCTGAACAATAAGGAAGTGGATAGTAGTAAAGTTTTTACCAGGAACGGTACGTGCCTTAGTTCCTTCTTCATGTACGCAGTCACAGTAACTATAACTATAGGATCTGTCTGAGCCAACGACTTACTTTACAAGTTCCCCCTACACTGAGAAACACCACGGTAGTGTAACCGCAGAATCGCCAGTAACCTTAACAGAGCTTCAGCCATTTCTGTATTTTACAACTAAAAATAGGACGAGTGGGAACGTATTTTTTCCATCCAATTAGGGACTATTCGAACATTGTTAAAAGTTACACGTTTGTTGCATAGATAGCCAAGTTACTGTTCTGAATCGAAATCGGGAAAGGCATTGGGTTGATCTCATAGAATCGATAATTGAGCTGTTCACTCGGTTAAGTCCATAAAACAAAAAGTGAAGAAAAGTGATAAAATAATATAAATTATTTTTTAAAATGCCTCTGAAAATAGAAATTCAAATAAGCATTGTAGAATGTATTCTTGCAAATGGAGCTTTTATCGGGTGACATATAAGATAGAATATCCATAGAGTCATCATTATTATCATTACAATTTTGGGGTGACTATGGGACTTTGGCAAGTGAAAAAAACTAATGACATCCAATTCAGTCCTCCAATTATTATTTTACTGCAAAATAAAATTGAAATAATTGTTTAATAATTCACAAGTACTTACTTATGAAGCAGTTAGTGTGTCAATGACTCATTTATTTTGCTTTTTTGTGATGAAACAACATTGAACGGTCGACCGTTATCATTAACTACTGTCTTCTGCGTTTGAATTACAACGATTTACATTAAGTGTGGACTTAACTGGATTGGCTTCCGAAAAAACTCACTCATTATTCGATGGCTAAAAAGCATTTTGTCTTGAGTGGTGTTCATCCTTATTATATGGAAAATTTATCAGGAATGTAAAAAGTGAGGAGTCCATCAAGTGCTTTGACACTAAAATTTCAAAAATTTCAAAAAGTAGCCTTAAACCGATTACGTTTGCAAATATCTCAGTTGTGGATTGAGAAAGAAAGGAATTTGATTTCCTCTGGAAACACAATGAGCTTTGCAGTGCAGTTTTTCGATTATGCGCCATGTTGTTCCCCCTTGTGTGGACAGTAAGAGCGTAAATTTGGGTAAAGTAAGTAACTTCAAGAATATTCGTTAATATTGTATTCAATGTAATACTTTTGATTTACTTTAAAATGTCGCCAAATTTGTTGTTGCGAAGGGATTGTTTTACACCTCACACCAAAAGAACATAGACAATAATATAACTTGATGTTGAATCTATTAATGGCATATAATATCTTTCACCAAATGGTCTTTATACCTCCTGTGAACATAGACAATAATAGAACTCGACGTTGAATCTATTAATGGCATATAATGCCTTTTGCTTACGCCTCCTGTGAACATAGACAATAATATATGTATAACTTTATGTATAACTTGATGTTGAATCTATTGATGGGTAATAATGCCTTTACCTAATGGTCTTTAAGCCTCCTGTGAGCATAGACAATAATATAACTTGATGTTGAATCTATTAATGGCATATAATGTCTTTCACCAAATGGTCTTCCTGCCTCCTGTAAACATAGACAATTATAGAACTATCTATTAAACGCATATAAAATGTCTTTTACTTAAGTCTCCTGTGAACATAGGCAATAATACATGTATAACTTTATTTATTAACTTGATGTTGAATCTATTAATGGGATATAATGCCTTTTACCTAAAGGTTATTAAGCCTCCTGTGAACATAGACAATAATATAACTAGATGTTGAATCTATTAAGGGCATACAATTCCTTTTGCCAAATGGTCTTTAAGCCTCCCGTGAACAGAATAACTAGGAACATAACTTGTAAACAAAACGATAAACTCCTGTTTTTCAGTTATGAGGAAGAATCTGGTATGCTGATAGACCCTGTACTGAACATTTCATTCGATGCCGATCCGGAGAATATAAGCCATCCAGCGTATGCCACATTTCAATCGGAGATGTTCGCAAGAAAGTGGATTGCATGCTGTAGGGCAGCCCTAGATTGTTGCAGCATCATGATAGCTGAGCCTGTCAGCTATAAGGTCTCAGGTAAATATATTAATATCAATCACAACTGTTTGGATTTACATGCACATTACTTTTATTTTAAGTAGTAATGGGGTCAGATCTTAAATGCAAAGCAAATGTTGGTGGCTTATCTATGTTGAAGTTGTTGTTTCTAATGTCCCCTGGTCGGAAGTTTCAGACCAGGTAGGGTAGACCGGGGCACGTTGGCTCATCTGCGATATTTTTCAAACTCTCTCCGGTAGATTGCGTTACTAGCTAAGCGACGTGTGTCTTAGCACGTTTTCTTTCACCCATAGCAGCGTCAGCAGAGAAGAAGCAATCAAACGAAAGCCACTTGAAATTTTTAAATTTTCACTGAAGTGAGTTTTTTTTTGCACATATAAATAATCGTGTCTGATTTGTTTCTAAATTAAAGTTTCACTTAGGTAAATAGCAATCTAAAAAGATCGATGTTCAGAGCTAATTTTCTACCTACTAATTTGATAAATAAATTAGTAGGTAGAAAATTAGTAGGAATAAATAATCGTGGTCTGATTTGTTTCTAAATTAAAGTTTCTCTTAGGTGAATAGCAATCTAAAAAGATCGTTGTTCAGAGCTAATTTTCTACCTACTAATTTGATAAATAAAATATTAGGTAGATAATTAGTAAGAATAAATAATCGTAGTCTGATTTGTTTCTAAATTAAAGTTTCACTTAGGTGAATAGCAATCTAAAAAGATCGTTGTTCAGAGCTAATTTTCTACCTACTAATTTGATAAATAAATTAGTAGGTAGAACATTAGTAGGAATAAATAATCGTGTCTGATTTGTTTCTAAATTAAAGTTTCACTTAGGTGAATAGCAATCTAAAAAGATCGTTCTTCAGAGATAATTTTCTACCTACTAATTTGATAAATAAATTAGTAGGTAGGAAATTAGTCGGAATAAATAATTGTATCTGATTTGTTTCTAAATTAAAGTTTCTCTTAGGTGAATAGCAATCTAAAAAGATAGTTGTTCAGAGCTAATTTTCTACCTACTAATTTGATAAATAAATTAGTAGGTAGAAAATTAATAGGAATAAATAATCGTGTCTGATTTTTTTCTAAATTAAAGTTTCTCTTAGGTCTTAGGTGAATAGCAATCTAAAAAGATAGTTGTTCAGAGCTAATTTTCTACCTACTAATTTGAAAAAAATATTAACAAAATATTTGATACAACGATCAAAAGCCAAAATGGCCATATGGGGCAAGTTGGCCTATGTAATCAGGGGCATGTTGGCCCAGTGGCCCAAGATGCCTCGCAGTCCAAGAGTTTGTTTTCTACATTCATAAATCAATAAAAGTAAAAAAAAATGTCAATAAATCAGGAGAAGACTGGATTCGATGTACCAGGTGCAATCGTTGGGCGCATGAATCATGTGTCACTGGGGACACGATATTTTATGTTTGCATTCATTGTGATGTTGAGAAAGATCGATGATGGCAGTAGTTAAGTTGGAAAAAATATCTTTTCCTATCCTTTGCGTCTTTTATATACCACTAGTTGGTACCCGTCAAAACATGACGGCTAGATATTAAATAAATGAACTAATACACAAATTATACTCAACACATCACTGCCAAATGTTGAAAATCATAATAATGTGCAGAAACAGAATAATGTGTTTTAGCTGCCTAGTGCTTAGTGAGTATCTAAAGCCAGATTTAAAAATGTCACTGAACATGCGCAGAAAGCAATTTTTTAATTGTAAATTATCACTAATTAAACCGCGTGAAATAAAAAATTTCCATCGGGTTTAATCGTATATTTCACAAACCTTATTATCATAAAAATAAAAATGGCAGAGAGAGATCTAGAGAGACTCCTCGGAATAAACGTGTTTATCATCAATACATGTCACTGAGCATCCTCAGAAACAGTGAGTTTCTAAAGCCAGATTTAAATATTACAGAGTATGCGCAGATACCAATTAATTATCACTAATTTAAATTATCACTAATTAACAGAAATTGCGGTTACAAAAACCAAATTTGACACATCTATAGATTACAATCTTTCGTTTCAGACCAAAATGAAGAAAATGGATGCAGTAGTTTTCTCTCACAGACTGCACAAAAAGTCGGCTTAGCAACTTAAATATATAGATATCAACATTACATTTGATGTTTTATGTGTTTTTTTATTTCCGTTAGTAATCCGAAAACCAAATCAACTTAGAGGGCCAATGGGCCCCGTTCGATGGAGCAGGTTGGCCCAGTGACTGGATGTCCTGCTGAGTTTCATATAGAAACTACAAGCATGGCTTCGCCCGTCTAGCCGGTCGGTTTATGGACCCGCTCCCTTCCGCAAACAGCGCATACTGTATCAATCTCGTGGCGCCATCTAGCGGACCTTAGCGCAAATAGAACCAAATATTGCATAAAAAATTGAATCAAATTTTTTCTGGAATAAAATTTAAAATTCAGGCTTCGAGATGCTCATACAAATGAACGATAACATAATAAATGCAACAATTTACTTTAAGAAATAATAGCAAATGCGATTGAGTACTGAAACTTCTATATATGACTTGAAACTTTTTGATTTTATTTATTTATATCTTTTCGCTCGCTGTTTGCTTGTTACGCCTAACGTGGCGACCATTTCCAGAGGGGGGATTTTTGGAAATGTAACAGCTTCCATTTACTGTTGTCATCCTTCAAAATTGTTGGTTTTTTATTAATTAAAAATCAACGGTAATAAAATTTAAAATTCAGGCTTCGAGGTGCACATGTTCAGACTCTTCACTACCCGTGTGCCAAATTTCATAGTTGTAAGTTTCATAGATTCGTCTTGAGGTAGCACACACATAAACACACAAACACTTCCTTTTATTAGTATAGATTAATATTTTTCAATTTTTTTCATACGTGGTTATTCTTTAAGATGTGCTGATAGTACAAACCAAAAAAATTAAAAATTTTAATAATTTTTTTTAAATATTGAAGAAAAAATGGGCCAACAAGCCCCGGTCTACCCTCCATATAGGCTTCGGGTTGAAGTGTGCGTTCCCTGCTTGTATATATATATATATATATATATATTGCTATTTTTATCCACCACAAGGGTCGGAGTCCGTCTGCTAGTTGCCAGAATTGATTTTTTTTAAACAATTGTACCCCGTAGTAGAGAGAGAAATTTTACAGCTCGGGACATTTTTCGTTTTATTAAAAAAGGAAATAATATTTTTAAATTTAAATTATTGTGGGAAAAATCAGGTGTTGTGTATTTCAATCACCCATAAATTCATTTGCTGGACGCACTTTATCTATTGAATCATGTTGCGAGGGCAGAAAAGTTCAGGCTATCTGAAAATACCAATTTTTATTGGATTATCGGCATTTATGCAGCTGTAAATAGCAGGCAAATTTTTTCCATAGGTTAGCACTGAGGTGAACGAATCTAATAGGGTTAGTACACAGCAGCCATAAGCCTTACAACAGTGATGCTACACGTGAATTGACAGATAAGTTCAAAGACCACGAAATACATAATCTGTTTCCCTTTTTAGATCTCGATGACTTTTTTTTTTCTTCCCACAGATGTCACTTACTGTCCTCGTACTTGGGATGGATGGCAGTGCTGGCCTGATACCCCGTCGGAAGAAACAGCTGAAGGACTCTGCCAAGAACACATCTATTTTATGAGTGACCCTCCGCCATGTCCCCGTGAGTATTTTACGAGAGGTGTTTAATGCTGCTATACCGCGGTTGCGACTTCCAAACCAATTTTGAATTCGAATTTCTGGTAAGTAATCATAAAATGTATGGTGAATCAGGCAAGTGTGGCCAGAAATTTACGAAGTTTGATTTCGAATAACTTTATAAAATTGGTTTTAGCGACTAGAAATGTGAAAGCTTTTGCAGATTAGGCATGAAATATTTTCTTCATATATATAAATACATACATTCATATATATATATATATATATATATATATATATATATATATATATATATTAGGGTGTGTGTGTGTGTTTAATGATAACGCCCCACCGTTATTACTTGTCGCGTAATCTAAATTATCCTCAATAAAGCACATTCCCTACTCAAAATTGTGACCTAATAATAAACGATCTAACCAGCTAAATTATCCCATAATCGCACACGCGGTAAAGTTATTTTTAACCTCCTACCCACTAGCAGGCACGTGGAAATGAATCATACCTTCAAGTGGTCAATCATGTGTCCGTTTTTAACCAATTATATAATTCTAAACACCTAGCGCCCCCATAGTATAAAAGGAAATTTCGCGTGCTCTCTTGCTCCTTTGTCCCTTGTCAGCGTACTGCTGCCGACTATACTATGATATAACAGTATTCGATACTCATGCCCCGGCAGGTCCGGTGGCTAGCTTGTTTGCATCTTATGGTCTAGTTACCTGATATCAAGTTGCTTTAATGAAATGTCATGTGCTGTCTACGTTATTAAATAAAATAAAATAGTTCAGACTTCGTGTTTCTCATCTATGTTTTGCGTCCCTTCGATGGCTCTCCTTGAGGGGGTTTTCCGCTGCGACCACGACTACCTGTGTGTGAACCCATTACTTGTACCGGTCTGTAGAATTTTATTATATTTGTTAGTTAATGATATTACATATTGTAGCGTACTGGAAATATGGTCTTATTTTTTCCCGAGACCCCACAAGAGCTTGAAACACAGCTGCGTGTTTTTCAAGGAATGTGTTGTTCTGTTCCACCCGTTCGGAACACGTGGGGGGATTCTTAACGTTTTTGCAATGTAATAAAGTTCGGCGTCTAAGAAGAGCTGTCAGCCGATAATCTGCGGACCCTTCACCCCTTCTGAAGATCCAGATACGAGAGAGAGACGCCAGAGAACGCGGTCCGTGCGGATGTGTGCTTTAGGCTCCGTACGTTGTGAATCTGCACGGGATTTTAATTGAATATGTTGCACTGTTTAAATGTTAATTTTTGTTGTTAATAAATTGTTGAGTTTTCGTTTTAAAAATTTGGCCTTCGTTTGTTAATTAGAACTTTGTCGTTTTTGGTATGGATCAATAGTTGTGAAATTTCTTCAAAATGCCTCAGAGAGAATAGCCTTACCTACTTACAGTGACGCCACAATATATATATATATATATATATATATATATATATATATATATATATATATATATAGGGCGATTTTTTTAAAACTGACACTACTCAGAGCCATCTGTAGCACGATGTATCAGCCGGAATTCCACCAAAATTCATAGAGGGACTAAGACCGACATGGGGAAGAGTTTCCGTGGAAAAAAAATAGTTCTAAATGTGGCCGATAGGGGAAGATATGGCGCTGTTGTCGTCGGCGCACCCGAGAATTTGCATAAAAAAGAAGTAAAACATCAAAATGCAAATTCATGACTACGTAGTCCACAGTAGCGTCAGTATTTTGGCCTATAAAGTGCGGAATTTGTTGCACAGTCACTTTACAGAAGAAAGGGCCATCAGTCACTTTTTTCCACTTGCATGGCCACTTCGCTCCCCGAACCTAACTCATGTGACATTTTCCTGTGCGGTCATTTAAAATCTAAAGTGTATCTTGGTGGAGTCTCGAAGTTGGAGGTTCTAAAGGACAACATATCCCGGACTTTGACGAACATTCCTGGTAACATGTCACGCTTGGCCGTTGAGAACGCAATGTTCAGGATGCATTGTGTCGTCCACCAGGACTATGGTCGCAATAAAGAAGAGAGAAGTGAATTTGCTGCATAAAGTGATGTTGCAGTGAAATTTCTTTGTTATTCATTCGTCTGCTTAGAACTTTTTCGGTATTCATCCCTTATCTTTATCGCTCGAAATACTGGCGTTGGTGTCGACTACGTTGTCGTGAACTTGTATTTTGATGTTCTACATGCCTTTTATGCAAATTATCGGGTGCGCCGACAAAAAGAGTGCCCTATTTTCCCCTATCAGCGACTTTTGGAACTATTTTTTTTTACGGAAACTCTTTCCCGTGTCGTCATTAATCCCTCTATCAATTTTGGCGGTGGAATTCCAGCGGATACATCGTGCTACAGATGCTCCGAGTAGTGTCAGTTTTAAGAAAATACACACACATATATATATATATATATATATATATATATATATATATGCATTGTGTTCCAACAATAGTGGGGTTTCAAATTGTGACGGCTATGGAACAAATCATGTTGCAGATATTAGTCATACGTTAAATGAAAGTGAAACACCCCAAGTTTGTGTGTGCAAAAGCTTACGGGAAGACTCCAACAGACTCCGGGACTAGAGCCGAAAAATTCCAGACTTCCATTTTCCAGTTAGATGGAGCTCCTCGACATTTTGCCCCAACTGTGCGGGAATTTATTAGCGAAACGTTTCCCCAGAGATTGGTCAGACGAGAAATGTGGATTGCGTGGCTACCACGGTCTCCAAACCTTAACCCCATGGATTTCTTTTCTTGGGGTTATGTGAAAATGCAAGTGTATTCCATTCAAGTTCGGAATCTAGACCATTTAGGGAACGGTGGACATTAAAATTTATACTTTTTATCATAGCGATACGATATTTTGTACATATACACATTTCACTATAAATAAATAGAATACCTTAAAAGAAATTTCCAATCTCATTGTAATTTTAAGATTTTTTTAAAAATTTGAAATTTATAAACAAAATTTTAAAATGCTCCTTGCTACTTAATTTTTGAGATATTTCCTCGATTTTGCATTTTCATCTCTTTACACTGTATAACAAACAAATCTGGGTATCAATTATTTAATCCCTTGAATAGTTAATTTTTGAGAGACTTTTTTCTGAATTCCATCCCGATTTTCATCAAAATTTTGCCTTTTAAAAAGTTATAAATCAAATTTAATTACTTTAATGAAGTCGAATTGTAAAATGCATAGCCAGTTTTTTTGTAAACAGCATCAGGATTCTTCCTTATCAATTTCATGAATTTTGAATAAAAATTAAGTAGCATGGAGCATTAGAAAAATCTAAAAACCTTGAAAAATCTGGTTTGAGAAATACAGATTTAAAATTTATTACTACAGTTACCCATTATAAATTACTTTGTAGAAGCTTCATAAATGATTTTTTACTTGAAAAAAATTATTTTGGTACTAATAATCTATAGAAATATATATATTATTTACAATAACACAATCAGTATTACAATGACGAGATTTGCTGAAATAATGGTCCACCGTTCCCTTAAAAGAAAGGCCGAATGCTCTCTGTCGTGTATAGGAGGAGACTGAATATCGTCTTGACGTCTGCAGGGCAACTAAGGGAGCACACATCGAAGTATGCTGAGCAGGTAAGAAACCTGGAGATTTTCTCTTCAATTTGACGTATATTGCATTGTCGCAGGGAAATATAGTGAATTGCTCTGTTCTATACTAAAATGGCCACATAATTCTAGCGAAGTGAATAATTCAGTTCAGTACACAGGAAAAATGTTCGTTAGCTTGGAAAACGTTCGGTGTATTTCAGTGGCACGAAGATATAGTTCAGTGCATGAAAATTTTCTGATACAGTACTGAACGGTAGAAGATGAACTTACACACGGTGACGTCTTAGCTGTACGCAGAAAAAGTTGAACTTGGTTAAACAGTTCTGAAGACACTACCCGTAAATAATTATCAACAACTCCAATAAAATGACGATGAAGAAGAAGATATTAGCAACCCCATGAAATTATGATGGCCGGAAGATCCAAATTAAACCATAGCCTCCTATTTTAAGGCTGGAATGATGAACACTATGCTAAATATCTTGGGTTGGACACGGGAGTACTTTGCAACATCATAGAATTGGAGGGAATAGCGTGATTTTAATCGTTGGGCCGCAATACCTATAGTTCGATTGCTGCTATCGCTAACTGGATAAAAAAATCAATGGAGAGCTTCACACTGAATTAATACAAACTATATTGGTAAATTTTCTTCGAAGCCTTTATTTTAAGCATAGTTCAAAGATATTCTAGATAAATAATATTTAGGCAAAATACAAATATTTGTCGCCTAGCTCACTACTTTGCAAGAGCTATAGATTGACACGACCATACAGGTCAGCAGCTTAATGCGAAATCAATAGAATACAAGTTTGTGCTTAAACAAAATATATACGCAGAAATCAAATCATTGTAAGCTCCCCGCACCAAGTTCCGGCTCGAGAGTCGTTCCCTCGGATTGGGGGTATAGAGAAATATACCAACCTACGGGCAGCAAAATTCAAATCTCTCTGAGTATATTTTTTTAAGGCCCTGGACAGCGCGAGGAGAGACAAGGGTTGCAATAACTTTACAATCCCGACAAACGCGTAGAGAGAAAAGAGAGGAACAATATTAAAACCGTGCCAACTACTTTGTGTTCAAAAATAAAAATAAAAGCGCGTAACCATCGCCAAAGGGGAAACCCCACGTAGCCAAACTTTGTCCGCTTAGAAGTCTTAGAAGGCAAACAGGGGCTTGATTGGCTAATCCTGACCAATCAGAGGACCGCTTATCAGGAGCGAACTTCAACCTAGGGGAGGATTCTCCCAGGGATCTAGGAAACCTAAATTGGCTGTAAAGCAGCGGAAATATTTCTTTCCACGCCGCAGGGGGATATGGGAAAAATGTTTTTATCTTGAAATCGGAAGTTCCTCTGAGCTAAGTCCAGGCAATTATAACACCACAATGCATTCCGTGGACAAAACGGCGGAAGGGAAGTAAAAGGCTTGTTATTTTCTGGACACAAGAGCGGGCAATTAAACTAAGCACAGAAAAAGACAGAGGTATTTTTACGACGGTAAGTGTTCCGTCCAGTTGTGTAACATCAATAGCAATAAGAAATAAGAAGGAGCGCCGAGAATCAATTTAAGACCTCCCACGAAAGTGAGGGCAGATGTAAAAATTAAGCTGTTAACGGCTAAGGAATTAGGAGTTAACCTGAAGGACTGAAATTAGTTGCAGAATTAAAATTAATAGTAAAATTACTATTAAAGTTTTGATTACGGAATAAAAATTAGTAAGGTTAACATAAATAAAAGAACCTGTAACGAAATTCCTCGTTACATGCATCTTTTTACAATGCTTTGTTCCGAAGCTATAATCGTTTAAGACCCAGCAATTATATTTCGGTCCCAGTATATATATATATATATATATATATATATATATATATATATATATATGTTTGTGTGTGTATATATATATACAGTGGGATCTTGATCGATCGTTTTTCAAGGGACCGTTTGAAATGAACGATAAATGCGGGAAAACGATAGATGCGGAAACATAACAAAGGAATATGATCGTTGGGACTGGATAAAATGAACGACATATACGGAAAAACGATGGATCCGAAAACGATCGATCGAGATTCCACTGTATATATATACATATATATATATATATATATATATGTATGTATATATATATATATATATATATATATATATATATATATATGTATGTGTGTGTGTGTGTGTGTGTGTGTATACCGTATTTCTCTGCAACGACGTTCAGATAAGTCCATATAACCTGTTTCTTAACGATTCATTTGCTCTTTCAAATAGCTTATGCGGTATAGTTATAAGAAGCCGGTTTTCCGTTATTACTAAAACAATTTCCATGTACCCCTGAACAGTCCAGCACGTACCCGAAGGGGTACGTGAACCACAGGATGAGAATCGCTGATCTAAACCGTAACGGCTGGAAATGTCATTATTTCAGGTAAAAAATTGAGTCAGCTAAATGTAGCCAACTTTTATAAAACCCAGCATCAGCATGACATGTCCGGCGGGGACACAGATTTTCTGATAATTTACTTGTTGGTTTTCAAAGGTGTATTTTACGTAATTTTGTCAACGTCTGAATACATAAATTTAGTTTCAAATCTCATGGGAAACATATTTCTTTAGGTACTTAACTAGACATTGACAGGAAATTTTCATTCACCACTTGAATGAAAAGATGACGATAGGTGATGATAACGAATTGACGAAAAGGGGATGATAGGGACAATGTTTGATGATAGTAGATTGGAGCCTATCAGTGTGGCGTCTCATAGACTCCACACTATCTTATTTAGGTTTCAGTCATTCTGTTTTCAAAAATAAATATTTATTAAAACAGTAAATTAAAGACAAAAGGATGTAAATGGAAACCAATCAATTTTTTTAAAATATAATTTTATATGATCTTTTTACAATAAATTAAATTAGAGCAAATGAAAAAAAAGGATTTTCTATAAGCAATTTTTACAAATGAAAACCAATCAACGGTTACAAAACGGTTACAAAAGTTATTTTTATAATAAATTTTTACAATAGGAAAATAAAAATAAACCAATTTTAAAAAAATGTATTTCTATTAGATATTTTAGCAAATTTGGTGAAAGACCAATCGGGTGATTTGGTATATATCCATTTATTTTAAAATAATGATAGCTGTTCTTCCACATTAATTAAAGTTGAGCCAAGACGCACAAACGGGTCGGCTATATGAACTTTATTAACACATAACAGAGAACTTCGCACAACCAGCACAGAGCCAAAACATAACGTTACTACTTCCAAAACCGGAAGTATCTTATTACATTTTACCAAAACATAAAAACAGCGGTATCGTGTTGCCATCTACAGAACAACAATCATAACATATTAAACAAATGAATAAATGAAAATACACGAACATACTCCATGAACATACTCCCACCCTCAAGAATTTATTCTTGACAAATCGGTAGAGGGGAGAGTTTAACGATATCTATGACAAACAATACACTTATGAATATAACTCTTGATTAGTTTCCTAGCACCAACAATCCAGTAATTCTGCAATAAAATATTCAATATCAAGGTAAGATTAGCATGCAAATAAGTTATATGAAATTGTTTTATCAAATAATCACTAAGCCTATGTTTAAAAGGCAAGATGACGAAACGCTTTGCATTAAAAGGGAGAGGTGAATGTCTCAACCGACCTCCCACCCGTTGCAGACCATCTTGATCCATGAAAGGATGAAGATTTTTTAGTTTACTCTTCGTCGGTAAATCTCTATTAGTTTTTATACATTTTAATTCTTCAGAAAAATACACACTTTGAACATACAAGATAATTTTGTTTAAAGCTTGGATTCTCTCCATGGCATTAATAGGAGAAACCTTACCTTTTGAATCAGTTGCTTTACCTGAATCGATCGTTTGCCTCTTACAATGGGTGATGAAGCGAACACAATAAGCAAAAACAGTAACAATCTTAGTTAGTGTAGAACAATTATCAAATAATAGCTCAATTACATTATCAGGTTTTACATTAGAAATATTTGTAGAAAATATAGAATTTTTCTTCTTTTCGATCATAACCTTAGAGTCACTAGAAAAGTCAGTCATTTGTGTCTCTATGGGCCAATTTTCTTGACTCATTGACAACCAGTCAGGCCCATGCCACCAAAGGTTACAGTCTGGTAGAACTTTAGGTGAAACCCCTCTAGAGGCTATGTCAGCTGGGTTTTGTTTCGAAGGAACGTGCCGCCAGCGTTCAGATGGCACTAGTTCGATAATTTCGGCTATTCGGTTGGCAACGAAGGTTTTCCACTTCCTAGGGGGAGACGACAACCATGTCAAAACTACTCGTGAATCTGTCCAGGCTTGGAAAGTGATGGTATAATCTTTTAGAATATGTGAAATCGTAGAGAAGAGTTTAACCAACAACCGAGCAGCTCCAGCCGGGGAATTGAAATTGGCTTTAGTGGAGCAACTTTAGTCTTTGCCGCAAGGATGGTCACTTTGGGATCACCATCAATATCCTTTTGTACAGCTTGCAACACCGCAGAATAGGCCAATTCTGAAGCGTCTGCAAATCCATGGATAGTTATCTCTAAGCCTCTAGTGTGGATCCCTCTGGGAATTTTGATTACGGAGAGGCAGTCGAAATCTCTCTGGAAATTCTTCCACCTTTCTTCGAAATTCGCCGGAAGGGGACTGTCCCATCACAACTTTAGCAACCAAAGTTGTTGGTAGAAGATTTTGATTGAAATGGTGCATGGAGACAATAATCCTAGTGGGTCGAACAGCCTGGCAGATTGAGACAAGAACTTCCGTTTAGTAATTTCGTTCTCGAAGTAAAAATTAACTTTAAAAATAAAAGAATCAGATTTAGGATTCCAACATAATCCTAAAACCTTGGATTGCTCACCGTCCTTCAATTCGAACACATCCTTGACATTATCAGTTTTAATCACATTCAAGAGCTCCTTTGAATTAGACTGCCATTTTCTTAAATGAAAACCTCTATTTTCCAAAAGAAAAATAATTTCTTGGCATACCCTAGCAGCTTCACTTTCGTTACGTGCACCTCCCAAGAGGTCGTCCATATAAAAGGAATTTTCAATGAGAGAAGCAGCCTCGGGATAAACAGGACGAGAGTCATTCGCAATTTTCTTTAAACATCGGGTTGCAAGAAAAGAAGCACATTTCAGACCATATGTGACAGTTTGCAGCTTATACTCTTGAATGGGATCGGATTTATTGTATCTCCACAGAATTCGTTGAAAAGCTTGATCAGAAGCAGACATTAATATCTGACGATACATTTTCTCCATATCGCAACAAAATGCTATCGGAGAAAGCCTGAAATTCAATAAAGTCACAAATAAATCGGGTTGCTGTTTAGCACTTGCACCTAGTGCATCGTTTAAAGAATTGCAGTTGCTAGTTCTACAACTTGCGTCAAAAACCACCCTTAACTTGGTGAGGTAAGAAATATTTTTCATTATCGGCTAATTCTGAAGAGACATCCTCCGAAACCTTCATATGTCCTAGCTCTTCATATTCTTTCATGAAGTATTTATACTGTTCCTCTAAATCCGGATTTCCATTAAATTTTCTTTTCATACTCTGGAGACGAGACAATGCAACTTGATAAGAATTTCCCCACTCAACTTTTGATTTAAAAAAGGGAAGTTTCACGACGAACCGTCCGTTTTTATCGATTTCATAATTTTCACTAAAGTGTTTTTCACAGAAACTTTCTTCACTTAAAACTTCTTTTATTTTAAGAACCTCTTCAGTTTCCCAGAACCGTTTTAAAACTTCATCAACGTCAATATTAGCATGAATACCAACTACTCTTTCAAGTTGTTTAAATGAATCTTGCCCGCTACAACCCAACCAAACAGTGTATTCTGGGCGATAAGAGAATTTTCGGAACCCGTAATTTGCCCGGCTTTTATAACTTCAAAAAAAAATAATCTACACCAATTATTATATCTACACTTTTCGATTCAGTGAATTTGGGATCGGACTAATTCAATGGATTTTAAATATTCTAAATCATTATTATTTACATGGTAACTCGACAAATTTGAAGTTAATTTATTCAAAACGAAAGCTTCAATCACGAGCATATTGTTAGGATTATGCCTTGACTCCAGAGATAACGTTACACTACCTCTTGTCTTGCCCGCAGAGGAATTAGCAATTCCACAAACTGAAAACAGGGCATTTTCTCTTTTTAGATTTAATTTGTTAGCACAAGCTTCAGAAATGAACGAACATTGACTGCCACTATCTAATAGAATTGTACAATCCACTTTTCTTCCTCGTGCATCATTCACTGAAACAATTGCAGTTGACAGCAAGCCAACAAATTTTCCCTTCACTGCGTTCAAAGCAATGTTGTTATTGACTATCAGTTCTGGATTCGGCATTTCATTTTTAACGCTCGTCGTATGGGAATCGAAAGCGAATTCGTGTAAACTAGTATGGTGGGATGATTTATTACACACTTCACAAACAGATTTAGAAAAGTAGCCTTTAATTTGATGCGAGTCTTTCAGACATCGGTAACGCAAAGCATTCATTCGTACGAATTCTTTTCGAACAGAGATTGACATAGCAATAAATTTATGACACTTAGAAAGGCTATGCATTCCAGAACATTTTAAACATTTACTCGAATTATTAGATTTAACATTAGTTACGTTGTTAGTCACTTTCGATTTTACTATGCTATGAGAAATCGAAACATCTAAATAAGAACATCGGTTGTTTAAGAATTCTAAAAAGTATTCAAATGTGGGAAATTCTATTTCTGTCGTTTCTTGAGCGCATAATTTTCGTGTTTCGGAATCTACCTTGTCTAACAAAAGGTGTATTAACCACAAATCTCTTGAATTAGCTCCTTCATGCAATGCCTTTAAACCCCGAATGACTTCATCCGCAACGTCAGCAAGCTTTCTTAATTTCACGCCATTCGGCTCGGAAAGCTTATTTTGTTCCAGTAAAGTATTGATTAAAGCGGCAGAGATATGTTTTTTATTATCATAGCGTTTCTCTATCTTTTCCCATGCTTTATCGTAACTGGTCTCAGACATCGGAAGGTGCTTGATCAAATCAGCGGCTGATCCCGAAAGTAAACCTTTTAAATACTGGAACTTACGTATTTTTGATAACGAATTGTTATCATGCACTGTAGATTTAAATAAATCTTTAAAATTCAACCAATCTAAGTAATTTCCAGTAAAGGATGGAATTGTAATTTTAGGTAACTTAACAGTTCCGTTTCCGTTATTCACATCACTTCGAACAACAACATTCGAATTATTTTGCCGAATTTCGGCCAATGAAGCCATCGCTTCTATCTTTGAGCGAATTATAACTTTAATTTCCAAATAAACATCTTCTATTTCAGAAAATACAGATTGTTCTACTGGAAGTAATAAATCTAATTTACAAAATTCATCAAACGCTACTTCCAGACGTTCTAAACGTACAGTCAAATCCGGTACATCAAACTGTTCTTTAGATTCTAAATAGAGTTTTAACTTCGTTAAAGAAGCCTTTTTCTGGCCTCTGGACCTAATTATCTCTGCATTTTTCATTACGGAACTTATCAATACAAATCAAAACTTTCTTACAACTTAAGAACAAAACAAAAAAATTTCCACTTATCTCTACAGTGGAATCAAAAGATCTCTCGCCGCGTGGCTCCAAATGTTCTTCCACATTAATTAAAGTCGAGCCAAGACGCACAAACGGGTCGGCTATATGAACTTTATTAACACATAACAGAGAACTTCGTACAACCAGCACAGAGCCAGAACATAACGTTACTACTTCCAAAACCGGAAGTATCTTAGAACATTTTACCAAAACATAAAAACAGCGGTATCGTGTTGTCATCTACAGAACAACAATCATAACATATTAAACAAATGAAAATACATGAACATACTCCATTGAACAATAGCAATTGCGGGAGTTTTGATTGTTAGCTATGACCCTTTATAAATACCTCGAAAGTATAGACATCTGCTGGGCATTCAGAGCAAACCATCCATACGCAAAATTAAAAAATATATAATTGCCACTGGCGTCTGTGAGACGTCGCGCGATGAGTTCAAGGTTAAAATCTGGAGAAATATTCCTGATGGAGAAAAGCAGCACATGGCCTCGTGAGCTATGCCATTCTATAGCTTGTGTATACTGATATGAATTTTAGGAGTCTATGGTAATTATGCCAAATAAGAGAGTTATCGCCAAATTGGCGATGGATATGGGGACTTATTTTGGTCGCTAAATTTGGCGATATGGCGCCAAATGGTAGCAAACCCTCTGAATCTTTCCAGAAGGTTCTGGGAATATCTAGCTGGTTGAGCGATAGAGGGCGCTTTGGAAGTCTATAAATATGCCTGACATTGGCATTGGAACTCAGTGTTCTTTACTGATGAGTATTGAATATATTGAAAGTGCGTTAGGCGTGTATTGTATTGAAGACTCTGTTATCCTGACTTGTGTTTTTAGATTTTTCTGCTGCATAGAAGACAGTTGTAACGTATTTTCTGTTTGAATTTGTGTATGCACCTGAAGAATTTACAGAATAATAAATTCTATTTTGTGTGCACATTCTGGAGAGATTTTATTCAATCCTATAGAACTCAGAAAAACGGAACAATATATTGCAGGTTACGCTGGAGACGCCTGATTTAATACATATCAACAGTCAAAACATATACTTAGTTGAACTATGTCATTAATCATGTACTCTAAATTTGAAAAGTATTTTAAAGAATGAAAATCTAAATAATTTTATGCATTTCTTCATTCAGATATGACAAATCTGATCGATAACTATTTGTCAGAGAATGTCTTAAAAGTTAAACAAGGCACGTCTTAAATATGAATGAAATCCAAATTTTACGAGACGCTATAAACAAAGTCTCGTGCAAGATATTGTTTGTTTCGCAGAGTACATGACTTAACGCCAATATTACTATTTTTACGATCGAATTTGCTTTACACTGCTTTGAATCCCTTTGTTTCTATCCATAAAGTTCACCAGCTTTGTTTTCCGAAGTATATGCTGCCTACACGATTGATCCCTTTTTACTTTATATTACTTTGTATCATAAGAACTTCTTTCATCTCGAAATCAGAGCACTACGTCATAAAATTTTTAAACTTTGAAAACACTTGGCGTAAATTTTAGGAGGAATTAAAGAGGAAACAAAATTAAATTTGATTCCGAAGTGACTTTCGAAAATTCAAACGTGCTGACGTGCGAAATGAAAACAATAAATTCAGTTTCTTAATCGCTTAAAATGTTATAAAAGTCGCTGAGTTTAAAGACGTTTACATTCCCTAACTAAAAACAATTTATTATTCGGCATGTGTTTAAGAACTTAATGTTGAGAAAAATTCTAAAATACTCCATAACAGCAAAAAGTACTTTTGCAATAATAGATGTTGGTCTTTGAAAACAAGTAATATATAAAAAAAAATTTTAAAGTCAATTCCTACTTAGGTGAACAAAGAAAAATTTGAGTGTGAACTAATAGTAGGAATTGAAAAAAAGGATTGCCTGCCAGAACCTTGCCTACTATGCGAGATTAGGAGGGGGGGAAAGAGAGAGAAAAAGTTTGTCAGGTTGGGGATTCGATCTCGCAACCTGCAGGACGGGAGAAGCCCGCGATACCGCAGTGCTACCGTTTACACAGTAACAAGAGGGAAATTACTATTTGTTATTTTTCCTCAAAAAACAACAGAAAAATAGGTCAGTGTCAATAAAATAAGGTAAGAATCACTCACCTTTCATTCCAGGCTGCCACTGAACGGGAGTTATCCAATAAAGACACTCACGCAAAATAACGAAGTTAGATCTTGATACACGAACAAAAGACGTTTACTGACAAGACGATAAATTACACAGAACTTCTACATATATAAACAGATCTGATACGATCTACATAAAATTACCGAAGACCTCCCTTGTATCTATGGAACAAAACCGAAGGGGGTATCGTCTCGTACGTCCGTTTTTCAACTGCCTCGCGCCAAAGCGCAGTAGTATGCGTGGGTGTCGTATTGGCGCTGGAATCGCTGCTACGTCATCGGAGTTCTTGACACTCTCCCACCTTTGGATTCCGAGGTTACGAGGAATTCAAACAGCAGTCAAAGAAGTCATAGGCAAGTTAAGAATGTCTCCACGCTCCTCTGAAAAAAACTAGCAAATCACATTAAAATACAAAATTGTCACATAATTAGTCACAAAAGTGGTACAGCTATACATAATTTAGTCTCTTGGTTGGTCTTAAGGTTCGTCCATAACGAGAATAACGAACTTCTTGTCTGTCAGGAATTTGATCCTGGACAGGGCAAGTATTGGCCTCCTCTTTTCTCATTGGATTGTTCAATGATGGAAGTTCATTCTCTGCCATTTCCAACGGATATAGCTTCTGTATTGGTCTCAGAAGACTTCCAAATCGAGTTTTCAATTCAACAACTCGGATTCTTCCATCCCTTCCAGGATGTGTCTTTACGACTTTCGCTAATGGCCAGTTGATTCTTTTAGTGTTGGTGTCTCCAATAAGTACTACATCTCCTTCTTTGATTAATGATTGTCTTTTAACTTTAGAATAATCTTTCAGCAACCCCAGATATTCATTTCTGAATCGGTTTCGTAGATCTTGTCGCAGTTTTAATCGGTAAGCATACCTTCTTTTCAATTTCTTCGAATCGATTATATCGAAATACGGAACACCAACTTCTCTAATTTCCTGTAAGAACATAGATGGAGTAAGAGCTAACAGATCTTCAGGATCTTCTGAAAGATATGTTAAGGGTCGGGAATTAATCAAACTTTCAGCGTCGCACAATACTGTAGCTAACTCTTCGTTATTCAAACTAGCTCTCCCTAGAACCCTTCTCAGAATACTCTTTAGCATTCCCACCAATCTTTCCCAAAAGCCCACCAAGGGGCAGATGGAGGGCTAAATTTCCATGAAATTCTTTTCTCTGATGCAAAATTTTCAATATTTTCCCAATTAATACCTTTTAAAAGATTAGCTGTTCCTACAAGGTTTTTTCCATTATCAGAGTACACAGTGGACGGGCGTCCTCTTCTCGCAATAAAGCGACGTAAGGCCAAAATAAAACAGTCAGTTGATAGAGAAGTCACTAATTCAAAATGTACAGCGCGGTAGATGGCACATGTGAACAGTACCACCCAACATTTTGTGTCGCCTTTTAGGAACAAAGGACCGCATAAATCGGTACCCACTATTTCGAAGACAGCCGCATCTCTAACTCGGTCCTCTGGAAGAGGGATGCTTATGGCTTCTAATGGATGAACAGAAAATCTTCTGCACCTAGTGCAGTTTCTTATCACTTCTCGCATTGTCTTTCTGCTCTTAACGATCCAATAGTATTCCCTGAGATAGGACATCAATGTTTGCGTGCCTGCATGATCTAGTTTGATATGTTTGCTCATTATCAATTTTCCAACCACTTGATGCTTATTAGGCAATAATATAGGATATCTAAATGTGGCTAAGTCTTTCCTAGATGCAATTCTAGTTTCAACTCGCAGCAAACCATCACTGTCCTTCACAGTTCGCAAGTTTAACTTTTCCTCTCTAGTGAAATATTCCCTTTGTATTTCTTTTAAAATTACTTTCTCGGATGCTTCAATTTCTTCTATCTCCAGTTTTCCCTTTTTCCTGTCATTAGGGTTTCTCTTTATATTCTTATAAAATCGAATTATGTAAGCCATGATTCTTACAATCTTGTTGAATGAAGATATCTTTTGAAAGAATTCATATCTGTTTGTAACCAAATTCGTAGCCGAAATTATAGTCTTTTTTCGCTCTGAATTGACTACTTCGATTTCAGGAGTAGTTTCATTAGTTGGCCATTCTTCGAGTGGTAGTTTTAACCACTCGGGTCCCTCCCACCAATGGGATTTCAACAATTCTTTAGGACCGCATCCACGCGAGGGTAAATCCGCGGGATTAAATTTCCCTTGAATATGTCGCCAATTCTCTGGATTAGTCAATTTCCTAATTTCACTGACTCTGTTAGCTATAAACGTGGCCCAGTTATCTTCTTTTTTAATCCAGTACAAGGCGTTCATTGAGTCAGTATAATAGAAAGTACGCATGTTTGTCATATTAAGATCTTGTTTTACGGTGTTAGCGAGTCTGGCTCCTATGGTACATGCCAGGATTTCTAATCTGGGAATGGTTATTGGTTTTAAGGGCGCTACTTTTGATCTAGCCTGTAATAATTGACAAGTAACAACACCCTCACAATCATTTCTTATAAAAATTGCAGCTGCGTAAGCAGATTTGCTAGCGTCCACGAAGACGTGCAGCGTAGCATTCTCATTTAATTCAGGGAGTTTCCTAGGGATTTCTATCTCTTTCAGGTATTTGAGTTCATTGACCCATTTTAGAAATTTTTTCCCCAAAATATCCGGGAGCTCTGTATCCCAATTAATTTTCTCCTTCCAACATTCCTGTAGGATTAATTTAGGAACGAGAGTGACAGGGCTCGTGAAACCAATAGGGTCAAAAATTTTGCTCAATACTGACAATACGTTTCGTTTACTCAATATATGATAGGTTTCCTCCTTTATCTCACAGGATAAAGTATCATTGTACAAATTCCATTTAAGGCCCAACACTGAAACGATTTCTTTAAATTCCTCCCCAGATAGGTTCAATATTGAATTTTCCTCATCATCACCTGATCGGTTGTGTTTCCAACCCCTTAAATCAAATTGAGCAGAAGCCATCAATTCCCTAGATACCGTAATAAAGGAGTTTAACTCTTCGATGGTGTCCACACTCGCTACACAGTTATCTACATACATAGATTCCTTAAGTTTTAAAGCTATGTCCCTTTTAGATCCCGATATATTCTCTAAATGATAATTGATTGTCGCGGCGAGTAAAAATGGGCTTGCATTTACTCCGAAAACGACACGGCAGTGTGAATAAACAATCAGTTTTCTTGGATCCCCTTCCTCCCACCATAAGAACCGAAGGAATTTCTTATCAGAGGGATCTATGCTTATTTGTAGGAAAGCTCGACGGATATCCGAAATTACTCCATATTTCCCACGCCGAAATCGGTTTATGAGTTTAGGGACCAATTCTAAATAATTTGGCCCTTTTTCAATACAATCGTTCAGCGATGCCGAATTTCTTTTTTTTGCTGACGCGTCGAAAACGGGACGGATTTTAGTTGTTGAGTTCTCTTTGAAAACTGGTCTATGAGGTAAATAATGACCCTTGTCCTTTGTCAGGTCCTCAGCGTCAACAGGTTCTATAATTTTCTCGGACACCCATTCCTTGAATACATTCTCATACTCTTGAAGACAGTTTCTTTTTTGAAGCGCTCTTACACAAGACCTTAACCGTTTTTCGGCAAGGTTTCGATTATCTGTTAATTCAGGATGAACCTCCAACCACGGGAGTGACACCTGATATCTACCTTCGTTATCTCTTTTTAACGAGCGCACAAAATGTTTTTTCGCCTGTTCCTCAATTTCCGTTCTCGTTTGAGAAATATTCGGTTCCGTAATTCCTAGCGAGTCAAGTGACCATAAGTCACAAATCTTCAAGTCACTAACATGAAGCGACAAAAGTACTTCATTAACACTATGGCTTTCCCCCGTTCCCCCCATTATAGTCCAGCCAAAATAAGTATTCATCGCGACGAGTCCATTTGACAAAGTTTTAATTTCTCCTGTAAAGAGTTTTCCGGCATAGTCCGCGCCTATAAGTCCGTGGATTTCGTTAGCGTCGCTATCGAACAAACAGAAGTTTTCATTCACTGTTATATCACTGGGAAAAATTCCGCACTCTTTAATTTCTTTCAAAATTTCCCTATTTTCTAATTTTGGAATTGGGGCACAAATAGTTTTCTGTTCCATTACATTAAGCTTACAATTGAAACTGTTGTCAACATTACTTAAATTAATAACATATTTTTTATGCTCTTCTTTTTTCTGTATCCCTCCAAATAGTCCTTGAACAATCAATTCCTGCCCTACACTTTTTAATTTTAACCGGCGCGCAGCAAACTGTGAAACATAACTACAAGAAGACCCAGTATCAATTATGATGCGTGTGCAGCAAATGTTTCTGCGTATTACCCGAAATGTTTACAATAAGTGTTTGCAACATAACTTTTTCCCTAGAAGAAGAATTACCCAAAGCGCAATCTGTTTCGGTTTTCGAAAAATCCTCTTTTGGTTTTGATTTTCTTTTTCCCATACACATTATGCTGACATGTCGGCCTGAGCATAGCTGACACGTGACGTTGGCCCTACACCCAGAAGATAGATGTCTTTTTTTTATTTTGTCATTTAAGCACCTAAAACAAGAGCCAGACCGCTTACAAATTTCAATTCTATCTTCTAAGCTCAATTGATTATCGGTGCATGAAACAGAGCTATGTTTACGAGATTTGCAGAATATACACTTCTGGTATACTTCACTTTTCCTATCCTCATAGGATTCGTTTATTAAAGCGGACGCCGTCGACTGACCTTGGCCAGCGCTACCGATGTTTTGATGACTCGTATTGCGAACGTTATATTTATGAGACAGTTTGGTTTCTGGGACAGAATCGTTTGCATTCAAAAAGGTCAGTTCTCTAGCTATAAGCTGCGAGGATAAAAAATTTATGAACTCATCGACTTCGGAGCCTTTTGGGTTTCTTTCTTTTTTGTTAAATTCCAAAAGCAGGTCACGGGGTATTAATTTGGTTAAAATAGGAACCAATATACTTGAATAGCTACTCTTTTTTACGGATAAGCTTTCTAAACTTCTGATATTTTTCTGTATAAGATTAAAGAGGTTCCGAAACCCTTTCACGTCATTAGAATTTTTTAATGGTTTCGAATTAAGTAATTTGTCGATGTGTGCATCGATCAGTATTTGTGTATTTCCAAATGTTTCAGTGAGTAACCCCACAGCAGTTTCATAATTTTCTTCGGTGAGATCAAAACCTTCAATAGTGTTATAGGCAGTTCCGCCCAAAAAGGATTTGAGATAATTAAATTTGCTTATAGCATCGAGATTTTTATTTGTATGTATGGCTGATGAAAAAGAGTTCCAGAAAGTCAGCCAGTCACAACTTTCACCGTAGAATTTCTGAATTGTGAGCTTTGGTAATTTAATAATTTGATTTTCATTTCTACGGTTTTCTACTGGGGTTTCATTTAATTGTTCAGAGCTGTTAGATGTACTCGGTTGTTGTCGTTCGCTATTAATTTCTTTTATCTTTCGGTTTGCTTTATACGTGAATGTAGTAATTTTCTCTCGAAATTCTTCGACACCTACTAATTCTTCGTCTAAATCCTTAACATTCGTTAATTTTTCGATATCGGCATCTATTTGTTTTAATTCACCCGATTTTCCTTTCAAATGTTCTAAGAAAAGTTCCAGATCCTCTACTTCGAGGTCTGGATTCACCAGATCTGTTTGCATTTTATTAATCAATTTTGTAACCGCAGCCCGTATATGACCGCGTTTCTTTTTCAATTTATGTATTTCGTCTGTCATTTTGTTTCGCTATACAACAATCAATTTCTAAAATAACATATAGCTTATAACTTCGTACTTTGAGAATGCGTATCGAAATGTCAAATTTACTACCGTTTTCGTGGCAGTCCCTGTTCGGGCGCCATATTGTTATTTTTCCTCAAAAAACAACAGAAAAATAGGTCAGTGTCAATAAAATAAGGTAAGAATCACTCACCTTTCATTCCAGGCTGCCACTGAACGGGAGTTATCCAATAAAGACACTCACGCAAAATAACGAAGTTAGATCTTGATACACGAACAAAAGACGTTTACTGACAAGACGATAAATTACACAGAACTTCTACATATATAAACAGATCTGATACGATCTACATAAAATTACCGAAGACCTCCCTTGTATCTATGGAACAAAACCGAAGGGGGTATCGTCTCTCGTACGTCCGTTTTTCAACTGCCTCGCGCCAAAGCGCAGTAGTATGCGTGGGTGTCGTATTGGCGCTGGAATCGCTGCTACGTCATGGGAGTTCTTGACACTATTCAAGAGCAAGAGACGCTCTAGGTCTAAAACTAAAATTGATTAATTAAATTTAATTAATGAATTAATATTTGAAAAAACTGTATTAACATCAAGTGTCATCCACTACAATTTTAAAAAAATGCATTTGAACTTGAGTGGATGAATAAAAAGTACTTTTATTAACGATTGAAAATTTGATCAAGATATATATAGAGAGAGTGTGAACTAATAGTAGGAATTGAAAAATAGATATACGCGCTATGACCCTCCGACTGATAACGTGACTGATGACGCAATGAGGGGTAAGGGAGCTGTGAAAGGAGAAAACGACGAGAAAGACCAGTAGAGTGAAGGAGTGAGGTGTCTCCCCGATATGTGTCTAACACGTGACTTTTTTAAGCATGAGTTTTTTGATGTTGAATAAATTGAGTTAAAAAAATTACAGTCCATTATTTTTACTGAGCTGTGTCGATCATGAAAAACAATAGATATGGTTTTCAATAGTGCGTAATTAATTTAATAAATCTGTTAAAGCTGAAATTATTACTAAATGTTTTTCAGTTATAAATTCATATATATATATATACACTAGCTGAAAACCCGCACTTCGCTACGGAGTACATTCAAATTTAATAGAATGGTCATTGTATGCAATTAATGCGAAAAATATATATATATACATACATTTATAATAAATACGACAATCAATGTATAGAATTGATGTAAATAAATAAATATATATATTTATAAAAAAATCGTAAGGGATATTTTCAAAGACAAAATAATGTAGAAGAAAATATTCAAATTAAATCTAATAGGACATACTAAAGAATATAGTACAGTTTGAGGAACATATCTTTTACTGTATTGTAATATTTTTTTGGATAATGTCCAATCGTCTGCCGCATTAGCAAACAAAAATATATTTTTTGTCTATTTCGTTCTTATCACGTGACGATAAATTTATTTAAAATACCAGAAAAAGAAATCACGTGATCAGCATTTAACAAGTAAATTCTAAAAATTAACATTTAAAAATTCACCAAAAATCAGAAAATGACGGTAAAGATTCAAAAAAGATTTCATTTTAAAGGAATTTTTATGATCTTTCTCGTGATATAAATTTTATATTAACTATTTCTAAGCTATTATTTATGAAAAAGCCCCTCAAATTATTATTTTAAATGCAAACTTAAAAAAAGTTACTGAAACAGCTTAAAAATTTTATTTTAAAATATCTAAGGAGAATTTTTTAAAAATCTTTTTTAGTGCACCCTACACCATAAGAAGAATCGCCATGCAAAATTTCATCCCTTTAGGTCCAGCGGTTTGGTCTGTGTGTTGTATGTCAGTCAGTGAGAAAGTCAGTTACGGAACTGTTTTATATATATAGGCTATCTACCAATAAGCGTTTGGACACCCATGCAAAGGACGATATCTGCGATCCTGATATACGTCAAGCCCGCCGAAGTTACATGTCGTGTAAGAAACAACATTGCTATTAGTCGCATGCAAGATGCCACGAAGTGCAGAGTTATCTGATTTCGAGAAAGGTGTCATCGTCGTATTTCCGAGAAGTAGCCGATCCTTAAGGGACATATCTAGCGAGCTGAATTACCCAAAATCGACAGTGGCCTATGTGTAACAGAATTGGAAGGGGAGCGGAGATTGTTGGAATGTGCCCCGAGTCAGCGGACCCACGAAACTGGGAGATAGAGACCGATGGTTGCTGTCCAGGGAAATTTGGAAGAACCGCACCCAACCGATTCCCCGCATACTCCAGAAGTTTCAACAGGCATCCGGGAGTGTTGTTTCGATGAATACGATCCGTAAGGAGGCACATCTGCTTGGTTTACAAGGTCGTGCCGCTGCCCATAAGCCTTTGATCACAAAGTCTAAACTTGCTGTTGGTTAATGTGGTGCAAATCCCGTTGAAAGTGGACCGTAGATCACTGGAAACTGGTTCTCTGGAGTGACGAATTAAGGTTCACCCTCTACCTTTTGGATGGCAGGGTCTGTGTCTGGCGTCTTCCTGGAGAACGCCTCCTGCCAGAATGCATTGTGCCCACAGCAAAGTTCGGCGGAGGTGGAATTATGGTCTGGGGGTGTTTCTCCAGGTAGGTACTGGGACCTTTGTTCCCCATTCATGGTAAGTTCAACGCCGACGCCTAATGCACTATCAGTTGAGAAATGGGAGAGCCCGAGGTAGCACGCCCAACGAGTTAGGTTAGGGACGTTGCGACGGACTCCTGGGAAGGTTCTCAGTGAGCTATAAATACTCTCAGCGAGTAGGTTAGAGTATCATAGAGATTCTGTTTTGTGCAAATTATTTTATGCTTCTTTTCACGCATAAGTGTTTTGTGTCAAGTTCCATGAACGTCTTCGTCCGACCTCTGTGTCTTCATTTGAAGGGGGTCCAGGACACATTGAAAAAAAATACAGTCGAACCTCCATATATCGAATTAGCAAATTGCCGGAAAAAAATTCCATATATAGAAATTTCGATATATAGATTTAAGCTTAGCTTTATCATGATTCTCCTGAGAAAAAAAATTAAAGCTAATTTTCGTATACGAAACTCCATTTCTAATTTATATGCGAATCCCATTAAATGAAAGTGAATAACTAAAAAATGAATTAATATGAAAGATTTATTGAGTACTACATACCTTTAAAAAAACAATAATCCAGACAGTGGTTACAATGATCACAGTTACATTCTTATAAAAAAAAACCACAAATATCTTGCTGAACAGCCAGCTTTGCGGAAAGTTCAAAGAAATGTTCGTATTTATTCAGTCCACTAAAAACTTAATCAGGGACATTTTCCGCGAATTGAAGTCCACTACATATTGTTTCAAATGCCAAAAATTGGGAGATTTAATTCTAAAGAGGAATAAAATCTCCCAATTTGTCTTGAAAAAATTTCGATATATAGAGATTTTTTCGATATATAGAAACAATTTTTCTATGTAATGAACATGGAGATTTGCCAAGAGTTCGATATATAGAAAATTTCGATATGTGGAAGTTCGATATATGGAGGTTCGACTGTATTTTATTTATTGAGTTAAGGGGGCACACTACCATAAAAACTTCAAAAAATCAATTTTTGGTATTTCCTATATTCTGATTTTTGGGACATTTCTGAGCAATATGGAAAAAACCGCATAAAAAAATTTGCATTATTTCTCGAGTTATGAGAGTTTATGTAAAGCTCACTCTGTTGCCATGGCCATGTATATTCCAACTTTAACTTCAGTTTTCTCAAATATGTAAATTTTTGGATTACGCGCACTGTTACTCCCAAACTATGTGTGCTAGACACACAAAATTTTTATCAGATTTGTATTTTAAGCTTCTTTACATACTAAAACAAAAAAAAAGAAAAATAAATTTGTAAAAAGAAAATTTACACTTGAAAATGTTTTAAAAAATTGATAAATTTAATTTTTTTTTAATTTTATGTAAATTTTTCAATTTAAACTACATTTTTTGTATGTTTTTGGGATTTACATTAAACTTGAGTATATTATTAATTTAATTTGACCAAAAAATAGTTTCTGTATACATATTTCTTAATTTTATGATGTGCGAAACATCCAATGAATTTTCCCCCTTTTTAGTAATGTGTACATTTAAAAATAAAATCTAAAAATTATTTATGGATTTACAAGTTCTATTTTTGTATAAAATATAAGTGAAGAACTATAATTTTGATATAAAACAAAAAAATTTTATATATATATATATATATATATATATATATATATATATATATATATATATATATTAATTCAGAATATGCAATATTTTCCTTTGAACAATATAAAAATATTTAATAGCTTCAAATATAGTAGACCATTGGGTCGCTATGTTTTCAACTATAATAATATATCAAAAAATGTATTTGATGCTTCTCCTGGAAATTGTAATTGTAAACATAATATGACCGGTTACAATGAACACTACAACCACATTATAACAGGTAATACTCAAATTACAGACAATACGGCTTTGACTAATTTAATGAATTATGGTACTGGATTTCGCATAGGATATAAAAAGAATGTATTCCAAATTTTCAAACGTAATCTTGATGAATTTATATATAAAACAGCTATAAAGCATAGTATACCTGTAAATACATTCGAACAATGGAAATTTCATTATTTAAGTGATTTTAAATTTGCTTATCTGAGAACTAAGCCAAAAAATCTTCATGTAAATTTGAATACCTTAAAACCGTCTATAACTGCTTTACAAGATCAATTTGCTATAACATATGTTGATAAAGTTTCTGCTAGCTATGCATTTATATGCAAAAACTTTTATTGTGACAAACTATTACAGTGCTATAATGATAATACTGTTTATAAAAAATTAGATTCTATGTCTTGTAGTATACAAAATCGTATCAAAGCGTTATATCGCCGTGCAGGTTATGATATTAAAAATCTAAAGTTTCCCTATTTAGTCTTAATCCCTAAATTTCATAAATCACCTGTTAAATTTAGAACTGTAACTGTGGGCTGCAATACGTACTTAACGCTTGCTAATAATAAACTTTTAAATATACTTAAAATAGTTTATAAAAAAATAAGTAAAGAGGGTGGCTTTTTCATAAATAATAGCTTAGAAATAGTTAAACAGATAAAAGGTAAAGGTGATATAACCAACGTTAAAAGCTACGATTTTACGGATCTTTTCAACTCTATCGACCTAAAAGATTTCTATAGTATTATACTTGGATTATACGATCAATATGATTTAAAGACATATATAACTGAAAATAAATATCGTGCGTTATTAGATCTTGTACTTAATGAAACAGTTTTATATAATGGTAGAAACTTCTATAAGCAAATACATGGAATACCAATGGGTGGAGGATGCTCATCTGCTTTAGCAGATATATACCTTCACTTTTACGAAAGAGGAGTAATGATTCTAAATGAACTTATGTTTTTCCGATATGTAGATGATATACTCATATGTTTTAATGAAAACTTAAATGCAATAGATATTAATTTTTACCCTAAAAATCTTAAATTGGTGGAGACTGAAAAAGATAACGATGGAAATTTGGTATTTTTAGACTTGAGTTTAAATGTTAATCAAAATCTAATATCATACAGTCAATATGATAAACGCGAGTTTTACAACTTTAAAACTGTTAGGATTATGAATTGGAATAATGCTCTACATTTAAATATTAAACGCAATATAGTTACTAACCAGTTAATACGTTGTCAACGTTTACATTCAAACAAAAAAACTATGGACGTCAGTATAATTAAATTCATAACTATAGCTATTGACCAGGGTTTTCCTGTCAATTTCCTCGTATCAATTCTAACTCAGTTTTTTAATTTAGACAATAAAGATTGTGTGAATTGTTTTAAAATAAGTTGGCAACACTGAAAATTTCCCTAATAAGGCGATATTTATCCCTACTATGTCTATAAAAGTGAGTGTGCATGAGTTTCGTGTCTCATTGCTTGGTGGGAGCTAAGTATTTTGTATATTAATGTGTATAGTGTATATGTTAGTGAGAAATTATTTAGTTAATTAGTATTATTGTATTTCTGTATCTTAGTATTAAGTTTTTTTAAAAAAATTTAATTAAAAAGTTAAAACGCTATTCATCTTGTAATTATGTTTTAGTTGACTATATTAGTAAAGACATCTGGTTTAACTTATCTATTTCATCTAAAATATTTTTCCTCTTCATAATTGTTTATTACTGTCTTGGTGTTATAGCCGACCTCCGGGAGTGTTGCCAGGCTTAAAACATGTTTAACCGGGGGGGGTCACAACCCCCCCCCAGTCATCAACTATACCACCTCCAATTCCGTTTTTTGCTTATTTATATATGTTTATCTTATTTCAGGTTATAGAAGTATTAAATGGTCGCATCTGCCCTTTTAGTCATCTTAATTTTAAATATCTATATATAGTAAATATTTTTGTGAGCATCTTAGCGCCTAAAATTTATTTACTCATTTTTGTTTTATATTAAGTAATTTACACTTGTGAAATATATATATATATATATATATATATATATATATATATATATATATATATATATATATATATATATATATATTAATATTATTGGAGTTTTAGTAGCTCGAATTTGATCATGTTTACAGTCATTTCAGTGTAGTCAAAGGTAGTGTGCCCTCTTAAAATTTTGGATTCTTTTGTGATCGTTAGCCACATAATTTGTAAGCAAAATCACATCATAAGACTTCTCATAACGTTTTAAAATTTTAATTTTTTTAAAAAGGGGAGGTAATTTAATATCGTTATAACTCGAAATATTATTTGTCGAATTTCAATTTTTTTTCATTTAATTAAACAGAAATATATAAGTTTTAATTTTGATTCAGCATTTTTGAAAATACTAATTTTTTTAAAAATTAAAAATATTTAGATTAAAAATTTAAAAAAAAAAAGATGCAACTTATTTTTTAAAAACCATATTTTCAAAAGAAAATATATTTTTCATATTTGTTTAAACCAAATTAAAGTAAAATAATTGAAAAAGACATGTTCCAAGTTTGAACCATTTATGTTTAACGGTTCTTGACTTAAAACAATTTAAAGACGAGAAATCGTAAAAAAACCCATCATGCATAAAAACGCATTTAAAGGTTTAATCAGAGATTGGCGGATAATAGAATGTTGTAAAACAAAAAAATTAATGTATCCTGTTCTAATTAAGAGAGAAACATTATTTAAGCGTCATTTTAAGCGGAAAAGAACAGAGAATTTTTTAATGCAATAAAATATTTTTCAAAAATTTGAAGAATTTTGTGTCTCGGACTCTCTTGATTCAAAGAACGGCAAAAAACACTCGTCTCTAAGGTTGTTATTACAGTGACTGTTCAGTGATTAAAATATCAGTACGAAATGACGTGATGAAGTAAATTAAGTTAACTGCAGGAAAGATAACAGAGATAGGGACAGGGTTTATTTAATTCTATGTAAAAATCTCACTTTTCCATTTCTTTTTCGAAGCAACAACACATAATGGAAGAAACATAAGTAGATACTAGATCTGTATCTGAATCACATCTTCCAGAAAAGTTTACTTTCTGAACAAATTCCTCTATTTCAAATCAATGGCATGTGTACTCTATCTTAAGCTGATGTCTGAAAGAAAATTTCACGTATATGCGTCTTTTATGGTTATAACATGGTGTAATTGAAAATAAATCAGAGATTAATAATATATGGAATAAGTTTATTTATTTTGCTAAATTCTGTCTTTTAACCAAAGGAATTGTAAATTACCTTTACGTGACGTCATATTGTCATTAAAATGTACGGTAGATTTTGTGCTGTAGTAATGTCCGTCGACAATACCTTTCGGTATAAGTCAAGGCCAGAGGTAGCCTAGCGGTAGCGCTTCGGCTTTCGATACTGAGGTTGCTCGGATCGAATCCCGATAAGCAACGGGAAATACCATCGTGTCTAGGCCAGTTATAGGCACGTTAAATCCGTACTCCGGGAAGTACTTCTATGAGGTCAGTGGATGGTAAAGGTATGATTCCCCAGATGTCACCCCTGGGGCTGCTTGGTCAAAATTGCTGTGGCACCAAGCCAAGTGTGACTCTTACCCTTATGGTGGTATTATAAACCGGAGCTGCGCTACTCATCTCGAAGCCTACGTGAATTTGGTCTGGAAATGCCGTCCAGGGGTCATTTGAAACAATAACAGCAACATCACTAGGCTATATTATGCAAGGAGAATATAAGAATACTAGCTGAAAACCGGCACTTCGTTACGGAGTACATTTAAATTAAATACAACGGTCAATGTATGCAATTAATGCCAAATATATATATATATATATATATATATATATATATAAAGTACGATGATCAATGTATACAGTTGATGAAAAAAAAGTATATTTATAAAAAAATCGTAAGGGATATTTTTATAGACAAATAATGTAGAAGAAATATTCAAATTAAATCTAATAGAACATACTAACGAATAACAGTACATTTAATATAGTACAGTTTGAGGATCATATCTTTTACTGTATTTTAATATTTTTTTGGATAATGTCCAATCGTCTGCCGCATTAGCAAGGGAAAAAATTTTTTTTTTGTCTATTTAGTTGTTACGCACGTGACGATGAACTTATTTAAAGTACCAGAAAAAGAAATCACGTGATCAGCATTTAATAAATTAAATTCTAAAAATTAATCTTTAAAAATTCACCAATAATCAGAAAATAGAGGTAAAGATTCGAAAAAGATTTCATTTTAAAGGAGTTTTAATGATCTTTCTCGTGATATAAATTTTATAACCCTTTAATAAGTATTTTAAATGCAAACTTTAAAAAAGTTACTAAAACAGCTTAAAAATTTAATTTAAAAAAATCTAAGAATTTTTCAAAAATCTTTCTTAGTGAACCCCTACACTATAAGAAGAATCGCCACGCAAAATGTCAGCCCTTTAGGTCCAGCGGTTTGTTCTGTGCGTTGTATGTCAGTCAGTCAGTCTGTTAGTGAGTCAGTCAGTTACGGAACTGTTTTATATATATAGATAATGTATTATTTATTAAATAGACTACGAAATGGATTGAAGGATATTCCAAATGACTGCAGCTTAAGATAATTCCTAGAAATAAAATTAAATAAGACCCTTGAAATTTCTCAGTAATTTGTTTCGTCAGAGAAAGAATTACGTCTGACGTCATTTTACGTGTAAACCCGAAAGGCATATTATAATGATTCAACGTGCCTTCAGCAGAAGAAGACATCATGCTTTATTTCAACACAAAATCGATTGAAAGAGCAAAAACATCATCTATAGAATTTTTTTGTCACTTTGAATGAATGAACTTTTGAAATTTACCTCTTTCTTTATAGCTAGTCTAAATATTGTACTTCACAGGAACAAAACCTCTTTAAACATCTATACTTTAAAAAAAGTTCAGATCAGATTTCACTTTCTTGGTTTATATTAGAACACTTTAAGCAAAAGGAGGTCACTTTGAATAGCTTTATGGCAAACAGATTTATTAAAGGGAAAGTAAAATAAAAGCTTGAATATATTTATAGAAACTTTGCTTCTTTCTGTTTTCTTCTAGAATATTGTCTTTGTTTTAAAAATATGTTAAATATATTGATAAATATATATTAAATATATTAATAAATATATTTTAAGTATATAAAATAATAAAAATATGTTAAATATATTAAAAATGTATTAATAGATATATTAACAACAGGCTAGCAGGAGTCAAATGTCAGAAAAATTTTAAATAAATATGTAACACATGGAAATATATATAACAATACTGATCTTTCTATTGGAGGAAAAACACTTCACTCACCAATAAATCATTTATTTACGTATTACACATGGATAAGACATGATAACTTTAACAATATAGCACAATATAATATATTAACTATTGTGACATATATAACTATTTTAATGAAGAGTTATTTACCTAACTTATCCAGTTGTAGCTCTAAAAGTCTCTTAAATTCTACTTTTTTTAAGTGAATCCCAAAGGCTTACTTTACACTACATATATTTTTATAGAAAAATAATTTTGATTTTATTCTATGAAACTTAAAAGAAAATTATCGTTTAATTGCATGTGTGCTTTTAAATGATGGAGTTTTATAGATTTGCCGCCGGTGAATTGGGAGTTTAGCTACTTACTTTTGTTGTGTTATCCACAATGAACTTTAATTTAAAGGGAATTTTCAAATACTTGGTTGTTTTGTCAATGTACTATTTTGTTGTTGTAAAGACGAATTTTTAAACTTTTTAAAATCGAGTTTTCTTAAATTATTCCTATCCAAATGAGTGAATTTATTCTTTTGTAAGATAAGTTTTAACAACATGATGAGTTTTAATGACCTTTTTAAATATTAGAACTATCTTAGTATATTTTCTAGCAATTTAATGTTAAGGAGATAACAGGGAAATCAAAATATGTACAAAAAATACAGCACGAAATACAGCATGAAATTTATTATCTTCACACCAAAAGCAATATTTTTACCAAAAATCTAACCTTTTAACTTATAAAAGATTGTTTCGCCAGAGATCAACTCGACATTGATTTCCGCTGTTATGTCTCAACTTTAGAGCAATTCTTATCAATTACCTGAAATTCTCGTTTCAAATTTTTTTTATTTGGAAATAAATATTAAAAAAAACTTCGAATAGTCAAGGACTAAGTTGCTAGTCTGTGAATTCGAATCCCGTGGTAGGCGTCGACGAATTCGTATTTTCTACATATGTACATATACAGGGTGATCCAAAAGTCACAGAAAAAATAAAAATTCAATGATTCGAAATGTATAGATAGTAGCACAATGCGGTTTTCCCAGAATTGCTCAGAAAGACGTTGGATTTTTTTTAATACTGAAAAATCTTATTTCCAGAATAGTTAATTTTTCACCGACAAGTTGCGCTGCAGCTTTCCCGGAGCTGCTACCTGTCTATATTCTTAAAGATCAGCCGCCTGGTGCACTCGAACTTATTAAGTCACAGGCAAGCTTTATGCAGTGCTTTCAAGAGACAGCGTCATTCTCTACTTGCAAGAGGAAAACGCGCTCCATAGTGTAACATTCATGCAGGATGGAGCGCCTCCGCACATCACAGGTCTTGACCAGCATCTGCTGCGCTCAACATTTGGTGATGACCGTGTCCTCAATCGTTCTTTCCGTACGAATGGTCACTATGTTCTTCAAACCTTACACCTTGTGACTTTTGGTTATGGACCTACTTAAAGTCCCAGATGAACAGAGGTCGTACGACGTCACTGGCAGTGTTGAAAGAAGCTATTCACCATCATGTTACAGAAATGAGAGCTGAAACCCTCTTCGATGCTATGCAGAGGGCAGTGCCACGTCTGACGGCCTTCCTGATGAATGACGGCCGTCACATGGAACATTTGCAATCTTAGCTGCGTTGCGAACTGTACTGCACTAATGTACAAACGACTAACACAACTGAAGTACCACCTGTCGGTGACATATGCAACTATTTTGACAGTAAAAGTTTTTGCTACTTAAAAAAAAAACCCATCTTTTAATTCTAAATTGTTTCTACTTAGAAACAATTTTATTAAATTGGACAAGTAAAACGATAGCAAATATATGACGAAACAACGAAAAAAACATTTTATAGCAAAAAATGGACTCAAGTATAAAATCACGTGAACTCCATGCTGATTTCAATGAAAGGGGGATTTTTGAGGAACCTTTTACTTCTAGGAAAATATGTGTTTACTGATATTTAAGTGTAAAGGAATTTCATTAAACGTTTTTAAAGCTACTTCACATAATTTTAAACTACTTTTTATATTTTATTCTATATTTGTTTCTTTAACCTGTTGGTAAAATTAAAAAGTTTTAAAGGAAATCAAAGTCAAATTTTTAAAAACTGTTTAGTAATTAGTTATCTCTGACAGTCAATTTGAGTCAGACAAATAGTCGTCTGTCTGTATAAAGAGGATTTACTCTGATAAAGATCTCACTGCCACGCATGTTCCAGAATATAATATTTTTATAGTTCATTAACTCACTTACGAACAACCTCACTCGGAATTGAACTTACACCTTCTGCTTTCTGAACAGGTATGTTGATCATTTATTTCCCTTTAAGGGGGCAAGGGTCCTTCAATCTCGAATTTTTCAATTTTCAATTTCTAACTCTATATACTGAATGAGAATAATTGATATTCTTGTTTACGACATTAAAGACCCTCGGAATTCAAAATAAAGATTTTTTGGCAGAATAATGCGTTTTTCAAAAAAATTCAAAAATGCTAGTATTTTTCAAAAAGCTCCATGCACATTCCATGTTATTTAAAAACCTTAATTTTTTTAATATAAGTTTACCATCTATATATGCTATATATGCTAACAAAATTATGCTAAATAAAGTTATATATATGCTAACAAAATTATGCATTGACTTTGATTTTGTATAAATCTAAAGACATATATATATATATATATGTGTGTGTGTATATTTTTTTTACCTGCTAGTTACTTTTTATGGTTTTACATGTTTTATTTTATTTCATGGTCTATAAATTGGAAAAATATTTGTGGTTTCAAAGAACTACGCACATGTTTGGGACAAACGCTTCAATTTACAATCCTGCGAAATTTGGAAGAAATCAGGAGAAAATGAATGCGCGTGGAGCATTTTGAAAAATGCTAGCATTTTTGAAAAACAGATCCTATTCTTCCACAAAATACGTAGGATGGAACTTTAATAGTGGAAACTATGTATGTACAAAGTATACAGAAGAGATGCAGGATGAAACTTCTATAGCCCTTCAAAGTAGTAACCAGCATTGTTTAGCACCCGTTGATAAACGTCCTGAAAGCTGCAGGATGACGTTGGCCGCACCTGATCTGTTGATCTTCCGAATAGAGCGGTAAAAAGTCTGCAGAATTTCTGGTAGAATCCACGGAGTAGTTCCTTCATCTTGGGGATGAGATCAAAGTCACAGGGACTTGAGTCCAGGGAATAGGGGGGATGTTAGAGCACTTCTCAGCCCCAGCGAGCAAACATATCAGCCACAGTGTGCGCACAAGCATTTTCCTTCCGTCAGTACTGTGGCGTCACTGTAAGTAGGTAAGACGATTCTCTCTGAGGCGTTGCTGAAAATTACTACCATGGGATCCATAACAAAGAAAGACAGAGTTCTAATTTACAAACGAAGGCCAAATTTTTAAAACAAAAACTTAACAATTTATTAACAAAAATAATTAACATTTAAAACAGTGCAACATATTCAATTTAAAAATCCCGTGCAGATTCCCAACGTACGGAGCCTAAACACACATCCGCACCGGCCGCGTTCTCTAGCGTCTTTCCCAAAGTCTGGATTTTCAGAAGGGGTGGAGGGGCCGGCTGACAGCTCTTCTTAGACGCCGAACTTTATTACATTTTCAGAAACGTTAAGATGACAGCTTTAGTGGCTGCATCTGTGAGGAAAACGGTTTTTAATCCCCCCACGTGTTCCGAACTGGTGAAACCGAACAACACATTCCTTGAAAAATACGCAGCTGTGTTTCAAGCTCTTGTGGGGTCTCGGGAAAAAATAAGACCATATTTCCAGTACGCTACAGTACCATTGCAACAAATTATTTCGTACGATAGACCGGTAACTAAAACATGTCTTTCTTCATCCTGTCACTGTGCAGGCGTGTGATGTTTGTGTGTGTGGGGGGGGGGCGCATTCACTCTGATGTAAGGCAGGTATGTGACGTACGTGTGGTATAAGCTGTTTTCATTGGTTCTGCTTCACGGGGCTCTACAATAGTTTTGCCACTATTAAAGTTCCATCCCTTGTAATTATGTGCTCATTCTAAGTGTCTTTCATGTAGTAAAATAGAATATTAATAATTCTCATTTTATATATGGAGTGAAATATTGAAAATTAAAAAAAAAAACGGGGATGGAGGTCCCTCGTCCCTGGGGAGGGTGGACCTTTCAAAGCTAATTTTGAAATTTTTGCCTCAGAGATACGAAATTTTGCATATATATTCATTAAAGTATAACAATATTAAATCCCTTATAAAATTTTATAAACTTTTGTTTAAAAAAATTTATAATTAAAAAATTGAAATTAAATTACCCTTTTAAAAATGCTCCTTGCGACTCAATTTTTAACTTTCTCCCTTAATTTTGCATTTATATTTCTTATAAATACATTTTGAACAAAGTTATGTATTTTTTGTACTTTTGTTGAATAGTTAATTTTATGGAAATATTTTTATGCTTGTACTCTGAATTTTCGTGACATTTTTGTACTTTTCTACACTTAAGTTAAACTTTGATAACCTAAATGACCTCGAATCCTAAAATGAATACATAACTTTATTTTCATGTATTACAGGAGTCTTTATTATAAACTAGTTGGTACCCGTCAAAACATGACGGCTGGATAGTAAATGAATGTACTAATACACAAATTATACTCAACACATCATTGCCAAATGTTGAGAATCATAATAATGCGCAGAGACAAATTGATGTTTAACCGGCCTCGTGCTTAGTGAGTATCTACAGCCAGGTTTAAAAATGTCACTGAGCATGCGCAGAAAGCAAAATTTTTTTATTGTAAATTATCACTAATTAAACGGCGCGAAATAAACAATTTCCATCGGGTTTAATCTTATATTTCACAAACATAATTATCATAAAAATAAAAATGGCAGAGAGAGATCTAGAAAGACTCCTCGACATAAACGTGTTTATCATTAAAACGTGTCACTGAGCATGCGCAGAAATAGTGAGTCTTTAAAGTCAGATTTAAACATGCTACTGAGCATGCGCAGAAATCAAATTTTTAACTGTAAATTATCGCAAATTAATAGAAATAGCAGTTGCAAAAACCAAATTTGACAAATCTACAGATTACAATCTTTCGTTTAAGACCAAAATGAAGTAAATGGATGCAGTAGTTTTCTCTCACGGACTGCCCAAATAGTCGGCTTAGCAACTTAAATATATATATTTCATAAAATTTCGTCAAAAGTTGTGACTCGAGGAGCCTTTTAAAGAATTGCAAATCTCGAAATTTCTCATTTTGAGAAAAAGTCATTTAAAAGATGTTTGTTCACCTACCTTTAATACTTACTACTCTAAAGCCACCATGCTTTCATTTTTCTTTTAACTACATATTTTAAATGCATTTCATTTCAATATTTACATGTTTCTAAAATATTAATACACCCCCCAAAAAAATTCCAATTTTTGCTCGATTTTCGATAACTTGAAAGTCCACCATCCCCTTAAAGACATGTTTGATCCACTTTATAATGACACTCATGTTGCTGTGTGTTGTTGTGACTCATGTCTCCTGGCCGGAGCATTCTTGATTAGGTTCATATGCGACTGCAGGCAGAGAGATGCGGCTATGGATTGTAATAACTCCTCAACTGTTTAGTCCAATTGAGCCATTTGACACCCCAATTCACCTTTAAAGAAATCAAAGTCATCAACTTTTACAAATACAGTCGGACCTCTATTTAACGAACCTCTATTTTGCGTATTTTTCTATTTAGCAAACTTTTCCTTGGAACCAAGAATATTTTGTGAATTTCTTCGTAAAATAACCTCCAAATAGTGAAGTGCATTGTCTATTTAACGAACTTTTTCTTGTGATCCAATATTTTTTTTTCTCCATATTTCTCAAAATATTTCTGAACATTTCAAATTTATTCTTTCTTTTAGCACATTTAACATTTAACACATTAACTTTCTTTTAACACATTCCGACGCGGGTTGCAGTTTGAAGAAAATACACCTGAAGGGGGTTTTGGTGCATTGCAAAGATGAGAGACGTATTATGAGAGAAATCACTTTTTCAAACAAAAATCTCAGACAAAATTAGCAAACTTTATCAGTAATTAAATTTAAGGACGCATGTGGTAATGTATGCTTAAAATTACTTCTTATAATAAATGCGATAATGTCATCAAAATTCATTAATTTTAATATAATTTTTTAAATTGAAAATACAGTGTATTCCTGGAAAATGTTTTGTTTTATTCTTGTTTTCTTTGCAGATTTCTGTTTGATGGGTAAGATATATAAAACAAATAGACATTAATTTTCAAAATAAAGGTGTGATCAATTACTTTTATTAATAATATTTAGTGTTATGAATTTAAATATGTTTTGTGTAGTTTAAAGTATTTTAAAAAGTGAATCTCTATTTAATGAATTTTCCCTATAGCGAACTTTTTTTCGGGATTTAGCGATTTCGTTAAATAGAGGTCAAACTGTATAACTGAATTATTTATCGTTATTATTAAGGGGGCAGTACACTTTCACAATGGTAAAAAAAAATCCATTTTTTTGTTTGTTATATTAATTGAAACCTAGATTTATTTTGGACAATTTGATACCACTCTTTTTTGATACGACAATTACATCATGAGATATTAAAATAATTGTGAATATCCAAACAGTGATTTTTACACAACATTTTAACTTTAAATGCAATTATTTCCATATACAATTCTCTGAATTTACGCGCATGATATCTTAAAACTATTCAAGATAAATTCGAAAATTTTTCTACACGCGTTAATGGTAGCCTTTTACATAAAATGGACTATAATAAAAATTTTACAAAGCGTTCTATGGGAAAATTTTGTAAAAAAAAAAATAATAATTTAATTGTTGATTATAAATGTTAAAAATGAAGGTAATTAAAATATTTTAGTTCAATATGTTAAGCTGGACAGTTGATCTGATCTACGCAGATACCGCGTGTTTTTCTCCCCCCAAATTCGGTTGCCTCTTGGCATTCTTTATTTTCGAAACCCATGTATATGTTTTATTTATCCTTATCGTCCGAGGTTTAAGGCAAAACTTCCTTATAGTTCTTGTCCGGTCCCTCGCGAAGCGAATTACCTTGACCTTGAATATGTTAAGCTAAACGGTTTCTTTAAGTTAAATCGTGTTATTAAAATTGACATTAGTTTTAATGCACCTAGTGACAAATTGTAATTATGAAAATGTGAAAACACATGTAACTTAATTAATTTAAATAATTTATATACATCTGATATTTTTTGGCAACAAGTTATGTTTCATCTAACAATCCAGAAGTTTTCTATCAATTTGCTTCACTGGTTAATTTGTTACAAATTACGAAAACTTAGTCAGTTTTCTAACATTTTACGCAAGTCAAATAGTTCCCTTAAATATTTGCTTCTGCGTTTGAATTACATTATTGCAATGATTGACATTAGAGTAAGGCCTTAACTAGATTGGCTTCTCAAAAAGTGACTTATTATTCGATGACCAAACAAAAAGTTTATCATTTGGTGGCGTCAGTCCTAATTTTTAGGGAAGTTTATAATGAATATAAAAAGTAAGGAGTCAATCAAGTGCTCTGGCACTAAACTTTTAAAAAATTCAAACGGTGGAGTTAATCGATTAGGCTTGTTAATGGCTCACATATAGATTTTAACTTTATGTGTTTGTAAAATGTATTCCCTCACAAATCGGAAAAAAAGGTTAAGAACTTATTAAGTATGAATAGACAGATATTTCAAAATACCAATCCGGAAAATAAAACAAAGTTTTATGCGAAAGTTTTTTTTTAATTTAAAGAAGAATTTAAAACTGTTCCATTTCCTTTAAAGATTATTTTTCTACAAAATCAATCATTCGTTCTTCTTTTTTACTCTTCCTCCGCTATTTTGGACGTCTAGAATTTCTTTAATCAAACATGTTTATCTCTCTAGAAAAGATATTCTGATGGAGATTGAAAGTGCTTAGGTGAAAAGAGTCAAGAAAAATAAAAACTCGTTTTTTTTATATTGCATTTAGATAAAGAAAGCTGATTTTTTAGAGAGGTTAAAATGTGCCCATTAAATAATAAATGTGAATTTTTTCTTTGGAAATATTTTGTACTAATAGAATAATGATGATGATGATTCTGGCTTATACAGGGTGAGGCAGAATGGACTCTCGCGTTTCAAAGAGTAATAAAAAATAAACGAAATAATTTACTATAAAAAAACTTTAAATTTTTGAAAAGTGCTAACAATATAGGTATCCTCTACTAGATTTTGAAAATAAAATCAATTAGGTAGCACCCGTTATTTATGATTCACTTCCGAAGCCGTTAACTTATTCTTTTATCTATAAGTTTAAATCTGCCCAATCGCCATTAAAGCTATGTTTATAAGGTCCCTACGAATTTGTTATTTTTTTATCAATTTCTCTACTAAAAAGAAAATTATTCATACTTTTATTATTAATTATTGAATAGAAAATTTAGAAAATAAAGGCATTTTATTTTAATAGTTTTAAATAAAAGCTTGCGTTGCCTTACCCTCTTAATTTTTTTCCGATGTTGTGTTCTTCAGTTTTACTAGTCTAAACACAATCTCGCAAAACAGTTAGTTATACATACTATAATTTTTTTTCCCTTTTTTAAGCTCATCAGTAGCTTGACCAAGTATCACTACTTCATGTACACTCACATTTCACCGATAAGAATGCCAGTAATCCAAAATTATATGGGTCGTCCAAATGAAAATGGCACTATAGTCGGTGTGACAAATGGTTTAATGGTATCGCTGTAAGTTAGCATACAAAATAAAAAGACATACATAAAGAACATCTAGGCTAGACATGATTGACTTGGAGGTTGAAACGTGTCCCAGAGGTCTACGAGATGATGGAAACCCTGGGTGAAGAAACTCCGGGGTTGGCAGTGCAACCTTGCAGAATTGTGTCAACACTTCCTTCGTTCATAGACATTCCATCCGCTATCTCGCGAGTGGTGATTCGTCGATTATTGCTCACGAGACTGTCCACAGCTGCAATTGCTTCCTGAGTGATACCCACATGCGCTTGACCTGGTCGTGCCCTGTCGTGCGTACTGCTTCGTCCGTTACGAAAATCGCTATACCATCTGAATACTACGTGACATACACTCTGTGCCATACACATTTTGCATGTGACGATGAATTTCTCCAGCACTCTCATTTTCCGTCGTTAAAAATTGCACGACTGCACGTTGACAACGTTTGGAGACATCTATGATAAGAACGATACCGTTGACCTTGCTCCTACGCTATCATGCAAGCATCTCTCGTAATCTGACAATATGGCAGGCCTTCCCAGCACTCAGCGCCCTCTATAGGCGCATGCGTAGTCTTCTGTATCTTAAAACGATGGCGCAATAACGGCAGTGTCACTTTCATTTGGCCGAACCTTATACAATAAATTTAAGGTATCTCCTTACGTTAAAATGGGTGTTTTTCGTGCAAAATTTCGAAATTTTTTTACTACTCTATTTCAAATGCCAATCTTTAAGGATGCTAAAACTGCGTTATTTTTATTCGTAAGATCATTGCGTGAGAATTTATGGCCCATTTAATAAACCGAAAGCAATATTAAAAGAACCGGAAATAGCACCGGAAATACATTTTCTAGAATATTCATTTTTCAGTTGCTTCTGTAAACGAGAAAGGTTAATCATTTAAAATGTTTTCAATATATTTCAATGAAATTCTGCAATAGTGTTTTACATATTACCAACTATGTTTTGAATTAAGAGCCAAGCTATATGTGTTAATTCAATTATTCTACAGGTACTTGTACTTATAAGAAGATTATTTTTTTAAATCGGTGCTTTTTTCACTTTTTTGGTATATTTCAGTGATTTTTTTGAAGTATTGTAAAACTTTTAGTTCAGAACACAGATAAGAATAACAGTAGTATATAGCATAAAGTAAATTGAAATATATTGAGTTGAATGGAGTGTAGGGTCTCTGGCGTAAACACTCAATTGTACTAAAAAGTTATAAAAAGTTCACTTACTATTAAAATGTTATGAAATTTATACCAAAATTATATTTGTTTTCATGACTTTATATCACATTTGAACTAAAAATATGTGTATTTAATCAGTAGTGTATAAAGGGTGCCATTGCCCGATCAGCAAAGGCGTTGAGCCAGTGATATGCAAGCTACTGGTTCTATAACCGACGCTGTCAAAACCGCCGCCTTGTACACTAATGGCAGCTGTCATGCAGAAAAAAAATCTGTCGTAGCTTCCATGTACTACAAGTTCCCAAACATACCTCTGGAGGTGCAATGTCAAGTGTTCCGGTCTCGTCACTTGACTCGGTTCAAAATTACGGGACCCACCCCTTGTGGTGCACCCGGGGCAATGCATGCGGTGAAGTGGTCACGCCCTTCTGGCTTCTCACGGGAAAAGAGTATCGCTCAGTTCCCAGCCATTAGGGGATAAAATCAGTACTGTATATTTTTGAAAAAAGAAGTGCTCCGAAAGTAAGCAGATAGATACCTTAAGTATAAAATTATATACAGGGTGCGGCAGAATAAACTCTCCCATTTCAAAGGGTCATAAAAAGCGAGCGAAACCATTTACTGGAAAAAACTTTACATTTTCGAAAAGTACTAGCAATCTATTTTTTTAAGCTAGGTTCTGAAAATAACATCACGTAGGTGGAGCCCGTTATGCGCGATGTACTTCCGAACCTGTTCACTCAATTTTTCTATCACTTTGTTGGTCATCTCTGGGGGAATGGTGGATTCACATACTCTTTGAACGTTTTCAGGTGTTCTAATGTTCCCAGGACGACCACTTGGTTTTCTAATTAATGCAGACCCACTTGCTCTCACATTTGAAAGCCATCGTGGGATCGATTTTCGACCAGGAATGGTATCAGTTGCATAGGGCCAGAAACGCGTCCTGGCCTCGAGGTAGCCTTGAGCTAGTGCGCTGGCTTTCGGAGCTGAGGGTGATCAAATCGAATCCCGACTCGCAACGTTAAATAGTATGTCCGTGTCTAGCCTGGATATGGGAAAAATCCGTAGACCGGAAAGTCCCTCTATGAGGTTAGAGAGAGTGGAGAGGGTACGATCCCCCCAGATGTCGCCCTGGGGGTGTTCGGTCGCAATTTAGGAGGCAACTAGCTAAGACGGACTCAGACTCTTTAAGTGCTATATAAACGTGAGCCGCACACAACTTCCCGAAGTCTATGTAAACCTGATCTGGAACTTCTGGCGAGGGGCATTAGAAACAACAAACAACAACAAGGGCTTCCTAAATGCCCTCTGTGTAGCGGTCACAGAATCATTGTTTTTAAAGAATGCGACTTTTTAAGATAACGAAAAAACGCCTGGCTAACGTTGTCCAGCGGACCAACTCATGGTGTCTAATGACAACTAAAGCATCCGCCCGAACTGTTCCCATCTCCCGCGCCGTACTACCTTCACCGATGCGTTGTCTGTCGCCTTTAGAAATGTGGCAGTCCCTTATGCCTCAAACTGTACATTAAGTAAATATCATGAGACACGGAGAATTTGAGATATATGTATCTTTTTTAAAGTAGTATAATTCAAAGCTGTGTGCAAGTCTTAAAAAAACAGATAGCAGATACTGTTCAGTTCCTATAACCGTGAACCATCCTGGGATGTAGATTAGCATTTTATTGAATTTACATTTGCATATGGTTGCTCTGCGCAGTCGCGAACAGTTTGAATTTTGACTTAAGCTGTGAACGCTTTTGTGTATGCTTTTTGCCAGCAGGATAAGGCATTTTGGCCGTTAGGCACATTCTTAGTGATGGTCCAGAGGAAATTGAGACCAATTGGCAGAATTACCTTACCCAACTTTCTGATCTTAAATTTATTCATATACCTAGACGAGTACTATTGCCTAAGATTACTAATGTCGGATTGCATGCTTTTTGTGATTAATCGGAGAAAGCTTGCGTAGCTGCAATTTATTTGAGATCATCAAAAAAATCCGTGATTATGGTAAAGCTTTGATAGCACCTTTAAAGACTACTTCTTTTCCCAGGTTAGAGTTATGTTCAGCTGTCTTACTAACACGTTTAGTTTACGCAGTTAAAAATTCCTTACCAATATTGATTGATGGACTGACTTAATGATAGTATTTGCTTGGTTACAATCGCAACCAACCCGTTGGCAAACATTTATAGCTAATCGTGTTTCCGAAATACAATAGTTATTGCTTGCAAAACGTTGACATCGTGTAAAAAGAAAAGATAATCCTGCTGATTGCGCTTCTAGAGGACTTTTGCCTTCTGCACTGGTTTCTTATGACTTGTGGTCAGGCCCCAAATGGATTTATCATATTATTCCATTATCGAACAAAGTATCGCTTTCTGAAGATGCTTTGAAAGAAGAACGATAGAAAATTTCTTGTTCAATTGGAACAACATCTGAGCCCTGATCTTTAAATGACATTCTCAATCTTTTGAAAAATTATCTTCTATTACCAAATTACAAATGATAACTGTTTATTGTTTTCGAATCATCAGTAGTAGACTACCACGTAGTGAAAGAAATCTTGAATTCTTGACATCACAAGCTCTATTTGATGTTTTGGCATTCTGGATAAAAATTGTTCAAAAGCAAGAATTTCAATCGGAAATTTTCTCGGTAGAACATTCAAAATCACTTATTTCTAAAAGAAAGCTTCTGACCCTCAATCCTTTCACTGATCGAAAAGGATTTCTCAGAGTGGGCGGTCACCTTCGTCATTCATATTTCCCTGAAGAACAAACAAATCCAATTTTTCTTCCAAAAAGGGTAATTCTCACTGACTTATTTATATCTCATTACCACACTACTCACCTACATGCTGGAGCTCAACTTTTACAGTCATGCTCGCAGCAAAAATATTGGATAATCTCTGCAAAAGACGCTATTCGTTCTCGCACGAAACGATGCATGACCTGTTGTAGAATTCAAGCTCAAACTGCTGATCAAATGTTGGGAGATTTACCTCCAGGTAGCGTGAATCCATCACGTCCTTTTCTTAAATATGGTGTAGACTTTGCTGGCCCTTTTACTAATTGGATGAAAAAAGGCCGCAGATTTAAAACCTGCAAGGCTAATTTGGCGCTTTTTATATGTCTTGCTACCAGAGCAATTCATTGTAAACGTGTGAGTGATCTATCAACGGATTCCTTTCTCGCCGCTTTACAAAGATTTATTGCACGGAGAAGCAAGTGTTTGGATACATATAGTAACTATGGCTCTAAATTTGTGGGTTCTAACAAAAAGCTTAAATAATTTCAAGGTCTTCCAGGCACAACGAGATTATTTCTTGTTACTCGTCTGATGAAGGTATCAGTTGGCATTTTAACCCTCCTGCAGTATCTCATGCGGGAGGCATCTGGGAAGCAGGTATCAAATCTGTTAAATTTCATCTCAAGCACATATTGTCTAACAGTATCTTTACGTTCGAAGAGCTATGTACCATTATAACTCAAGTGTAAGCTTGTTTTAATTCACGTCCAGTATCTCCCATGTCCTGAAATCCAAGCGATCTCTCGGTATTAACACCTGGTCACTTTCTTATTAGAAGTCCTCTTAGTACTTACTGTTCCCGGGACAGATTATACGTCTTCCAAAATAAATCGTCTTTCTAGGTGGCCATATACGTAGATGAGTTCCCGATGAGGGGCACGACAATAAATGACCAAGCCTTACTCGGGATTTGAACCTAAACCCGGTGCGTGTAGCAGCTCAGAACGCTAACCACTACACCATGTGGGGAGGGGGCGGTATAGTAGGGAAGGGGAGATATGCAGATATAAAAGAATCTCACATGATGTTCCAACCGAGATTAAAGAGATTTAAGAAGGCTGGAAAATCTTTAAAAATGATATTGTTTTATAGAATGTGTGTGTACATAATTTTAATTTTCCCTCTGTATAAGCGATGAAACATATAATAATGCATAAAGAAGGTATAATCATACAGGTTAGGTTATCTGCTTACGTTGAAACGGCTGTTTTGGTGCAAAATTTCGATTTCTTTTTTTATTGCTTTATTTCAAATGCCAATCTTTTAGGATTCTTAAACTACTTTAGTTTTATTCGTACGATCATTGGATGAGAATTCATGGCCAATTTCATAAACCGAAAGCGATAAAAAAAGACCGAATGTAGCATCTTTAAATGCTTTTTCTAGAAACCAAAGTTTTTGTTACTTTTGTAAACGAGAGAAAGCCAATCATTTAAAAAGTTTTCAATATATTCCAATAAAATTTTGCAATAGTGTTTTACATATTACTAATTATGTTTGGACCTAAAAGTTAAGCAATATGTGTTAAATGAATTATTCTGCCAGTACATGCACTTTTTTAAAATCAGTGTTTTTTCACTTTTTTGGTATATTTCAGTCATTTTTGGAAATATTGTAAAACTTTTAGTTTGGAATATAGATAAGGATTAAAGTAGTATACAGTATAAAGGAAATTAAAATATATTGAGCTGAATTGATTGTAGGATTTCTAAAGAATTGCGTAAGAATTCAATTGTACAAAAAAATTATAAACAATTCCCTCTATTATAATAGTTATGAATTTTTTTTAAATATATTTGTTTCCATGATTTTTATATCGTATTTGAACCAAAATTATACGTATTTAATCAGTACTGTGTAATTTTGATGAAAAGTACTCTGAATGTAGGCGGGTACCCAAAGAAGCAGCATGGAGACATTTCCTTCGTACATCACCTCTTAAATCCGCGTGTCTTACGCATAGATTATTTCTAAGAAAAATCAAAGACACTTTTTAAAATTATTAGCTATCATCAAACAATACTCAGAGGGGTTGAATTTTGACTTATTTCCTCAAAGAGACATAAATTTTACAGAAAATATTCCAAAAAAAAGTAAGGAACGGGTTACTAAATTAATAACAAAATAATCATAACAATTTAGTTGTCCTTCAGTAGTATTCTTTATTCCTCCTTATACTAATTTAGTAACCTTTTAGTAATCCTTGTTGTCAATTTGGGAGATACTGCTTCATTTATGTTTATTAATAAACAGTTTCGTTATTTATATCTAAAACCCCTTCTACGCTGCTTGTTTTAAACTCTCCATTGCATGTGACTTTCTCATGTCGTTGGAAATTTGATATGATGTCTAGAACAATGATTCTCAACCACTGGCCCGGCAGACCGGCAACGGTTCGCGGAAAAAATTGACCCGTCCTCGGAGATTTTTACCTGTCCGCGTTAAAAAAAATTCTTATTCAAAAGATAATAATAATAAAATTTTGTAAGATATTTTTTACGTAAATGCCCTAATTTTAGGATCTAGAATTCATAATTTTGTCTTTGAACGTTGCCATCACTAGACTGTGCATTTGTCAGTTGTTACGTCTCGCAATTTCTTTTAACTGGACGGAGTGCTCACAGCAGCGAAAGTGTTGCAATAATAATATGACGGTAATACAACCTCTGACAATAAAGTTCGGTGAATGAAGTCAGAACGGCCGATCTGGCAACACTGGCGAAACAAAACGCTGCACCTGCGTAGCGGTAGGTGTTGACCATCTGCCCTCACCGTTGTTCAGTTGAGCGTCGTTTGTGTTCCGTGTAAGACTTGTTTTACAAAGTGCTTGTTTAGTGCGTTTGTTCCGTGCGACAAATCGTTACCCAGAATTTAGGGATGAGAAAAGCGTGTTGTCGTCTTGTGCCACATCACTTGGATGACGATCACAAGCAGGCACGTTTAGAGGCTTCACAGGATTTTGTCGAAACTGCGGATGCCACACCAAACTTCTTGAACTGTATTGCCACTGAGGATGAGTCCTGGTGTCTCAGGTACGACCCTGAAACGAAGCGGCAAAGCATGGAATGGCGTTCTCCTGCATCACCTCGTCGGAAAAAGGTCAGAGCAGAAAAATCACGCATCAAAGCGATGGTCATCACCTTTTTTGATAGTCAAGGCATTATCCACAAGGAATTTCTACCTGAGGGAAAGACAATGAATGCTGAAGGGTACATTGAAATTTTGACCCGTTTCATGAAACGTCTACGTACGACCCCAGTACGCATAACAAGGTTTATGGTTTTTTGTTCACGACAATTCTTGCCCTCACACAGCCAATATCGTCAAAGAGTTCCTGGCAAAAAAGGGGGTGGTGCAAATTGAACATCCACCATACTCGCCAGATCTCAATCCTCCAGACTTCTTTCTATTCCCACAACTCAAACTCTCTTTGAAAGGAAAGAGATTTGACGATATTCCTGACATACAACGAAGCGTGACGAGGCTTTTGAACTCCATCCCAAAAGAAGACTTCTTGCAAAGTTTCCAGAACATGTATAGCAGATGTCAGCGGTGCATAGTTATGGGAGGTGACTATTTCGAAGGACAGTAAGGTAACTTTCGTTAATATTTCATCTACGTTAATGTTACAGGACTATTCACCGAACTTTATTGTCAGACCTTGTAAAAAGAAATTTAGAAATCGGTTTTCGGTTGTTCCACCGCTCCGACCTATCTCGACTAATTTAGAACCCACAATTGAAAGTTAATTGAGGAAGAGCAGCAGCAATCTTCTCGTTAACTTTATAGTATTTGAAATAAACAAAAGTTATAGATATTTAATTTTCTAGTAATCAGAGAACTGATTTGTTTTGTTTGGTTTCTATATGCAGTTATTTTGTGATTATTTTTTTATAATTTTCTGTAATTTTTCTTAAAGGTTTATTTACTTATATACAATAATAGTAATAATTATATACAATAATTACAATAATTACTTATCTTCACATTTGAATATTATTGGAAGTAAATGATAATAAATATGTTACAACTAGCTGAAAACCCACGCTTCGCTACGGAGTACATTCAAATTAAATACAACGGTCAACGTATGCAATTTATGCCAAAAAATAAATATATATATTTATAATAAATGCGATGATCAATGTATACAATTGATGTAAAATATATATCTATCTATATATATATATTTATAAAAAAATCGTAAGGGATATGCATTTTTTTTGATAATATCCAATCGTCTGCTGCATTAGAAAGAGAAAAAAATATCATTTTTGTCTATTTAGTTGTTATGCACGTGACGATAAATTTATTTAAAGTACCAGAAAAAGAAATCACGTGATCAACATTTAATAAATTAAATTCTAAAAATTAATCTTTAAAAATTCACCAAAAATCAGAAAATCAAGGTAAAGGTTCGAAAAGATTTCATTTTGAAGGAATTTTTATGATCTTTCTCGTGATATAAATTTATAACCCTCAATGTATTATTTTAAATGCAAATTTTAAAAAGGTTACAAAAACAGCTTAAAAATTTATTTTTAAAAAATCTAAGAAGAATTTTTGAAAAATCTTTCTTAGTGCACCCCTACACTATTAGAAGAATCGCCATGCAAAATTTCAGCCCTTTAGGTCCAGCGGTTTGGTCTGTGCGTTGTATGTCAGTCAGTCAGTCAGTCAGTGAATGAATGAGTCAGTTACGGAACTGTTTTATACATATAGATTAACTTATGTAGAAGTTCTTTAATACCCAGTAAAGATTTTTTTTATGAAAAAACCCACCGGTCCGAGAAAGTTTTTCACAAATTTTATGGTTCGAGGGCCAAAAAAGGTTGAGAAACGCTGGTTTAGAACATTTTAATATTTTAAAGTCCACTGTACCACTGAAACTATAAGCTGGGTACAATCAAAGTTGCTAATGTCTTTTGTTTACGAACTCTTGCCATAAATGAAACACAAGTGGAAATGATGAAAGAGCTTCTCAGAAACATAAAACGTTCTGGGAAAATGAAAAATGCAATATCGCACAATTCTCAGACTTTCACTTTATGCCGTTTTTCTTGCTCAAAAAATACTTTTTTCGTATACGATTGCACGTACAAAAAAGTACTGAATTCAATTTACTTCGTTACAAAGTAAGACCGACAAAAAATAAAGTAAAATAAAGAAATGAAACAAGAATTCTTGTTTGTTTCCAGAAACATCTCGCCATTTCTTTAGACTTTCATAAAATTTACTGGAGTGGTCCTCAGTCAGCCAACCGAGCGAAAATATCTCGAGAAAATACTTTACAAAGTATTGAAATCTGAAGTCCTCAGAATATCAAGGAAAATCTTTTGACTCGTCATTGTGTGTGAAGGATATTTGGGGGTATTTCTGATTGTTATGAATTATCTTACATATCTTTTTATTCGGTGTTAAGTCCTTTCTATTACGTTGATTTTTATCTCCTGCAAGCAGTAAATGTTCAAGTAAAATATGTAAATGTGTCGAAATATTGTTATAAAACACAAAAAAATACAAAAGATATGATACAATATACAGTACAAAAGATGCAATGCGGTCACTTCTTACTCAGAGGGAACGTGTCAAGTGTATTTAAAAATTCGTAACCAAACTAGAAAGAAAAGCTGATTTTTATACAGTTGAAGCATGCAATAGAACTCTTATGTTACAAAATACAATACAAAGGATGCAAGATATAACTTTAAGACACTAAAAATTTAAAACTTACTTTAAAAACTTTAATACTTAACTTTGAAATATTTAATAAATAACTTTAAAGATACAAAAGAATATTAAAAACTATATAATACATGTACAAATTAATATTTAATGTGCTCATTACTGTATTCGGCCACTTCCTACTCAAAGGGAACGTGTCAAATATATTTAGAGATTCGTAATAAAACTAGGAAAAAAGGTGATTTTCCCTACAATTGAAACATGCAATAGAAATCTTTGAATCAAAAACACAAACCGCATGTAACCCTGATCTCAAAAGTTGTCGATTCTCTAAAAGAATGTCTTTTGTTTACGAACTCTTGTCATAAATGTAACGCAAGTGGAAATGATGAAAGAGCTTCTCGGAAGCCAATAAATAAATAAATAAATAAATATATCTCAGAAAATGGAAAATGTAATATCACAGAATTCTTAGACTTTATGCTGTTTTTTGCGAGAAAAATACTTTAATACTTTATTGGTATACGATTGCACGTACAAAAAAGGACTGAATTCAACTTTATTCGTTACAAAGTATGACCGGTAAAAAAAAAGTAAAGAAATTAAACAATAATTCTTGTTTGTTTCCTGAAATCTCTCTCGATTTCTTTAGACTTTAAACCTTCAGAAGATGACCGGAGCTGTCCGGAATCAACCAATCAAACGAAAATATCCTGAGAAAATATTTTAGAAAATATTGAAATCTGAAGTCTTCAGAATATCCAGGAAATTTTTTTAACTCTTCTTTGCGAGTAAAGGAATTACCGTATTTTTTGGACCATAAGACGCACCTTTATATATAAAAAAATTAAACTTAAAAGGGGATGCATCTTATGGTCTGTAGGTAACATAAAAACAAAATTGAATATTTTATTTATATATTTATTATACATATTATATATATTTTATAAATATTATTTAATATATATATTATTGTTGTGGGCCGTCATCAATCAGGAATTGGTCAAACGGGAATACAAAGAGTTTGTTTAATTATGTCTTGGATATATAGGGACGACACAGTTTATATGCATATTATTTACAAAGAAAGTTAATATACCATTACGTCTTCATTGCACACGTCTTAACAGCAATTTCTTTAAACCGTACACCTTCATTTTTGTATTATCCATATAACAGTACGAGTCCGTCTTTCACTCGTGTCCACTTCCGGTCTTAAGCCAAAGTAATAGCGTGCACAAATTCGAGGCCAAAGTTTCTCCTCTGGAGTTGTGGCAACGCTTCATCGGCAAACATCTAGATGTCATACAGACAATAATTGAAAGGTGAGGTGGAAAGAGACGGGATACCAAATTATATACATTTAATAAATATCATTTATTATATATATATATATATATATATATATATCTTTATTAAGTACGAAATTGAAAACATGTTTATATTCGTAACAAAATATAAAATATTCTTTTCTAAAAATTCTCCGATGAATTTGAGGTATGTCTTATCGTCCGGTGCGTCTTATGGTCTGTAAAATACGGTATAATCATTTTTAAGGTACCTCTGATTACTATAAATTATCTTACATATTTTTTAATGCATTGTTACTTCTATTTTATTACGTTAATTTTTATCTTCTACAACCAATAAATGTTCATGAAAAATGTGTAAATATGTAGAAATATTGTGATGAAAGACAGAAGAAAAATAATACAAAAGATATGATACAAAATACAATACGAGAGATGCAATGCGGTCACTTCTTACTCAGAGGAAACGTGTCAAGTATATTTAGAGGTTCATAACAAAACTAGAAAAAAAAGTTGATTTTTTGTACAATTGAAGCATGCAATAGAACTCTTATCGTCAAAGAGTACAAACCGCATGTATCTCTGATGTCAAAAATAGTAGATTCTTTAAAAGAATATCTTTTGTTAGCGAACTCTTGCCATAAACAAAATGCAAGAGGCAATGATGAAAGAGATTCTCAGAAGCAAAAAACTTTTTCTGAAAATGAAAGATGTAATATAGCAGAATTTTCAGACTTTATGCTGCTTTTTGTGAGAAAAATACTTTAACACTCTTTTCGTATAAGATTGCACGTACGAAAAAGTAAGGAATTCAATTTACTTAGTTACACAGCATGACCGGCAAAAATAAATAAATAAATAAATAAAGACATGAAAGAAGAATCCTTCTTTGTCTCCTGAAATATATCTCGATTTCTTTAGACCTGGTGTAGCAAAAGATAACCGGAGCGGTCCAGAATCAACCAACCAAACGAAAATATCTCGAGAAAATATCTTACAAAGTATTGAAATCTGAAGTCCCCAGAATATCCAGGAAAATCTTTTGACTCCTCTTTGCGTGTAGAGGATGATATTTAGGATGAATTAATGACTTCTGGGATATTTCTGATTGATAAAAAAGATGTTAATATTTCTTTATAACTTTGTTGTGTCTATTTTATTACCTTGATTTTTCTCGCCTATAACCAGTAAATGTTCTAAAAGAATGAGTCAAAATATTCTGATAAACGTATATATAATACATGTACAATTATGTGACAGTTTGATAATTGTTGTGGTTAGTACTTTACGTTTATATGATAAAAAGTGATTACTCATATGTACATACACAAATCAATTTATTAAGCATAATAATAAAATACATACACTTATACATTTCATGATATATCAGGTGCTTAATAATACCAAAATTACTAATTTACTAATCAACAATTCTTAAGTGATATATATCTATGGCAATATATGTTAATATTAACTGTGACTTCCCCTACCATTATCCTACGCGATCATCTAATTTATCATTATTTAGTGAGCATATAACATTGAATTACCAAGTACACAAAAAATTCCCTACCTGTAGCACTTTTCTCGCTCGCACAGTTGATAAGGCGCTTTCTTTACTATACAATGGGCTCTCCTCTTGAGAATAGTGGGAATGGCTGGATTGCGCCTCTCTCCTATTGGTCAACTGGTTACCGGACTCTACACCCTTGAGTGATGGCGTACACTCGACGGGTGATTTCGGCAAGGCTCATGATCACTTCCACGCTGAACTAGATGCGGAACTCCTTCTAGGGTTAAAAGCTGGTCGCCGCGTCTTGTCCTCTCCTTGGGCCGGCAAGCGTGCGTAGCTGATTCGGGTAGGAGCTGGAGTCTTTCCGGGTAATTGTCACTTCAACGGGCAGGCATTTCACGCACTGGAACAGGGGCTTGCGTCTGCTTCTCCAATAGTCATTCAGGCTGTTTCGCTAATACTTCTATCTCTACTCAGTCAACTATCACTATGGCCGATCGTCACATCTACCTGCTTCTTTCGAGCTCAATCTACATCTCTTCGGTAGACTACGTGTATCAGTATGACTGTCTCTCTATGTCAGGTGCAGTCTGTAGGTGACATCACTATCTATCTCATTCACTAATTCTGGGCCTTACATATCTGCCAGGATAAATCAACTACTGTTTGTCTCTGGCTCAACTCAAGTGACTGTCTACATCAGGCTCCATCTACAATTTACTCTGCAGCTCTAACCTTTTCCATTACTAACTTTCGGGCTTACATATCCGTAACGCTAACTCAACTGCTGCTTATTCAGGTTCTAATTCAACCTACATCCCTCGATTTCTCAAATCAATCTGCTCTGCTCAACTTTTCTCACTCTGCACTTAACTTCAACTCCTTCATTATTGGCCGAACATATATTATTGGCCGAACATATATTTTATAGTTATTCTTCTCCCAATCTTAATTGAAGGGGACGTCCGTCCCTGTTTCTGACGCCCCCCTTTCTGGGGTTTCCTCACACTTCCAGATTCTCCCGACTCCCTTCGACCTCCTACTGTACTCCTAACGAAGTCAACATCATAAATTCCTATATCTCTCCTTTTTCATCTTTAACTTTTGACCTCTTAGTTTCCAATTTTCACCTGCTTAGTTCATTAAATCCAGCTGGTCCCCCTTCACTTTTCGTACTTCCTTTCCACTTGGCATCTCTCGTCTCCATTTCGCCTAAGCAGTTCGTTAAATCCAGCTGGTCACCATTCATTACCCTTTCTGAATATATTCTTCTCTGTATTCATAAATGTATTGTTTGTCATAGATATCATTAAACTCGCCCCTCTACCGATTTGTCAAGAATAAATTCTTGACGGTGGGAGTATGTTCATGTATTTTCATTTATTCATTTGTTTAATATGTTATGATTGTTGTTCTGTAGATGGCAACACGATACTGCTGTTTTTATGTTTTAGTAAAATGTAATAAGATACTTCCGGTTTTGGAAGTAGTAACGTTATGTTCTAGCTCTGTGCTGGTTGTACGAAGTTCTCTGTGCCATAACAAAGTTCATATAGCCGACCCGTTTGTGCGTCTTGGCTCGACTTTAATTAATGTGAAAGAACAGCTATCATTATTTTATAATAAATGGATATATACCAAATCACCCGATTGGTCTTTCACCAAATTTGCAAAAATATCTAATAGAAATACATTTTTTATAAATTGGTTTATTTTTATTTTCCTATTGTAAAAATTTATTATAAAAATAACTTTTGTAACCATTTGATTGGTTTTTATTTGTAAAAATTGCTTATAGAAAATCCTTTTTTTCATTTGCTCTAATTTAATTTATTGTAAAAAGATCATATAAAATTATATTTAAAAAAATTTGATTGGTTTACATTTACATCCTTTTGTCTTTAATTTACTGTTTTAATAAATATTTATTTTTGCAAACAGAATGACTAAAACCTCAATAAGATAGTGTGGAGTCTATGAGACGCCACACTGATAGGCTCCAATCTACTATCATCAAATATTGTCCCTGTCATCCCTTTTTCGTCAATTCGTTATCATCACCTATTGTCATCTTTTCATTCAAGTGGTGAATGAAAATTTCCTGTCAATGTCTAGTTAAGTACCTAAAGAAATGTTTCCCATGAGATTTGAAACTAAATTTATGTATTCAGACGTTGACAAAATTACGTAAAATACACCTTCGAAAACCAACGAGTAAATTAACAGATAATCTGTGTCCCCGCCAGACATGTGGAGGGAACCCTGACGGGTATATATATATATATATATATATATATATATATATATATATATATATATATATATATATATATATACACTGCTGGCCACCCAAATTGCAACACCAAGAAAGACAAGAGATATCACAACAAAATTTATTTTGTAGATAACATGTTGACCAAGTATCAAATGATTGAATTTATAGACTTCTGTGAAGTGTGGTTCCTGCCAAAATCAGTAGCCAGAGTAGCCGCCATTGTTGGAGATCACCGCTGCCACACGCCTCGGCATTGATTCAAAGAGACTTTGGATGAGTTCTTGGGGTACAGCAGACCAAGCAGCTTCCACACGTTGCCAAAGTTGATCTGCTGTGGCAGCTGGGGATGGAATCTGGGTCAATCGTAGAGCAACCATGGACCACATGAGTTCTATCGGCGAAAGATCCGGAGAGCGAGGCGGCCAGGGAAGCAATTCAATCTGGCGATTGACGAAGAACCGTTGGACAATGCGTGCCACGTGTGGTCGCGCATTATCCTGTTGAAATATGGCTGTGGGCAGGCCCTGAAGGTAAGGAAGGACAACTGGCTCCAACACCTCGGAGATGTAGCGCTGGTTGTTTAAAGTACCGGCAATGCGTACTAGAGGTGTGCGAGAGTGATATCTAATACCGCCCCATACCATAATACCCGGTGCACGACCAGTGTGGCGGTGCATAACGCAGCTGTTCAGCATCCTCTCTTCACGGTGTCTCCAGACTCGAATGCGACCATCGTGGTGTTGCAGACAGAAGCGTGACTCGTCAGTAAAGACAATTTCATTCCATTCTGCCGTCCACATCCTTCTGTCATCGCACCATTGGCGGCGGAGACGTCTGTGGTTCTGTGTCAAGGGTAGACAAAGCAATTGACGTCTTGCGGACAGACCACTCTGCTGTAAACGGCGTCGAATGGTCCGCGCAGACACTGGATGATGCGTTACAGACTGCATGTGCTGTGCTATGGTTCGTGATGTGACTGAGCGATCCGTCACTGCCATGCGCACAATTTGCCTGTAATTACGTGAAGTGGTGCGCTAAGGTGGATGCGATCGAACACGCCGGTCCGTCGTAACCTCCTGCATCCAACGATCACATATCCGCATTACAGTTGTTTGGTTTCGTCCAACACGACTACCGATTTCCCTGAAAGATAATCCACAAGCTCAGTAGGCCACTATCCTTTCTCTGTCGAACTCGGATAATTGATCAAAAGATGATCACTGTTTTCGACGAGGCATAATTGATCGTTTTTTTTTTTGAAAAAACGACAAGAAAACACAATTGCCGAACTTGAAATCGTCGAAATCCCCTAGCCTTAAATAGCGCTTTGAAGTGGCGCCACAGGCGCGCGTGATGTGCGTCTGCGCTGAAATTCTAATCATTTGCATATCTCACCTCCGCTAATGCATGTTGTAAATTTCATGTTATTTGCATGTTTCCTTCAGGGTGTTGCATTTACAGTGGCCAGCAGTGTATATAACTTGTCCCCGATCAATAAAATTTTATGATCAACTGACATTACTGAATTCGGTCACTTACTACTCAGATGGAACGTGTGAAGTACGTTTTGGGCAGTGGTTCTGAACCATTTGTTGATCAGGAATCATTTGTTTAAAGGAACAGTGGACCTTTATTTGAGCAAATCTTGTCATTTTAATAATGATTATGCTATTGTAAAAAAATAATTTCTGTAGATTAATAGTACCAAAATCATTTTTTCAAGAAAAAAATTATTTATGAAGCTTCTACGAATTTATAAAGGGAAAATTTAGTAATAAATTTTAAATCTGTTTTTCACAAAACAGATTTTTCAAGGTTTTTAGATTTTTTTAAATGCTCCACACTATTTAATTTTTGTTCAAAAATCATGAAATTGATAAGGAAGAATCCTGATACTGTTTACAAAATAACTGGGTGTGCATTTTACAATTCGACTTCATTAAGGTAATTAAATTTGATTAACAACTTATTAAAAGGCAAAATTTTGATGAAAATCGGGATGAAATTTAGAAAAAAATATCTCAAAAATTAACTATTCAAGGGATTAAATAATTGATACCCTGATTTTTTTGTTATACAGTTTAAAGTGATTAAAATGCAAAATCGTGGAACTATCTCAAAAATTAAGTAGCAAGGGGTATTTTTAAATTTTGTTTATAAATTTCAAATTTTAAAAAATATCTTAAAATTGTAATGAGATTGGAAATTTCTTTTAATGTATTTATATATTTATAGTGAAATGTATATACGTACAAAATTTCGTATCTCTATGATGAAAAGTAAAAAAACTAAATTTTAACTTCCACCGTTACCTTAAGAAAAAATTCGCAGAGGATCATGTCCTAATCAACCCTTTTAGAGGCAAAACTGAATTTCATTTTCTGAGTAAAAAAACTATTGGTGATAAGGAACGTTCAGAAAAAGTAGCAAATGATAACAATAACAAAGGCAACTTAAACATAAAAGCCTATGAAAACTTAAATATTAATTAGCTATTTTGAGCTTGTACTGCTTTACCAGCTGTAAAATTTCATCGTGTCAAATTGCATTGTCATCGTGTTCTGAGCTATTCTAAAAGTTTCAAATGTCTAGCTAGTCGGGAAGTTAGTTAAAAATCGATTGCAAGATTTGTACTGGACAAACACACACGCAAACAAACACACAAACAAGAAAGCAAGTTAATAAAAACATGGTAATAAAAATTGATATAATTGTTTAATTATTCCCAAGTACTTACTTCTGCAGCAGTAAGGACCTGTTCTCATAGGAGTCCGGTAGCGGAAGCGTTAAACTATTGAAATATATTTAACCAATGACAAACCTCCGAACGATTAGCAACGAAATTTTTGACGTCTATGATGGGTTTATTTCAGTCTCAGCGCCATCGTTCCTTTTTGCAATTCCGCTACCGGACTTCTATGTGAACAGGCCCTTAGACTGTCACTGATTCATTTATTTTACATTTTTGTGATGAAACAGCACTAAATGATTGACCCTTAGTCTGCGTTTGATTTGCAACGATTTACATCTGAGCAGAGGTCTCCCAACTACGGCCCGCGAGCACCATCAATCCCGCCCACCATAGTTTATTTTGATTACATTGTAAAATTTACAATGTAAGTATATCACAAAATAACAATCAGAGGTTTTTATTTTACGACCAGTTAAGAGGCACAATAACTGACATGTATAATGAAATTGAACATTTTAACTGTAATTAATGATATGAGATTTATCCTAAAAACTTACAATAAGTGACATACATAAGTAATTTACATAATGATATTAAACGTTATGATTATAATTAATGAGATTTATGTATCCGTAACTTTTCAATGGCAATTGTTAGCAGTTGTGGATCACGTTTACTAGTGGAAACTTTCAGCAGCGACCTCAAATGCTTATCAGTAAATTTGGATCTGTAAATATTTTTTGTATATTTCCGTTTGGAGAATGTTTTTTCCCACAGATATGTAGTGCCGAAAGCGAAATAAAAGCCACAGGCAAATTTATGCAATGAAAATTGGCACGTAATTCAAAACTACAGTATGTTGGTATCATAAGCTAGCTAGCTAGGTCTTGGTCAGTGGGACTTAGTGGAGGATTCATTGGGGCCCTTACGCTAAAAAGTTTGGAGAACTCTGCATTAGAGTATGGACTTAACTGGATTGGCTTCTGAAAACAGTGACTTATTATTCGATGGCCCAAAGAAAATTTCCATTGAGTGATATTAACCCTTATTATTTGGGAAATTTATTATGAATGCACAAAGTTAGGAGTCGATCAAATGCTTTCACACTAAAATATCGTAAATTTCACAAAGTGGAGTTGGTTTTATGGTTGGCTCATATAATGGTCAGATTTTTTCTGCAGACTACACAGCCATCAGTAAGGCTCAATAAAGATGTTTATAGGAGGAAAATAGCGGGCCAAATTATGCTGCTCCACCTTGATTTTGCAGAGTTTCTTTTCAGAAGCTGTCGGTCGAATCTTGCATAACGAAGTCCCGGATCAGTAAGTCGATCGAACCAAAAGTATTAACGTGGAGTGAGGTCTGGGTAATGGAAGTTCGCTGTTCTACCAAGAAATCGGTCATCTCATTACCCGACATTGCACAATGGGCAAGAATCCACTGCTGTTGTTGTTTGCCAGTTTGGGGCAAGGAAGACAGTCGCATTTTAAAGACAAGAATGGTTGGTTGCTTTCAACAGGGGCATCGTATTGGTGAACTAACACCCTGTAGCTGCCTTAATTTTGACCTAACACCTCCAGGGGGTGATATCTAGGGGCTGCTACCTTCACTTTCCATCTCTTACCACGTAAAAGGACTCTCCGTAAGGTTTCCGTTAACGTTCCCATATCCTGCCTAGACACGAAGGTATATGATGAATTTCGTCGGGATTCGAACTGAACACCCTCTAGTCCCATGACCAACGCGCTACCACTAGCCTACTTCGGGCCTCTGTGAAACTATTAATTTTTCATTAGCATATAGATCCTTAAGGCTTGATTGATAGTTAAGGATGGATTTGGACAGGGGAAAAACCAGGGAGTCAAATCCCTCTAACACATCATTTTGAATACTTTCCTACTTATAAAGGTAAAAAAATGGCAATAGAGCTATAGGTTTAGAAGATATATCAAAAGCTGAACATACTTTCAATTTGAATTGTTTTCAGCACAAAATATCTAACATTTAATATTATTTTTGCATGATTTTTATATAGAGACATATTTGAGGGAGATATTATTTTAAAATGCATGTAATTTTTTAAAACAAATGTGAACAAGAGTCTTTAAAAAAGAAAATAATACTTTACTTTGAAAACATTTCCTCAAATTGCCTTTAATTTTATTACATAATATTTCGACGTAACTGCAAAAAATAAATAAATAAATAAAAGTGAAATGACAATCTAAAAACTAAAGAAAAAACATGCTGAGTAATTTTCTCCTGTCGCAGAAGAGAAACGTACTACTGTGTTAAAATGGCAATTAATTATGTTTCATTTAAGAAAGAGAGCGTTCATTCCTCTCCCCTAACAAAAAAAAAATGCAATAATAAGTTACGTCTTAATAGTTCAACGAACTGAAAATTATGCTAATTAAAAGCAACAAATTCAGTCTTTTAAAATTACTGAAATAGATGCTAATTAGGCAGAAATTACGTTCCACACGTAAACATTTTAAAAGAAACGTAAATAATGCTTCGACTGTATTATACGGTAGACCTTGTTTGGAGAGGACGGACGGACGGACGAATTATTCCTTAATTGTCCGTAAAGGAATGAATATTACATCCTCCTAGAAATGTCTATAAATAACATACAAATATCTGCAAATAAAAATGCATTGAAGATTCATTACAGAGGAAAATATTTAATTAGCTATTTACTGAACAAATCTAATTGCTGCAAGCACTTTCCAAAGTCAAACATCTTTGTTTTTATGCCAATGCGAAGCATGTTTGCCAATGCAAACATCTTTGTTTTCATTGAAGACATTCGCAGTTAAGTCTGCTGTGGGCTAACCCTGTTTAATTCGTTAGCCACAGTGTTAACCAATGGAGAAATTGTGTCCAAGGATTGACGACTTGGATTAAAAGATTTTTTTTTAAATTGTACTCCGTAATAGAGAATAAAATTTTATACTTTGGTGCATTTTTCGTTTAAAAAAATGCAAATAATATTTTGAAATTTAAATTATTTGGGAAAAAATTCTGTTCTAATGTATTTTAAACGTTCCTCAATTCCTTTGGAGGACGAAATTTATAAAAGGAATCCTGTTGCAAGGTGCAGAAAAGTTCAGGTTATCTGAAAATACCATGTTTGTTTTATTATCAGCTTTTATGTAGCTGTAAATAGTAGACACATTTTCTCCATAGTTTAACATTGAGGTGAGCTAATCCAACAGGGTTAGTACACAGCAGCCTTAATCCGAGAGAATCGTTGGTTGCTTTCAATGGTAACACCGAATAAGTGAACCAACACCAGCCACCTCAAGTTTGACCGAGCCGTCCCAGGGACGGCATCTGGGGGACTTGAACCTTCTCACACACACTGACCTCATAAAAGGACTTTCCAGTTTACGGATGCAACGGGCCAATGTCCGGCTCAGACCTGAAGGTATTGATGGCGTTCTTCAGGGTTCGAACCGAGCACCTCAAGTTGGAATTGCTACCAGTATTTTACCTCTTGCCCTGTAAGTCTAATAATTAGTTGCGATTTTAATAACAAGATACTATTGTTGGGGTGCAATGGTTCTCAACCACTCTGCCGCGGCACTTTAGTGTGCCGCGGCACTTTAGTGTGCCGCGAGATTCCTGAAGTGTGCCGCCACTGCGTATACCCATGCATAAGCGAAGTCAGACAAGTAGTTCAATCAGTTCTACCTTCCTAGCGGGGACTAGATGAACCAATACGCGTGATTATTACAGTTCTCGACTGGTAACTGGTATTTCTGGACTATTAAATTTCACATTAAATGTAATTCGTAATTAAATAAACATTTTCTTTACTTTGTCATGCAATTTCATTTTATATTTCCATGAAAATTATTTCGTATGCTATTTTTGTGAAATATATTATAGGTACATCAATTATCCAAGTAAAAATTATTTTAAATTTATCTTATTGTTAGTGTGCCGCGAAATTTTTAAATTATTAAGTATCCCGTGACGAAAAAAAGGTTGAGAATCACTTTTGTGGGGAAATCATGTGAACTTTTTAATATCTGAGACTAACATTTTGCTGTGATAATAAAAAGTTTATATACTTTGAGGATGACCAATATGAAAATAAGCATTTATAAAAATTACACTAATATGCAAGGTTTTGTTGTTTTGAAATGAATAGGTGTATCTGAATGTATTTTTTGTGCATATTCCGAAAATGACATTCAAAATTCCGTATCATGTCACGCTTTTTCACTAATGATGGAAATGTGAAAATTAAAAAAACGGTATTTTGTAATGACATCGTTATAGGGCAACGTTCGTAACGCGTGAAAATGTTCTCTGGAGGGGCGGAATGATTGTTTAAGGAATAGATAAACATTAATATCTAGCTGATAATGGAAATGCAACTGTTTCATCTGTATGACGTCACGATTAGCACCACATCTTTTGCTACGTATGTGGCTGTTATACGACAGGAAAAAAACAGGAAAAATATTACACCTTTCGTCAAGAATGCTTATTTTCAATACTTCGGCATTAAATCGTGGGCCATACCTGAACCAGTAAGCATAACATTGAGTATCCCAATATCCCATCTGCCATAAGACCAGTGCCCCATAGTCAATCCATCCCCGTCCAATATCAAACCCCGAACAAACACTGATTCAGACGATGTTACAAGTGAGGAGATGTACAAACCGAACATCATGGAGGATGAAACCCCAGAGCCATTTGCACAGTATTAACTGAATGATTTGGTTCGCTATATGAATTTACCTAAAAACACAGCAAAGCTTTTAGGATCAAGACGTCATGGAAAGAATTTACTGTGCCCTAATACGAGACTCTCCTGGTACAGACACCGAGAAGCAGAATTGGTTCCGTTTTTTGCTGAGGAAAGTGGTTTGGTATATTGTCGAGACATTGCGGCAGTCATGAAATACTTCAACATCAATTACAATCCAGGACAGTGGAGGTTGTTCATACATGCAAGCAAATCCAGTTTAAAAGGTGTTTTATTACACAATACTAACATCCATCCATCCATTCCAGTAGCACATTCTGTGACTTTGAAAGTGACATATGAGGACCTTAAATTACTGCTGGAAAGTGTGCAGTACAAATTTCACAAATGGTCTTTGTGCGGGGATTTCAAGGTGATTGGAATATTGCTCGGCCAACAAGGAGGCTACAGAAAATTTCCTTGCTTTTTGTGTGAATGGGATTCCAGAGCAAGGATAGAACATTGGGTTCGGCAGCAGTGGCCAGCCAGAAGTACATTCACACCTGGCGAAAAAACCTTGTTTCAATTCCATTGGTTGATCCCTCGAAAATACTGTTGCCACCTTTACACATCAAACTTGGCTTAATGAAGAAATTCGTGACAGCTTTAAGCAGGGACAGTAAATGCTTTCAGTATCTGTGTAGTAACGTTGCATCAATCACGACTGAAAAAATTAAAGCTGGCATTTTTCTAGGCCCTCAAATACGAAAATTAATGGCAGACAACAAATTCTAGAAAACCATGTGTGAGTGCGAATTGCGAGCATGGACTGCATTCAGAAATGTGGTACACAACTTTCTGGGGAACACGGAGGCTTTAAATTACACTACTTTAGTTGAGAAGCTGCTGGAATCTTATAAACTGCTTGGTTGCAAAATGAGAGTCAAAGTTCACTTTCTTCATGCAATTAGTTTCCTAACAATCTTAGTGATTTTTCGGAAGAACATGGCGAGCACTTCCATCAGGATATTAAAGTGATGGAAAAGAGTTACCAAGGAAAGGGGACTGTACATATGATGGCCGACTAATGTTGGATGTTGAACACAGACTGTATGGACGCACACCGAAGACAATGCAAAAGAAAGGAAGTTTGAAGGGGAGCCCAGTGGTCAATGTTAGGTATGTTTGCTTTTGAATATGTACTGATGTTTATCTGTTTCTTAAACAACCATTCCGCCCCTCCATAGAACATTTTCACACTTTACAAACGTTCCCATATAGCAATGTTATTAAAAAATAACTTTTTTTTTAATTTTCACATGTCCATCATTTATGGAGCCACGCACACGGCGCAACTGGTTACAAACCCGTCCAACGGGTTTGTAAACAGTTGCGCCGTGTGCGTAGCTCCATTCAATTACATAGGTTACGACTCATCACGGACTGGTTTGTGATTTGAGTCAGTTATCAGTTTCTTTTGAGTTTGCCCCGTGTGCAGATGGCCTTAAACTTAAATCCTTAAGTCGACAAGAAAGAATTTGTCTCTGAACACCTCAAGCAACTAACCTTGGAAACTTAAATCACATACCTAATAATGCCATCAAGATCTATACTGACGACGGTAAAATCGACGACCTCGCAGGTAATGGCATTTTTATTGAGATCCTCGAGGCAATTTGACTCTTTGTTTTCGTAATCCTAACTTCTGTTCAGTTTTCAGAAGCGAACTCATAGCAATAGAACTGGGACTCGAGGCAGTTCTCTCCGAGAGGGATTACGGCGAACTATGGATTATATCTGATAGTCACAGCTCTCTCCAACATCTAAACAATTGCTTACTTATTGGTGACAGTACCATCATCTCTATCCTGCTTAAGGGGGTCCGGGACACATTTTAAATTTTTTTTTATTTTTTGAGTTAAAATTTTGAATTTTTTTGTAATGGTCAACCGTATCATTTGTAAACAAAATCACATCATAAAATTTCTCAAAAAGTTTTAAAAAAATTTTTAAATTTAAAATTTTTATTAAAAGTGGGGTGATTTAAAATCTTTATAACTCGAAATATTATTTGTCGAATTTCAAAATTTTTTCATTTAATTAAACAGAAATATATAAATTTCAATTTTGATTCAGCATTGTTGAGATATTAATTTTTAAAGAAATTACAAATATTTTGAGTAAAAATTACAAAAAAAATTATGTAACTTATTTTAAAAAAATCATATTTTCAAAAGTCAATATTTTTTTCAAATTTGCTGAATTAAATTAAAGTAAAATAGTTGAAAAAGACATGTTACAAGTTTCAACCATTTATCTTTAACGGTTCTTGACTTATAACAATTTAAAGACGAGAAATGGGAAAAAAACCCATCATGCAGAAAAACGCACTTACAGGTTTAAACCACGATTGGCTACTATTAGAATGATGCAAAAGAAATAATAATTTATCCTGTTCTAATTAAGATATAAACATGATTTAAACGTCATTTTAAGCGTAAAAGAACAAAAAAAAATTTAATGCAATTATTTCTTTTTTTAAATTAGAACAATTTTGTGTCTTGGACCCCTTTAAGCTAAAACTGATTTCGTTAAATCACGACGTCCATTTTCAGTGGATCCCATCTCATGTGGACATTCATGGGAACGAAATTGCGGATAAACTAACTAAGGGGGGTTGCAGTCACTACATCCCCTCCTCTTCCACCTTGACTTTTCAGGAATTATATTCGTGGGAAAAATCAAAATTTTTGGCTGAGTCCAGAGAGCCCCCACCCATTATTGGTATATGGGTATTAAGCCGGGATTTTTTCTAGACCTCCCGTGTAACACAGAGGCTCCCGGACTGCGCTTTCAAGACTTGCAAGTCGTCACATCAAGTACCTCTCATTCAACGAGGGTAGGAAGGACTTCGTCCCCTGCACCAAATGCCATGACCACCAGGCAGTGGTGGTCATGGCATTTGGTCACCAGGCAGTGGTGGACCACCAGGCAGTGGTGGTATTCTGCAGAGCATATAATGGGTTGCATGGACCTCTCTAGAGAGGATATCTACCGTGATCCTCTTCTTGTGCTCGACTTCTCAGAGTCAATGGACTTATGAATCTCGTCTGACTTCGTCAGATAATGCAGGATAGGCAACAACAACAGCAACATTTATTCATTTTTATTCTATCTGATTATTCAATCGAATGTCCTTAACTATAACACTTCTAAGGTTTACATAAGATTCGATTCACAAGAATCGAACTTTTAAGTGAATAAATTAAAGAAGTCGCTTGAGATATGCTAATTTCAAGGCATACGCGGTTGGTATAAATACCAAGCAGCTAGATTAAAGAAACGAAGTGATAGGAGATGAAAGGAAGTGTTAAGGAAGTGAAAGGAAGTGTCGAAGGAGGAGCTAGGTTGATGCTAACCTACGCGAGAGCTTGTTAGGCTCAAAATTTACGAAGCAGCATTGCTGGTCGACTTTATGTAGAGTCTGTGAGTATCTCAAGTTGTATTTTTCATTGCATGTGTAGTAGTTATACCAGAATATATATATATTTATACATATATTGAATTGTATTGCCCTGCATGAATGTTTATATAGCTCGTACTAGTAGTACGCATGCTTATGTTGAAAAGCAAAGTAATATGTGTCTGTGAAATAAATATTTTAATTAAATTAGAACTGTGTTTGAATCTAATTCATTAGAGTGCCACTTCAAATTATATACACCCAAGTCAGGGTAGAAGTGTTAATACTCTATACACTTCAATAATTCACTTGAACGATGAAACAAAATCTTCAATAATTCACTTAAACGATAAAATTAAGCATTAAAGTATACAATAACACACGAATACTATTATAATGTCTATAAAACATTTCACAATTCTAAAATACACCAATTAATTCAAATATTTTTATATTTCTAATGGCAAGGCAAGGAAAAGAGGAAATACAAACAATTACACATAAGCAACATGAAAGTAAATTACCGCAGTCATTGCCTTAGACTAGACAGCTTCTGGCACGCCAATATCGGGCTGCTGGGAGTCACAACCAAGAAGTGCTCCACGGCGACGCAGATGAGCTCTGTTCGTGGGTTCCATAAGATCACAAAGGGGACAGAAAGGCTGGGCAAACACACCAATCCGATGGAGATGCTCACCCAGACAGTCATGGCCTGTCAATAGCCGAAACGAGGCTACTGCGTCTCGTCGTGGACTATCTGGTAAGCAAGCGAGATCTTCAAGCCTCCAACGTTTCATCTTAATTCTATCCAGCAATTTCAACTGGTATCTACTTCTCATGGAGTGTATTGTGTATAACTAGCTGCTGCGTGACCAGCATGGTCGCTTTTAGCTTTATACAGTTGGCTCTCTGTTTAACGACTTTCAAGGGACCGTGAAAAATCGTCCTTAAGTAGAGATCGCCCTTAAACAGAATTTGTGAAAAAAATAACATTTCCCAAGACTCTTTACAGGCTTAGGACTGTCAGTATACTGGCGTGTTTAAAAATGTTATTTTTATTATCATTATTATTTTATTCACAAAATGTTATTTTAAATTACATTGTAAAAAGAGTACAAACAATACAATAAATTAGGTTTTAAAAAAGTCAAAAAGTGTTGATTGCTTCATTTTTCGCCTTGCTTTCGTTACACTCTTTTCTAGAATTTCTAAAAGGTTAAATGTGTCATCTTCCATATTCGATGTAATATAGCGTCGGAGAACATCCGGAGCAGAAGTTGCAACTGTGTAAGACGGTGGCAGTGTCTCGTTTTCTGTGTCTTCAAGTGCACCTTCTTCGTCTGACACTGTGTTTTCGTTTACTGTATCTTCATAAATTTGTTCTACATTTCTGTAATCTGTTGTTAAAACAGATTCATCACAGTTGTAAAAATCTTGAATTGAAACATCCTCATCTTCAACAAGACTTCTCCATTCTTCAGGGGTATGTCATCCTCGTTGATTTCTACATCCGTATTTTGCAGTTCCACTACAAGTTCTTTGTGAATTCCAGCAACGTGAAAGTAGTTTTTTATTGTGGATGAAAAAAACGTCTTTCCATGCTGATGTTATCATGTGCATTGCTTCCAAGATCGTAAATTTTCTAATTTTCATACTGTCAGCCGAATTGTTTATTAATGGATGCTCTTGATGAAACTATTGCAGGACTGCCTTATCAAAATCTTCTGATCGGCCACATTGAATTTTCTGCCGTTTGGGTTTGGATCACAAACCAAATTTTTGTGCTACTTTAAGAATTTTCTCTTTGCTAAAATGCCTTTGAGAGTAGACTCGGGTATCTGAAATTGTCTTGCGAATTAGACTTTTGATATTCCAACACTTTCTTCTTAGTCTTCAATAATTTTCACCTTTTCGTGTAAACTAAGATGCTTTTGCTTTGATGCCATTTTGCTCTGCTCACCTCGTATTCGTACTGGAATGAGCTCCTACGCACAACCATGAATTCTCTAAACATGAACACCTGCTTCCCGGAAGGAGTGAGAGAGGGTTGCTATTGGACAGTTCGTAAGTCACATGACAACAGATGGTAGGGACAATAGAGTGATTCAGCTCCCGCACTAAGAGCTCCATGAAAGAATATTCGATCTTCGATCTTCCGAGAAACAGCAATCCCCCCCCCCCCGTTTTTCCCACTGCAACAAGTCTATGATTGCAACATTGCAAACATCAAGGAAAATTCCGGGTCTGTTATTGAAACCAAACTTGTTTTCCCCCACAGAAGGTTCCCCTCCTACAGTTAAAATGTTGAAGAAAAAGTTTATCATGTAAAAAAAATGGTCGTTAAACAGAAACAACGTCGTCTTTAAATAGATTTTTTTTACGTCGGCGGGACCGGGACTCGGAAATATCGTCTTTAAATAGAGATCGTCGTTAAGTAGAGCGTCGTTAAACAGAGAGTCAACTGTATTTTCTTTTGCAAAACAACTCAACTTAAAGTAACATATGAAAAGAATGTTACCATTACCTGTCCTCATAAATATACGTTGTTAAGGGGTATTCTCTATAGGTGAATACCCCTTATAGAGATGGTTCTAAAACATCGTGATTAAAAACTGAGAATTTCCATTACTCCAAAACAGAGTTAAAGATATGACTGAGAAACTCAACTCCAATGATTTTTAAAATTGCATCCCTCTCTGTATTTACTATTTTTTGGAAATTGTTTGGGAAATTTTTTTCCCTTAATAAAATGGAGTAAAATATTCAGCAAGCACTAAAATATAGTGCGGATTACATCACTCTCTGTATGTACTATTGTTCACAATGCAGATATCTACACTTAACCATGTCAAATAATAAATTGTTGGGAATATTTCTTCACTTATAAAATGGAATAAAAATTCAACAAGTACTGAAAGAAGTGCAGAAAATTAACTATTACTGGTTGTCGGTTGCTATGCCGGCGACGATTAAGCTGAACCTCGGGATAAATTATGCTCTCTCCATGAAACTATAAGAAGTCTTTAGCTTCATGGCTCTCTCTTAATGAATTATTTCTTCGATTTCTTGAGACTGTTCCCAATTTTCACTTGATCGTGCAGCTTGCTTTCAAGCATGCAGTGCGCAAAACCATGTGACATGCGGTTACAGATTGCTGACGGCCGCTAATGTTTTCATCTGGTAGTTGCAGCCGTTGCCATTCGGAGTGTAGAAATATCGTCGATTTTTGTGCCGCATACCTACGCGTTTTATATATATAGATTTTATAGAGCGATATGGCATTTTTGGATTTTTTGACTGCAATTTAATTCAAATATTAATCCGAATAATTGAGTGTAACTGCACTAAACGAAAATTGAACTTTTAAAGAGAAAACTGTTTGTCGTTTCCAGCATAACGAAAAATTCAGTACTGTAGCGACGCTTCAATAACGCTTGCCCGCTAGTGAGAGGTGGGATGCTCCTGAACATCAGATGTCACTTCCTGGTCAAACTCTCAGGGGGGAGTTGCTCACTTCCGCTGTACTTTTTGTTACGCTCTGATGGTGCATATACATTGGTACAGAGTTCTCTGCCTGCAGACCCCCCGACTCCTGTCATCACATTAGTCACGGTAACATTAGTCACGGTATTTAGAACCACCCCCATTCCCGCCCCCAAGGTCTCTCGAGTTTCTTTGATCTGGTGTCTCCCCCGACCCCGCTCGACACCGTTTGACCCGCTGACACCCCGCCCTTTCTTTGATGCTATGTATCCGGACCGCCAGAGGAGGCGATCCACGCATATACAGAGTACAGAGTGAACATAAATCACTGGATTCCCCAAGGCACATGCAGAGAACTCTGCACCAATGTATATGCACCATGAAAAGTCATCGCCTTGACTTACTCTACCGGATGTAAAGAAGTTTCACTTAAAAAATCGAAAATGCAGTTTTACGAACACCTTAAAATCGCAATTAAAATGCTCTTTTACAGGGTATTAGTAATTTACCGCTTCTAATCATTCAATAAAAAATAAGTCATTAAACCAATTGAAATTATCTTTTCTGCAATAATAAGTTACGAAAAGACTTTTGGGTTTTCTTTTTAGTATTGAATACACGCTATACTTTTATGCAGTTATTCTGTTAACCACGCTAAAATTTTCAGAGGCAAGTGAAATTAAGAAAAGTCGTAAATGTAAAATGGGATTTTAAAAGATTGAATTAATTTTCTTCAAACTAATTAAAAACAACAAAAAATGACTCCTTTTTAAGCTAAAATAATTTTATGATATTTCAAGAATTAAATTAATTCTACAGTCTTCCAATTAATTGTTATTTAAAATTAATTACACCGGTTTAGTAGCCCGAAATAAAAAGAAATAAAAAAATATTTCCTCCGCTTGAAAAGATTTCAAATTTCTACTCGCCTTTACCTTTAGAGGTGAAAGTTCCTTTGTTAACCTTCGCTTTTTTTTTCCGATGAAATCTTAGTTAAAAGCTCGTTTATTTTAACACTATGTTAGCGGTTTTTAAAGAGCATAGCGACCTGTATTCTCTGTTGTGCTCCCTAAAGTAAGCATTCTTCCGTTTGGACAATTCAGGCATGAAAATAGCACTCTAATCAAAATTAATGTTTAAATTTTACTTGTGTTTCAAAGGCTAGGATACTGAGTTTGGGAAATGTATAGAGCCCAGCAACATTTTATAATACAGTAGAGTCCCGTGTAACGTAAGTTCATACAAAGCGTTCAAAAAAGAGCGATGACTTTATTAATATAATGCGCTATACCATAGGTTCTTAAACTGTGGTCCGCGGACCCTTGAGGGTCCACGTAGCCATTACCGAGGGTCCGCGAAACAATTTTGACATTAACTTTACATCCCCCAACTTTTCGCTTTCATTCAAATAACTCATTTAATCACCATTCTACAACTGCACCCATCTCATTAAGTACAAATTATTTACAGAAAACATATTATAAGATCTATTTTGACCAATATTTGACCAAGAAATGTTTGTATTCATTTTGCTTTTTTTTTCTATATCCTAATAAAAATGTTCATCTCTATAAATGCGCAAGACCATTTATCAAAATAACCAGTGATACATTTTTACCAATATTTATTATAACGTAGTGCCTATGAGATTATTAAGCCAGAAATCGAGTCTCCAGAACGACGTAAAATGCCTAGGGTTGGGAAGGGGGTCCGCAAAAAAAATGTTGTTCAAGATGGGTTCCTCGGACTACATAAGTTTAAGAACCTCTGCGCCGTACAATAAAATGATGAAATTTCCCTTTCAAGCACTGTACTTACATTTATTTTTAAGAACACGGGGTTTTGAAACATTTGGACGAAGTAGTTACCATGTCCGGTCAAAACAAAGTTTAAACGGGATATATATATATATATATATATATATATATATAACCCCTTTAATGGCCGGTCTTACAAAGGGATATGAAATTTCCCGTTCTAAAGAGGGAATCAGCAAAATGGGCCCCGTAAGCTAAAGGTTAACATTCAAGTGTTATGTACCGTACTAATATATAAAAGTGTTATAACTTCCGTATCAAAAAAGTAAAATGATTGGTTAAAAATACTGTAAAATCGATATCATTGCAGCAATATTTAAGATTCGAACTTCCTCAAATAATATGAAATCCTCCATAAAGAGTTAATAATAGCGTGAAAGTCACTTAAAAGAAGGCAATTTGGGATTTCTAGCACTCTAGCAGAGTTTGGAGTTTTGATAATACCGTAGCATATTTTGAAATTATAGAAACTTTTCTTCCTACGTCGGGGAAAAATCCAGTGATCATAATTAACCACGGGCAGCCCAATAAAGGTGACCTCTATTATCAAAATTTGCAACTTAAAAGTGCTCGTCTTGAATAATACATGAAAATGTATTTGAAAAAAGGTGTTTGAAGTTACCTAGAAGAACAAGGGGAGCAGTCAGGAGAAGAAGCAATGCCGATGTGATGTAGGTGTCCACGTAAAAAGTCATGCGATGTCATTATTCTAAAATTTGCAACAGCATTGTGTCTTGGGAGGTCCTGAGGGATAGGGCAAGATCAGTTAACCCTAAGTCTTACTCGCAGCTGCAGTTTATGAATATTTCCATCTACCTCCCTGAAATTTTTGTCTATCTCAGCACATGCTCGAAGATAAGGGAAAGAGTGAACGGGTTGTGGTAACCTACAAAACTCTTTAGCAAGATAAACTGGCTCGTTACCCGGTATACCGCAGTGGCCAGGAATCCATTGATATGTAATGTTCCAACAGAAGCTCAAAACGTTACTGGCTATTAAAAGAGTCTTGGCCGGACGAGCAGATTTAGCATGGCGATAGGAGCAAAGAGCTAAAATTGCCGCATTGGAGTCCATAAGAAAGAAGCCCTGTTATGAAATTATATAAGGGTGAATTAAATGAAAACGGAACAGTGGTTATAATTTCGTTTATATTTATATGAATGGGGCACAAATTTGTGTAGAGGTAGAGCGGGGGGTTAAGGAAGGCAACTACTATTGTGAAAATGGACTTGCCCTAGGTAGTAGTCGTGCATAAGTAAGTGGTATTCGCTCTCGGCAGGCCAACAGTATCGTCCGGCAAAAGTATGTCTTTACAACATCTTCTCAGATATCATGTTGAGGACAATTCCCTGGACAGAATTGAGGGGATGAATCTTGGTGCCATCACTTCCAACCAGAAAGTAAACGACAAAGCCAACAGTCGAATCATCCGAGCTTCCCACCGCCAAAGAAAGTCCAAGATGGTTCAGAGCAGTAGCAAAGTCATGCTGACGTGATTTTTACCAGGAAGGACCGCTTCTCCTTCAGATACTGTAGTGGTTTTGTTGCATGACAACGTGCCTCCACATATAGCCGCTCTCACGCAGAGCACGTTGGTGAAGTTTCGGTGGACAATGTTGCAACACCCACCGTACAGTTCGGATCTATCGCCAAGTAACTTTCACATCTTTGGTCCACTGAAAAATTCATTGAAGGGTCACCGTTTTCACTCGGACAGCGAAGTCATGGACAATGTTCGAAACTGGTTCCGTTGTCAGCCAAAAGACTTCTTTGAGCAGGATATTCACAGCTTGGGGTTGCAGTGGGACAAGTAATTGTGCAGCATTGGAGATTACGTTTGAAATAAACTATGACATTTCATTCTGTGACACCTGTTATATTTTTATTTGATCCACCCTTATAGAAACTGCAGCTTTCACGTGATTTTCTTTTTTCTTTTCCATAGGTTACGCCGAAAAGCGCTGTCTTCCGAACGGATCATGGTACGTCAATGAGTGGGATAGTGAATGGACAGACTACAGCGGATGCGGCAGAATGCAGGTAATTTTTTTTTAAAAATCACTTTTTGAAATATATGCTTTTATAACTAATGGCCCAGACAACGCAACTCCAAACCCGCAGAAGGTAACTGGGATCTTAAACGAGACAAATTTATATGAATAATTTTAATTTAAAATTTTATTACGTTCGTCTACCAGCACCAAGTTTCAACTATCGACATTCTCACTTCGAGACACTATTGATCAGTCGAGGAGTTGTGCATAAGTCTAAATTTTGTTCACTTTTATTAGAAATGTCTTTTCAGTTATTTCCATGGATACTGAAAAATAATTGCAAAAAAAAAGCCCAAAGAAAAAGGTTGTAAATATCTTTGTTATTTTTCATCTTTGCCTCTCTTTATGAAATTTTATTTTTATTCATCTTCCTTAAAAATGGGCTTCCCCTTGTTTCTAAGGGTGTCAAAAGAAAAGAGCTAAAAAAACAAATGAAAGCTCTCCTAAAGAGCTTCATTCAATTCTGTCTCTCTTTATAAATTATATATCCTAAATATAGTATTGAGGTCAAATCCCTGTCACCGCAGAAAGGCTACAACAAACGTTGTCTAAAAATACAACAAGTTTCATTAAGCACTAAAGATAGATCTTAACAAGCCATTTTAACTACAACGTGGGATTATAAATGGGAAACGAAACCAGTCACACCTTGTGAAAGGTCTTTAGTCTGGCTGTTACATCTCTATAAGTCTTAACAGGATTATAAATCTTGGGTGCTATTAACTAAGTGATCGAAAAGTTTTCATAAGCTCATGTCAACACGAGTTTGCTGTTTCACGCGTTTTCTGTGTTATTTCAATGGGCAAACATAACCTTTGTTTCTTTTTTTCTATAAGAATCTTATTCTTGACCTGAGGGGATGTTTGGTTGGTTGGTTGGTTGGTTTGGGTTTGATGACACGAGGTTCAGAGAGGACAAGCTGCGCCAAACACATGGTAAAAATCGAAAACACGTACATATAAGTTATCCTTTTTAGGCCATAAATCCATAAAATCGATGATAAAAAGCTATACATATTAAAAAAAGTGATAAAATCAGGCAAAGTATGGAATAAGACCTTATAAAAACACAGCTATAAAGTATAAAATCAATTATATTTAAGAGCGATGAAACAATGAAAAACAATACATGATGCAATGACAGAAAATTTTATCAATGAAATATAAAAGTGTGATAAAAACATTGAATAAATTAACAAGTAAACATAACGAACAACAGAGGTTGGTCCTGGGGGGGGGGGGGATGGAACATGATGTATTTGCATATTTTGCAACAGGAAAAAAATAATTTTTTTTTAAATTTCCAATGGCAAGCAATAAACAAAAACAACAAGATTAAAGGTACCAGAAAACAAGGAACAACTAGGAATAAAGTAAAATGAAGAAGGAAACAGGAACGTATAAATTGCTCAATGCTCCTGCCTCCCAAATATTGGCTGCAAAGATCTCAAACCGTCAGTGCCTCACAGGTCTGGAGGTGGGAAACGTCCTTAACTTGAGGTTTATCCCAAATAGTGCACAAAGGACTCTGTAGAAATTTTAGGCGGATTAGATGTTTAGCCAAACATTCGTGTCCAGTTCAAACCCAGATCATGGTTACCGAATCCTTCCTTGGCAAATCTGGAAAGTATCCACCCATAACTTATTAGGATTTCTGTCAATCAATTCTTGAAAAAGTTATTCCTTCAATTTATTCCGGATAAATTGCCTTAGAGAATTACTTGGGATCGTGCTTCTTGGATTTTGCATAACTGCAGCACTTCTCTTTGCCAATCCGTCAGCGCATTCTTTAACGAGTTTATGACTATGTGACTGACACTCTCGAATTAAGATTTTAAAAAAAAACATAACCGGAAATATAGCATAAAAAAGTAAAATTTTAGTATTTACACATAAGTATATACCTCAAAAACGTAATCTATAATTTATTACAAATATATATTTTGATAAGAAAATTTCCAATTGTGAACAAACATACCATTTAATGATTTCAGATATTTTATTGCTCTCACATCTGTACGAGATTTCAATGCCTGTTTTATAGATAGGTAAAGAAGACGTGATCAGGGATGTGTACACTTTCAAAAATTCTAACTTAATTAAGCGAAACAAAAAAGTTCTTTTGAATGAATTTATGACTAAAATCTCAAGTGGGAGCTACAGTGACATTAAAAGATGCCAAGTTTAAAAGTCTGCCAATTACTAAGTAAATAGAATGCGAGCTGTATGTTTCCCATTTTGTTGTTGAGTTCGAATAAAAAATAAGTTGATTAAACGATTTTGCAGTAAAAGTGCGATCTTAATATTAAATTACTTTGATCCGAGTTGAAAAGCAATTAATTATTTAGGGAATAATTTTAACTATTCACTGATCTCACAAGCCAAAACTCGGCAACTTTCCAATTTTAACTCATTATTTAATATTAGATTTGATCATAGTAACACAATTCAAATGTCATTACATTACATAATATATATATATATATATATATATATATATATATATATATATATATATATATATATATATATATATATATATATATATATATATATATATATATATATATATATATATATATATATATATATATATATATATATATATATATATATATATATATATATATAATTTTCACCAAGTCATATTTCAGTGAATGGGGATTTTTGTTTATCATTAAGTACTTAAATTACATCATTACAGATTTTGTCTTGGTTATGTTTAATCATTGATATATAATATTCTTCACAAACCAATCAAAGTTTCACATTTCATAAGAGTAGCATCATTTCTCTGCCAATTCAAATGCTCAAAACCCTCGTAGTTCCCGAAATTTCAATTATAAACATCTTCCTACATATTTTATAACCGTATTTAATTTTAAAAATTCAATCTGAAAAGGTTATGGTTCTGAAGTTTGTGTTTCGTTCTTCTAGATCAATGAATTCTAACCGTGGTCCGTGAGATCCCAAGGCGTGGTCCGTGAGGTTAGGATTAATAAAAACAATTGCTGTCATCGATTCTACATAACCGCGAATTAAAACAATTTTTTCAAGTTGGGAGCAAAACAATTTTCATTTTTCAATTATTGGTTCAAATTCTAAAAATACCTGTATTTCTTGAGTACAAAAAAATTCTTTCTTCTGCTTAAAAATTTGTAATATATTTTCTATGACGAGGATTCGCAGCGTCACAGCCATTTTACAGCTACTAAAGCAAATACAAGTTGGAAAATCTCGTTCATTTTCAAGTTTTCGTAGGCTTTAATGTGTGCTGTTAAGTTTTATGTTACTTTATATTCGTTATTGTTAGTTAATTTGTACCTTTTTATTAAAGTTCTTTATCTCGAATATTTTGTTAATTCAGAAAATAAAACTCATTATTGCCCCTAAAAAGTTTGGTTGGGAGATGGCCCCCGAAGAATTTGTTTTGACAAATGGTCCCTGATCAGCAAAAGGTTAGGATCCACTACCTTCGAGGAAACAAATTTGGCGCTTCTTTACAGTGCTACCATAATAAAGTAGTCAACAAATTCGCAGTGTGTCCTCACAACAACGTATCTACCACTTCAAGAAGTTTAATTGATACTTCAGACTAAAACAAAGTTTTGCAATCGTTGAAAGTTGCCTACATACTTTCGAGGACTAAAGGAAATAATGTTTCTACAGCCAGGTAAAGAAACACAGCTCTAGATACAATCATTACCATTTACAAAAATTCCTCTCGACACATCTCAATTCCTCGACATCTGGAAGGTATGAAAATAAATGCTGTTGGAACGAGGACCTATAAATTTTGTAGACATTGTCCGAGAGTAAAGCTTACTCCAGAACATATCTTCAACTGTCTTGTGATACTAGCTACCTTGCAAGGCATAGGGAAATTCCCTTTTCTGGGAGAACTTTACAATGAAAAGATTGTGGATCTGGCTAAGGCAGTGATATCAGCACATGGTTCTGTTTGATTTCATATGGACACGACACCAATCAACCAAGCAACCAAATATTCATCTACTTTTTGAAATCTATTTCAGATTTCAAGGCGAAAAAGACATACAAGCGTACATCCTGATGAACCTGAAATGACTCTCTGAAAGATGAACACACTTTACAGTAATTGAAGCATATATAATAAACTTTGGTTTATACTCTTAATTGTGAGATTTCGCGTCAGTTGCGCAACGTTTACATTTGTGCAAGCTTATATATTCGCTTATTTTGACATAAATTATAATTTTTAACACAAGGAGGGGATATTATCTGGCTTAATTATCAAAGTTGCTTTTAAGAAATATCTTATAGAATATGTAACTTAGCATGGTTTTAAAGCTAATTTATGAAAAAAATTTCTTTTTCCTCAAATAGTAATTTGTTTTCAATACTTGTAGTGAGACATTCGCACAATATAGAGAGAAATATTGTTGGCTACGTTATTATGGAAACACCATTTATGTGAGCCAAAATTACACGCTTTCAGGGGACAACACAGGAACTTCCCATGGCGGATACAAGAGCCCTAAGAGAGTCGTGGTTACTCTCGCCATTACCTGCACTCATATAAGTTCATCACTTTTGAACTTGAGTGCTTTAGGAAGGCGTCACACTGCCCCAAAGCCGGATTCAGGACAAAATTATGGTAAAAAAAAGCAAGAAAATGTCCCAGAAAAAGTGGTAAGTGTTGTAATGTTCTTTCGTCTTGGGAGTGCTATATTTTTCTACAAGTATGCTAAACCTACAGAGGTAGATGTAGATTGATTTACACAGCTAGGGTCATCTTTTGCAACAAGATAACTCAATTGACAAGGACTAACAGTTTAAAGATGATTCGAATCCACAAACTTTTAGTTTTCTTGCAAAGATGTTTCACTTTTTTAATGAGGCAGAAACACGGCCGCTAGAATGCTTATTGAGCCATTGAAAGGAACCTTGATATCGATGAAAATGGAAGCGAAACTGCATCAAGTATTGTTGTTACTCTGTTCTGAATTTGAACCAAAAGTAGCTTATCATATTCAACTATAAATACTAACAGTTTTACCAGAAGTTAAAATGGCGATACAGTTATTTATTAACTATTAGCTTCATACACTTAATAATCTCGATCCAATCCTAATGGAAAATACCATTTGATAGACCAACCGAATAGATTTAGACGCATTTTGACTGCCACTGAACATACAACAAAGAGTATACCAGATGTTGTTGTTGTTGCTAAGCCCGATGGACTAGAAAATACTTGACCATATCCATGAGGCTCTGTCATGTGAGCAAAATGGAGGCAGCAGTATCAAGATCTTATCCAAGCAAGCTGAAGGGGATGCCTCAACAGTCCACAATTTGGGAAGGATTCGCAGGAGCAGCAGAACAGGAACAAAGTAGAAACACCTTTGTAGTGTTCTCGGAGCGCATACTTTTTGTATGGCCACTCCGCATACGAGCTAGTACAGATGATATTGGTCTCGGACTGCTAAAGAGCATGGCCAGGCCAGGGCACCAAGAGATGAGCAGGAGGCTCTCTCCAAACACTGTATAGCTGGTCTTAAAAACGGATTGAGCCTCCGAGGCAGTTAGGACATCAAACAGGGGCGAATCATCCCTCATTTAGCTAGTAGGTTGAGCTGTTTGTTGCCGAATAAACCCACGTGTGACGGAATTCCCTAAAACGTTATTGATTTAGAGTCCTCCAAGAGAGAAAGGAGAAAGAAAATGTTGGTATTTGTTTTATCAGTGACTAGCTGAAAACCTTACTTCGCTACGGAGTACCTTCAAATTAAATACAACAGTCAACGTACGCAATTATTGCCAAAAATATGTTTAAATATATTTATAATAAATACAACGATAAATGTATGCAATTAATGTAAAAAAAACGAAAAAAATATATTGATAAAAAAATCGTAACGGATATTTTTATAGATGAAATAATGTAGAAGAAAATATTCAACTTAAATCTAATAGAACATACTAAAGAATATAGTACAGTTTGAGGAACATATGTTTTACTGTATTTTAATATTTTTTTGGATAATTTCCAATCGTCTGCCGCATTAGCAAGAATGAAAAAATATTTTTTTGTCTATTTCGTTGTTATGAACGTAACGATAAATTAATTTAAAGTACCAGAAAAAGAAATCCCGTGATCAGCATTTAATAAATTAAATTCTAAAATTTAATCTTTAAAAATTCACCAAAAATCAGAAAATGGAGGTAAAGATTCGAAAAAAATTTCATTTTAAATTAATTTTTATGATCTTCTCACGTGATATAAATTTTATAACCCTCAAATTATTATTTTAAATGCAAACTTAAAAAAAGTTACAAAAACAGCTTAAAAATTTAATTTAAAAGAATCTAAGAAGAATTTTTGAAAAATATTTCTTAATGCACCCCTACACCATAAGAAGAATCGCCATGCAAAATTTCAACCAATAAGTTCCAGCGGTTTGGTCTCTACGTTGTATGTCAGTGAGTGAGTCAGTCAGTGAGTCCTTTTGTTACGGAACTGTTTTATATACGTATATAGATAAGCATCAAATATAAAGATGGCACGTGCACGATAATATCTACGAGGGTTCCTCCATTTAATGTATTTACCAATAGTTTTCACTTTTAAATAAATAGTACTATAATTGTGTCTTTGTAACATGTACGAAGATTCTCCACTAAGTGCATTAATTTTGCACTGCCAGTATAACTGCAATTAATTCGTCGATTATAGATTCTGCCTCGATGGGAAAATTTACGGAATGTTTTAATCATTATTTTCCATTATCGTATTTGAAATAGAATTCGATATATACTGATATACATATGTCGTCGATGCAATATACGTATATCATCGATAATATACAACATCCTTTCATGAGAAATAATTATTATTTTTCTCTTCATTTTTCACAGGGCATGCGAAGGCTGGTGTATTTCCATATCATCACATATGCGATATCGATTCTCTTTCTATTACCTGCTCTTTTCATTTTCATCGTTTATAAGTAAGTACTGGACATAATAAATGTATTAATTCAACTTTCTGTTCAATTTCTAACTTTTTTCTGCAGCATCATTTTATTAGAGTGCAGTAATTCTGTTATTTTTCTCTGATCATTAATTGAATTCAACTTAAGAGATAAATTAAACATTCTCAAAGGTTAAAATTTATATTTTCTTAGCTTTGAATTTAATTTTGACCTGCTGAGTTTTCTGTTTAAAAAAATCTCTGAAACAGTGACGAATTATCATATATTTAATTATTATGTTTAAAAATTTCTGGGGTTATAGACAGAAAGGATTTTCAAGACTTGAAGGCAGTTAATTCATTCTATTGCAATCACCGGATACATTAATTTTTTGGAAACCCCCAATATAACTCATTATAAAAAGTAAACGTATGCAGTGTTTGTGTTTTTTGAGTACTATTTTTTATAGTTTATACCAGTGATGCGCAAATTGTCAGTCGCAACCCACAGAGGGTTCGCTAATACATAGTTTGAAGTAAATTTATATCATTGAATTAATTAATTAAAAATATGCTTTAACCTTTTCCTTACGGGATGGGATAATGTGTATCCCAAGAATATGGGCCCAAGAATGAATATATACACTTGTGTGCAAGACCGACAGTATTCCGTTGGTTTTAACCCGAAAAATGGAACGCAAAAGCTAGAGGTGATTTACATAAGGGTACCTGATCTGTAGAAAGAGGACGCATATGTAAATTTCTAGATAGTCACGTTACGGCACGTGATTGTACGGCACGTGACAGGGCTGAACTGGATAAAAGGAGTTTTTATGAGAAAAGTTAGGAAATAGAAAGTTAGTGTGCTCGTCGTTGTAAGAAGTTTAAGTGAATTGTAATTATGTTACAGGTGATACAAATGTCTAGTAGGATACAATTAAATGACTTTACGCGCAGTAGAATAATTGGTAAGCTTGAAGAAGGGCGCTGGGTGAATAGTGTAGCCGAAGAATCTGGTATCGCCCATAACATTGTTTGACGTGTGTGGAAGATCTTCAAAACAACAAAGGCAGCTGTTTGAAAGATTGTTGGTAATGGCACAAAGAAAACGACACCAAAGAATGACGAATATATCACCCTACAAGCCAAAAGAGACAGATGGCAGACGGCAGGCAATATTGAAAAACAACTTCAGATGACCACAGGACGCAAAGGGTCGCAGGTCACTGTGGACAGACGTTTTCACAGAGGTGGTCTATTCACCCGACGGCCAGATCTTTGCATCCCGCTAACGCCTACACATCGGGGAAGCCGTCTAAAATTGTGTAAAGACCATAAACATTAGACTGCCCTGGAATGGAGCACGGTGCTCTTATCTAATGAGAGCGCTTCAATCTAACGAGCGATTCTGGTCGTCAGCTAATCTGGAGAGAGGTGAGAGAATGTTATAATCCAGAAAACATTACCGAAAGAGATCGGCATGGAGGTTCAGGTTTCATTATCTGAGGTGGCATCATTCTAAATGGTCGTACTCGGCTCTCAATTTTCGAACGTGGTTCAGTAACAGGAAACCACTACTACAGTGCGGTGATCATTTGTCACGTACGTCTTTTCCGAGGTGCCATTGGTTATCAGTTCCTTTTAATAGGCGGTAATGCCTGACCTCATCGTGCGTGTGCTGTGGGTGAATTGTTGGAAAGTGAGGATATCACTCGTATGGATTGCCCTGTGAAATCCCCAGACCTGAATCCAATAGAACATGTGTGGGATGCTCAACGGAGACGTCTTGCGGCACGTATACCTCCACTTCAAAATGTCTATGAATTGAAAAGAACACTGAAAGAAAAAGGGGCAATGTTGCCCCAACGGATCATAAACTAACTCGTTATAATCATGGCTAGACGCTGTAAAGCAACCATTGTAGTTATAGGACATCATATTCCCTACTGAGCATAACATCTTTGCTTTATAAAATCTCTGAGAAATACGCCTTTGTACGATTAAGTGTAATACTTTCTTACAGTTTCTAAATAAATTATCCGTATTAACTTTTCTTTTATTTTTGCACGTGTGATATTTCATTCAATGTATTACATATTGTGGTCTCTATGGTGTGAATTTCATGCACCCAGGTTACTTCATTGCAAAGAAACTGTGAAAAACCATACGGTTCCTAAGTTTTGCACGCCAGTGTATGTAAATATATATATATATATATATATATATATACAATATATATATATCCCTCTGAATGGGCCGTAAGCTAAAGGTTAAATGTTTTATAATTATGTATTTCTAATATTTTTATTTAAATTTTTTTATATGTTAAAAACTATATTATATGACATTGGTACAAGGTGTCAAACAGCCTTGCAAGGATATGCTTGCATTCCTTCAATTCGCTTCTACCCATCTGCTTGAGAGTGGATTTAAAAATTAGTTTTTATAAAAACCCTACGACGATTAAGGCTTAACACGGAATATTATTCGAGAGTAGCACACTCAATTATTTCAGCAAATATTGGACAAATATTTTTCGATGTCTAGGCTTGTTCTCCGTATTCATTTTTTGCTATTTTAAATTTACATAAGTAAATGAAGTTTATTATTTTTGATGCTTTAATATGTAGGTCATAATTTTGAAATCATGTTCTTCTTCTAAATTTAATTTTTGCTATTTTTTACTTAAACAAAATGCAAATGCTTATGAATATTTCAATATGAAGTTTTGGTCACATGAGATGTGGCAAAAACTAGTGTAGACATTTTTCATTATTATGCAAAGTTAATATATACCCATATTATACAGTTCATTGATTTTAAAAATACTTTGTCAAAATTTGCTTATTTTTTTCTGCCTTTTGTGAGCATCTCCCTAAGTTTAAAACAATTTTACAACGACCAAAAGATATTCAAAATAGGGTCGCGTGATATTTTATTTAAAGACAGTGGATTCCTGTTGGAAAAAGTTTGCCCACCACCGGTTTATACCATTGTTTTTTAGTAAAGAATTTTTCATAAGCAGTTATAAATACATATCATATTTACAAATATTCAATATTTGTCTCTTATAAATAAATTTTTGTACATATCTTTTTTGAATCATTTGTCTTTCATAAGCTTGATTATGAAATGTATATAACCCTTTATCAATAGAAAGAATACACTTATATGTCTTTAAATCAGATAAATTTCTGAGTAGTGCTTAAATATTTTGTTTGTTAATTTTTTAAACAAAGTACATTTTATAGCTTTCATGCAAATTGAAATTTAGAGCCAATTCAGATCCAATAATAAAATGTTAGCTCTAAAATATATTTTTTAAATTTCAATCAAATAATGCATTTTTTAGTCAAAAATGCATTCTTGTATTTACTGCTCCTCTGTTAAGGCTGCTGTGTACTAACCTAATTGGATTCGCTCCCCTCAGTGTTAACCTAAGGAGAAATTGTGTCTACTATTAACAGCTACATAAATGCTGATAATCCAAGTGTATTTTTAGATAGCCTGAAATTTTCTGCAACAGGAACCTCGCAACAGGATTTATTTTATTAATTTCGGCCACCAAAGGGATTTAAGGCCATTTGAATCAAAATAAAAAAGTTTCTTTCACAGGATAATTCAAATTTTAAAATACTATTTGCATTTTTTTTAAGGAAAAATGTCCCAAGTTGTAAATTTGTTTCTATTACGGAGTACAATTTTAAAAAAAAATCTTTCAACCCAAATTGGCAATCCTCGGGCACATTTTCTCCATAGGTTAACATTGAGATGACTGAATCCAATAGGGTTAGTACACGACAGCCTTAATAATTAATCTGTTAAAATAGTTTTTCCAGTCATTATGCGGATATATATAATTGGCTTCCATCAATTTTAGATCATTTCGTGAATTTTTTTTTACTGTTCTGAGTTTCACTCTGGATTATACGTTGTATTAAGTGAATGGGTGATCAATTAAGAATCGTTAGGAACAAATTCGTTCAACTAATATCTCTCAATATTTTTTTATGAGAAAAAGGAAGGAACAGTTTAAGAAAGCTGGAAAGTAAATTCACTTCTTCACAATGCTGGGTTAGTTCATTCGGTTAAAACCAGAGTTAAAAATATGGGTTCTATTCCAAGCCCTCTCAGAAAACCATTAAATGGGGCTTTTTATAGAATTAGTATCTATATATATATAACGCGTAGGTATGCGGCACAAAAATCGACGATATTTCTACACTCCGAATGGCAACGGCTATAACTACCAGATGTAAACATTAGCGGCCGTCCGCAATTTGCAAACGCGTGCCAACATGGATTTATGCACTGAAATCAGGAATGCTCGAAAGCAAGCTGCACGATCAAGTGAAAATTGGAAACAGTCTCAAAAAAGAAAGCGAAGAAGAAATAAATCATTAAGAGAGAGCATAAATGATCGAGAGGTTAGGCTTAACCGTCGCCGGTATAGCAACCTACAGCCAGTGATAGTTTAATTTTCTACACTTTTTTCAGTAATTTCTGAATTTTTACTCCATTTTATAAGTTGATTAGTGGAAGAAATTTTCCCAAAAATTTATTATTTCATATGATTAATTGTAGATATCTGAATTGTAAACAATAGTACATACAGAGAGTGACGTAATCCACACTATATTTTAGTACTTGCTGAATTCTTACTCCATTTTTAAAGTGAAAAAAATTTTCCCCAACAATTTCATATTTGGTGTAATGATAAAGTGTAGAGATATTAGTGATGCGACATCGATAACAAAACATCGATGTTTTGAAACATCGATATTCAATATTAAAACATCGATGCTAATAAAACATCGCCCAAAAACCATCGATGTTTTTAAACATCGATGTTTTAGAACATCCATTTTTTAAAACTGGTTTAGTAATCTTTAACATTAATGTTACTTCCGTTAGTCGTGGGGCAAGGGGGTGATTTAATTTTACTCTCTGATTGGGCAGGCACAAATGACAAAAACTTGGTTGCTTTGGGCTACATTGATGACTCAAAATTCTCGTTGTAAATGCCGCCATGTTTTGCCTTCAAATGTCCAGATAAATTCGTGGTATTGCCAGAAGTTTTGAGGGACTTAAGGCAAATATTGCATTTTGCCAATTTTTCAGTGGTTTTGTAAAAATATTTCCAAACGGTACTTTTGGGAGGCATCTTACTAATAATATTAACGTCAACTTATATAAAACCAGAACAAAACAAAAACAAATGGATGCACTCGTGTATATACTATTTGTAAAATAAAACCCCATGGAAGGTTCTGGAGTGTCAGGAACATTCCAAGCGCTCTGATTGGTTCATTGGTTGTTAATTGCCATTTGTCTGTTTGCTAAGGAATCATTCCCCCTTTTGTATTCGTCCTTTTCAGAATACAGACTTACATTTACTCAGTGTGAAAATTATGCTACGTGGTAAATTTTTTTTATTACGGTACTTTTTCATTTAAAAAAAAACATCGAGACAACGTAAAACATCGAGCACAAAACATCGATGTTAAAAAAAACATCGACTTCAATAAATCGATGTTTAAAACATCGATGTTTTTATCAAAACATCGATGTTTTGAAAACATCGACATCGATGTCGCATCCCTAAGAGATATTAATTTGGAAAAATAGTACATACAGAGAGGGATGTAATTTTTAAAATCATTGGTGTTCGGTTTCTCAGTCTTATCTTAAACTCTGATCTGAAATAATGGAAATTCATATTTTTTAATCACGAAGTCTCAGAATCAGCCTTATGAAGAATACCCCTTAACAACGTATATTTATGATGACAGGTAATGGTAACATTCCTCACATATGTTATGTTCAGTTGAGTTGTTTTGCAAAAGCGACCATGCTGGTCGCGCAGAGGCTAGTTTAATCTATAATCCCTGTTTTTTTTTTTGCTTTTCTCTAATGCGGAGGCATTTGTGAGACATTCACCTTTTGTTATTCAACGCGAATCTTGAGGGCTACTTTGTTATGGGTGCCGCATTCAGGTGAGCCAGCATCGCTCCCTATGAGGGTACAACACGGTAACGACCAACCCCTGTTTGGGATTTGAACCCAAGCCCAACTAACTTTTTTGTCTAATGAAATTTGCCGTACAGGATTAATTTTAAGATTTTCCTCTTTGCCAAGTGGTTTACGTTATAAAATTATTAACCAATATTCGATAGTTTTTTTAACTGTTTTATACTACAGTTTGGGCCAACATACTGCTTACATACTGCAACATACCGAGTTTCCAAGCGAGGCTTATTATTGGCAACAGTTTTTCTGAGATTTCGATTAAAACTGCCTCACAGTTGGACGACGTGTCAAAAGCTTCGAATTTCAAAATGGTTTCATCAAAGGAATGAACAACTTGGTAGTCAAAGTGAAAGTAGCAACTACTTCCAAGATTCAACATTTAGAGTGGATGTCACAGGCGCATTCAACAAATATTTTGCCCAAATAAGCATTTTAGTATCAGAATACTTTAAACTGGTAGCAAAAACTCGAATAGCGAACCGCATCAAGATTTTTACTTATGCCTTACTTTCAGTCTGAATTTCTCATAGACAAATTAAAATGGAGAAAAGTGCAATGATTTGGCAAAGGGAAAGATCATTTTCTATGATATCCCCCGACACCGAACAGTACCATTTAGTTATGCAGACATTATTATACTCTTGATGCATTTTTCACTTAGGCAAAATTCAAATAAAGAAAAGTAGCAACAGGATGACTTGGAAAAGGAAAGACCATTTATTATGAGAGCTTCCAATAACGAATTATTCCGCTTCACTCTGAAGACATAAATATAGGCTTGACGCATTTTCGCATAGGCACAATCCAAATGACGAAAAGTGCCAATAGGATCATTTGGCAAAGGGAAAGACCATTTGCTATGAGATCCTTCAATAACTAATTGTCCTAATTAACTCTGAATACATAAATATGGTCTTCGCGCATTTTCGCAAAGGCAAAATTCAAGTAAAGGAAAGTACCAATTTGGTGACTTGGCAAAGGGAAAGACCATTTAGAATGAGATCCTTCAATAACGAATTGTCCCATTTAACTCTGCAGACATAGATTCTTCTCGCATTTTAGCATAGGCAGAATTCAAGTAGAGAAAATTACCTATAGAGGGCTTTGGCAAAGGGAAAGACCATTTACTATGAGATCGTCCAATAACAAATTGTCCCATTTAACTCAGAAGACATAAATATAGTCTTCTCGCCTTTTCTAATAGGCAAAATTCAAGTAAAAAAATGACCAACAGGATAAATTCGCAAAAGGAAAGACCATTTACTATGAGGTCCTCCGATAGCTAACTGTTCCATTTTACCTATGCAGGCATAAATATAGTATTATCGCATTTTCTCATAGGCATAATTCAAGTAAAGGAAAGTACCAATAGCGTGGCTTGGCAAAGGAAATACCATTTTCTAGGACATCATCCGATAACGAATAGTCCCATTTAAACTAAACAGACATAAATATAGTATTCGTGAATTTTCTCGTAGGCAAAACTTAAATAAAGAAAATTACCAATACGATGACTTGACAAAAGAAAAGACCATTTATTATGAAAGCTCATTTGCATGTTGTCATATATTTCTGACATGTTTTAAGTATCAAAAAGCTAAATTAGAATTTAAAAGCACTTTACTCGAGAAAAAGAAAAAATGAAATTCGCAGTGAAAAGGTCTTTTTGTACGTCACCTAGATTAGGATATTTATAAAGTTTGCAGCCACCAGCAGTTTTGAAAACAACGACATCTAACATTATTCCTTGTAGATTTTAAATCTTGCTCATTAACTTTTTCCCATTGTATGTGATGACATATGAGACTATAAAATTTATTTCAACGTATGTATCTTAAAAACACTAGGATGATTCATAACAACTACTTTGTATAATATATATTATAAGAATCAGTCAAGCGTGCATAAATTTCTAGGCTAGGAAAGGGGTCCGAATGAAATTTCCGAAATGAAAACTTTTAAATTGTGACGGGAAAATTTATCCAATAAAGGCCATTAAAAATTCTAATAAACAATAACTTAAAAGAGTAAACATTTCAGCATAATTCTTCTGCATTAACATAAAACTCTCAACTATTATTGCATGAGAAGCTCAGTTACCAAATAAGGTTAAGGCCATAAAACAAAAAGTAGAGGAAAGTGATGAAATAACAGACATTGTTTTTCAAAATTCCTCTGAAAATATAAACTCAAACAAACATATTACAAATTATTATTAGAGATGGAGCTTTTATCGGACGACATATATAATCTATAAGGTAGAACATCCTTTGAGTAATCTTTATAATTATTACAATTTTTGCGTGACTCAGGGACTGACAGCCATAAACATAAGTAATAACATCCAATTCAGTGTTAAAAATATTTTTTTTACTACATAAGAAAAGGTGAAATAATTAGATTGTAACTGACTCATTTATTTTGCTTTTTTGTAATGAAACAACACTAAATGATTGATCATTATCATCAAGTACTTGCCTCTGGGTTTTAATTGTATTTTTGTAACAATTTACATTCGAGTATGGACTTAACTACGGCTTCTGAAAAAAGTGACTTATTATTCGATGGCCAAAAAATATTTTGTCAGTTAGTGGTGATAATCCTTATTGTTTAGGAACTTCATTATGAATGTAAAAAGGGAGGAGTTCATGAAGTTCTTTCAATCTAAAATTTCAAATAGTGGACTTAACCCATTTGGCTTGGGAATGACTCATATATAAATGTGTTAGTGGTACGACTTGATCAGGATTGAATTCCAAATCTCGTAATCTACCTACTGATCTATCCCTACTAATATATATATATATATATATATATATATATATATATATATATATATATATGCCGTCGATGTGAGCAGGTTGAATTCCCTTTGTCCAAACCTCCTATATTTTTTCAGAACACTCTGAAATTAACTCTAATATATTTGTCTTATTTATTCTCAGACAGCTTCAGGTTTACCGAGTAACGATGCATAAGAACTTGTTTATGGCTCTTCTTTTGAATGCGTTACTTTGTATTTTGTTTAAAGTCTTCGTGATCCTGGAGGAGCTAGAGATTCCTCGAGATAAAAGAACAGTTATAGAAGATAACGGGGTAAGTGTCTTTGTATCCTAGACAAGTTTAATACAGATTAGCATACTAAAAATGTACGCATTAAATCTTGTTTATGTTCTCAAATAATACTTGCTATAATTGAAGTTATATAACCTTGGATACTTTAATCTACAAGGTTTGTCCAGAATAATGAAAATACTAAGCTTTAAAAAGTGAATTTCGTTCCTGCTGATTAAAGAGCTAATTGTACAGACAGTCACCACTTATTCGTGTAACCATTTAGATTATTGTCTCAAGGCTGTCTTCATTGCATTTTAAGCTGTGCTTTGCAAAACTTCACTCAAAATGGAAACAAAATGGGCAACCTGAAAGAGTTCCCAAAAGTGAAAATTGTAGGTACGCGCAGATTTGGTGTTTCGGCAACCTCAATTTCAAAATTATTGGGATTATAGAGATGTACTGTGTCTAACTTCATGACAGCGTACAACGTTCGTGGTGAAACATTGTATGCGAGACACAATTGTGGAAGGAAACTGAAACTCGCTGTCATAAACAGGAGGATATTCAAGGATTTTTTTACTTCAAAACAAAAGAGCACTAGGACAAATGTGACTGTAGTTCTCGATATTCATGTACAGAACCCAGCCTCGACTCAAACAGTGAGATGGGACCTGTATAAGCAAAATATTTACACCAGAGCAGATTTTCAAAAACTCCTTGTGCCACAGAGGAATGTAAAACGTAGACTACAATGGTGCCAGGAACATGAGGCATGGAATGCTGATCAATGGAAACATATATTGTTTTCAGATGAATCAAAGTTCACAATATCCTCAACCTCAAGACGGGTTTGCGTATGGAGAACACCGACAGAAGCTTACGATACAAACTCTCTCCTTCCATCAGTAAAGCATAGTTGAGGTTCCGTCATGCTTTGGGCTGTCATATTATGGTTCCCAGCAGTTCCCATTATCACTTTGTGAGGTATATATATATATATATATATATATATATGTAATAGCACTGGCGCGGGCCGACGAAGGAAGGACTGAGTGGCATAATTTTGAGTAATGGTTCATCATGTCGCCCGGCCGTGCATCACAAATATTAAAATCTATTCCCGCATTCATTTCCACCCTCGGACACGCAAAACACCACAACGTTGATTTAACTACATCTTTTATTTTAAGATACACAGAAATACAACATCTCGGGGCAACTTACAAATGAAAAAAGCCTACATGTACGTGATACCAAACCTTATATAAACTTATCTCGTCATGTGATCGTAGTAGGGTTAAATTGGTTAAAAGTTAGGAAAAGGCGTGACTAATGCGCTAAAGCATTTAATTCTCTGTCCACGCTACGCAAGTTTAGTTTTCGAGAAATAGGCAGCCATTTAATATTTTCTCTCGAGGTTATTAGAACTTAGAATCAAAAGCGAAATTAGTTCGAACGCCGCAGGGAATTTAGAATAAATTAGAATTTAAAAGAGTTATAGAATTTTTAATATTATATATATATATATATATATATATATAAGCATCGTGGTCGAAAATAATAAGATTCGAATTCAAGAACATATAAAGTTTATTCCAGCAAAAACATCACCTTACAAAGTGACGTTTAGCTCTCTTCTGGCGAGCGTACAAGTAGCTGTAAACGGGTTGCCAGAAATTGGCGAGGTAGGTTAGTATTGGCCATGAAGCTAAAGCTTCATGTCAAGCTTGGTCTGTAGCTTCGTGGTATTGGTAAAGGACTGAAAGGTTACCATAGAGAGAGAGAACTCGGATTACAGGCTATTAAAGATTAGAGGAGGTTAAAATTTAATACTTACACACACACACACACACACACACACACATATATATATATATATATATATACTAGCTGAAGTACCCGGCATTGCCCGGGATTTTAACAATATTTGTTAACCAAAATCAACACAGTATAAATAACATAGAAAAAGTATATGTGAAATGTTATACACATCTCAGAATTCAGGAATTTCAGCCTTTCATCATTGAAGCACTAAAATCTGAAAAGTAAAAATGTCAAATTGTCTAATGTTTGCTAACCAAAATTAATTTAAAACTAAACACGTATTAAATAACATAGAAAAAACATGTGAAATCTTATACACATGAATAAAATGAAAACCCAATAAAAAAATATATAAAATTATAATAAACTCCTCAGAATTCAGCTAGATTTAGCCTTTTATCATTTGGGCATTAAAAGAAGCTGAAATTACAGGTTTAGCTGAAATTTCCAATAGAACCATGATATGACTCTAGCGTTGCCTCTTAAAAAATGAAGTGTTTGATTGAGGGCTGCAAACCATCATGGGCATGCTCTCCACATTAAACTCCTATAAACATCCTCTACATATTAAATTCCTTTTCTCTCCATAATAAACTCCTCAGAATTTTGGTAGATTCAGCCTTTCATCATAGTACCACTAAAACCTGAAACATCCTCTCCAGAAATATAAATTTATTAATTACAATAATTAAACTCACGCAAATGTATGAATTACATAAGTTTATTCGCCAACATTTGAATAATTCGTAAATGAAAAAGCATATGAAAATAAAGATAATAAGAACTTCCGGAATCGAAATTAATTACCCTTAATTTTTAATTAATAAAAAACCAACATAATATGAATAAAAACGATAGTTTTTTAAAAGCATATGAAAATAAAGCTATTATAAAGATAATAATAAAAAAAGCATATGAAAATAATGCTCGCGTATGAAGTAAACTTTATGATATAAAGATAGTAATAATAATATAAACCGCGTGCATAAAATATTTAGCTTTTCAAGCGAAATAAATTAATTTTTAGAAAAAAACTACTTTTAATCGAGAAATTAAATACATTGCACAAAATTTTTATTTTACCAACTTTCTACCTTACAATTTACACCCTACTTCTTTGAAGTTGGGTCTTGAAACATCCTCTTTGAAAAATTTACACCCTACTTCTTTTAAATAGGGTGTAAATATAAAGTTTTAACAGCGAATTGGATGCCAGTTAAAAATTATTGTTGTTTAAAATCATATGAAAATTACGCTATAATAAAGATAAAAAAGCATAGGAAAATAATGCGTGCACATGAAGTTAACGTTACGATATAAAGATTGTAATAATAATATATATATATAAAACAGTTCCGTAACTAACTGACTGACTGACTGATTGACTGACTGACATACAACGTACAGACCAAACCGCGGGAAATAAAAGGGCTGAAATTTTGCATGGCGATTCTTCTTATAGTGTAGGAGTGCACTAAGAAAAATTTTTGAAAAGTTCTCAGATTTTTTTTAAATTAAATTTTTGAGTTGTTTTAGTAACTTTTTTTTAAGTTTGCATTTAAAATAATAATAATTTGAGGGTTATAAAATTTATATCACGAAAAAGATCATAAAAATTCCTTTAATATGAAATCTTTTTCGAATCTTTACCTCCATTTTATGATTTTTGGTGAATTTTTAAAGATTAATTTTTAGAATTTAACCTTTTACATGCCACACTATGATCAAGGAATAAAGTACCATATTTTGCTGCGTAACTTTGCTCGATAACTTCCAGGAAGTCGGTCCAACAGGTGTACTCCACTCATTCCTTTATTATATAATTTTATAATGTAAGGTTAAGGAAAATCAACTTTCATTTTAGCTCGGACATATCTTTTTGCTCTTCTTAATGGTTCGTGAGTGATAAAATTTGATGTAATAGTTACAACAAAACTATCGTTCCAATGGCACATATAAACTTCTCCATCGCATCGGTAATCAAACTCTCCACGTTGAAATTTCGATATTTCTTTTGCTGTTTTAAGAGAACATTGTCCCGTTCTGGAAACTCACACTGTGCCGATTGCCTTAAAGCCTTTGTTAGATAAATCTGTCAGCAGACTGTACGATGTAAAAAAAGTTATCGAAAAATATTTTTCGTTTCTCTGGATTGTCAATAAAAGATAATAGTTCGGAGACGACTTTTGATCCAAGTGGCAAATTTTCATTTTTCGAACTTTTTCCACCGTAGATAGACATAGCATAAAGATAACCATTTGCTGAGCAGATCATCCAAACTTTGAAACCAAAGCGAATTGGCTTTCCACGTATGAACACCTTAGCCGAACGATGTCCATAACACGGAACCATGGATTCATCGATACTCATATTTTCATGAATCGATACTCATATTTTCATGAAAGGTTAATTTATTAAACGCTGATCACGTGATTTCTTTTTCTGTTACTTTAAATAAATTTATCTTCACATAACAACGAAATAGGCAAAAAAATACTTTTTTTCTTGCTAATGCAGCAGACGATTGGACATTATTAAAAAATATATTAAAATAATGTAAAAGATATGTTCCTCAAATTGTACTACATTAACTGTACTATATTCTTTAGTATGTCCTATGAGATTTAATTTGAATATTTTCTTCTACATTATTTTGTCTATAAAAATATCCCTTACGATTTTTTTATTAATATATTTTTTTGTTTTTTTTACATCCATCGTATACATTGATCGTCGTATTTATTATATATATATATATATATATATATATATATATATATATATATATATATATATATATATATATATATATATATATATATATATATATATATATATATATATATATATATTGGCATTAATTGCATACAGTGACATTGTATTTAATTTGAATGTACCGTTCGTTTAGGAACACGTTTAGGAGGTGTTGGTTTATAGAATACTAAAAGTTTAAAATAGTGGCGCCATCTATTGCACATCTGTGAATCGAAAATCGCATCCTTCAAAAATTGTTAGTTATCCTAATTGTTAGCAATAAAATGCCCAGAAATAAATTATTGATGAATGTTTGTTAATCAAAATCAATTTTAAAACTAAACACAGTATAAATAACATAGAAAAGATTTAGCCTTTATCAGTGGAGCAAAAAATCCTGGAAAGTAAAACATAAAATATATAAATTTATAATAAACCTACCAAAATCCATTAAAAAACTAAACACAGTATAAATAACATAGAAAAAAAAGCATACGAAATGTTATACACATTAATAATATGAAAACCAATTAAAAATATATAAATGTATAATAAACTCCTCAGATTTCAGCTATATTCGGTCTTTCATCATAAAAAAGCTGAAAAAAAAATTAAAAAAAATAATAATAAAATAAAATAAAAATAATAATTTAAAAAATAATAAAATAAAATAAAGATAATAATTTAAAAAATAATAAAATAAAAGCTGAAATAAAAAAGCTGAAAATACAGGTTTAGCAAAACTTGCACGATCTCGTACTCGAACCCGTGTCTTACGGGGTACCAAATGAAGCGTTTTAACGACTACGCCACGATTATACACAAAATTGGTGAGTAAAGTAAAAAATATACGCAATGAGTTTTTTGGAAAATTGCTATGGGTTGGTGAATATACATACATTTATGGAGTAAGAGGAGTTTTAAGTGAGAAATAAGTTAGCAGGATAGAAGCATAGTCTTTAACTCTTCAATAGACATAAAGACATAAGCTAGGGGGATTGCAGTAGCGATTAAAAAAGATCGTGACACTTAGCGTGGTTGATTCGAATTTTCCATCGCGTGTGAGAGTGTCAATATGCCATTGGATCCGATTTATTTTAGAGTATAAAATCTGACTTGAAAGATTATTATTTTCATTTATTATTCTGGTTTAATATATAACTTGAAACTTTTTGATTTTATTTATTTTTATCTTTTCGCTCGCTGTTTGCCCGCTAACCCTAACGTGGACGCCATATTCAGAGGGGTGATTCCACAAAGTGTAACAGCTTACAAATTGTTGGTTTTTTATTAATTAAAAATCAACGATAATTAATTTCGATTTTTGAAGTTCTTCAGACCCTCGGCTGTTTTTAAAGACGTCTGTATGTAAAATTTCACGATCGTTGCTCCTAAACTGTGGATTTCTATACAATTACAGAAATACAAACATTCATTTTTATATATTAGATATATATACAGGGCCCGACTTTGACCCAATGGGGCCCTGGGCAAAGCAGACTTTGGGGGCCCCCTCCAAGGACAGATCCAGAGGGAGGCCATGTGCCCTCCCCCTCCAGGAGTAGATTTCCACATGAACATGTGGGACACTCACCAAGACCCCCCCCCCATAAATTCAGACCGGAAATTCAAAAAATTTTCGACCAAAAAGTCAAACATTTGAATAATAATAATGTGTTAATTAATTTACTTTTAATGTTAATAAATAAATTCAGGAAATTTTCTTTTGAAATGAATATAGTGGGTGCACTCTGCCCCACCCAGGATTTTTTTCTGTATCCGCCACTACCCACCTTTACTGAATTAACCTAAAACCAAATTTTCAAAAATATGTACAACTTAATACTAAATTAGGGGGCCCCATAAATTTGGGGGCCCTGGGCAAGTGCCCCACTTGCCCATGCGGAAATCTGGGCCTGTATATATATATATACAGTGGTACCTCGGTATACGAACAAGCGCTGGAGATGTGCTGCCATCTGGTGATATTCGACGCAAGCATTCGCCACACTTGTTTCGGTTCACGAACAGTCCACATGTCAAGCTCAGTTGGGCTTTCTCTAGCACAGCTTAAACGTTGGTTGCTCACGTTTTTCCCAGATTTCATTTGTAAATATTTTTGCTTATATTAGCCCTCAATATGCTCCCAAGAAAATGGCAAGAACAAGTGACATTGCTAACAGGAAACCTAGCCTAACTGTTGAGAAAAAGAAGGAAATAATAGCTAAACATGAGAATGGTGTGCGTATTTCTAATCTGGCCATGCAGTTTGGGTTGGCGAAGTCTACCATTTGTACTATCCTCTAAAACAAAGAGGCAATAAAGGCAGCTGATGTGGCTAAAGGAGTGGTTGTTTTAACAAGGCAAATGCCTCAAGAAATAGAAAAGGTAGAAAAATTATTTCTAGTGGGGATATGTGAAAAATAGCTTGCTGGTGATAGTATTAGTGACGCTTTAATATGAGAAAAGGCTAAGAAGTTGCACAGTGATTTGGTAGCTAAAACATAGTACCAATGGTGTTTAATGGGAAGATTTTTAAAGTCAGTAGAGGCTGGATTGAGAAATTCCACAAGCGAAGTGGAATTCATAGTGTTGTTAGGCATGGGAAGACTGCTAGTTCATAAAAAAGACTGCAGATGAATTTGCTTGTGAATTTAAAAAGTTTGTGGAAAATCAAGGCTACATTCCAAACCAAGTTTTAAACTGTGATGAAGCAGCATTGTTTTGGAAAAAAAATCCCAAGAACATACATCACCAAAGAGGAGAAGGCACTTCCTGGTAACAAGCATATGAAGGACAGCCTTTGACTTTTTTGTGTGCTAATGCAAATAGGGATTGCAAAACCAAGCCACCTTAAGGCCGTCTGCACACGGGGCAACTCAAAAGAAACTGATAACTGACTCGAATCACAAATCAGTCCGTGTTGAGTCGTAACCTATGTAATTGAATGGAGCCACGCACACGGCGCAACTGGTTACAAACCCGTCGACCGGGTTGCTAACTGTCTAAGTTTGGAACTCGTTATTAAAATTAAAAGAACAGTTGAAGGCAAATATTTTTCTATTCGATTATTAACCCTACTCAAAAACTACTATTAATATAAAAATAATTTGATAGCTAAATTTTTATACGCATTTATTTTGACCGTTGCGTCAACGCAACACCAGCGGTTAATGGGTTAAGTACACAGCAGCCTTAATCCAATATTGCATATAACAATCTTTGAGGACGAATTTTCTAATATATCTAGCGTATATACCATAATGTCATTTAGCTGATATTAGTTCAGATAATATTTGTACAAACAAGTCAATATTGGTAAAATATTGGTTTCTAATATTAGTTTAAAAGATTCAAATATTAGTAAGCGATTGCAAATATTTCCAGTAAGATGTGTAGATGCAGAATTGAAGCCATCATAAATGAGGGCTAATAAACAGAATTTCCAATAGAAAGTCATTACAGGAGCAATACGTTTAAAGGAGATATCACCTTAAAACCTTCAAAAACTCAATTTGTTATTATGATTTAATTTTAAAGAATTGGATGCAAAGAATCTTTAAAAAAATGAAGTCGGTACTACAATCAGAACCGCTTTTATGGCCAAATGTATAAAGCTAATAGTAAAGTAATTTATGGAAACTTGTGCGCACTATTTTCAAACTTGTGCGCACTATTTCTTCAAAACTAATGGTCACAAATTGCTAAAATTTTGTATACATGTATATCTAGTACGTTTATATAATTTCTACCCAAATTTAGGTAAGTACATATTACTAATTTTTTTACAGCAATTTTTTTTTAAACTTTATGATATTTCTTGTTCATTATAATACATGTGCCTGAAAAAATATTTTTATGTTAAATATGATAATTATTTTAGGTGTAGATTAAAGTATAACCTATGCATAGAATATATATAAATAATTTAATACATATCTCTTATAGTTTTTAAAAAAATCTGCGCTCAATGTATAGACCTAAGATTCATTATTCATAAACCATTAATTTTTTTTTGCATAAAATAATTTCTAATAATCTTCCAACACTTCTGCTTTTGTTTTCTAATAGATAAAGCTTTGTACGATTCACCCGAAAAAATGGTTTAAATTAATTACAAATTAACTGTTAGTATAATCCGTGTATTTTTGCGAGTGCAAAGGTGATCTTTACCCTTAAAGAATAACATTACAGAAATTTATCGCTCCAATACAGTAAAAAAGAAACGTGCTACCAATCAATTATTTAGCATCGTATCCGTATATTAACCTTTCGCTGACGGGGACCATTTTTCCGATTCCCCATTTAGAACGGCCATTAAGGGGGTTACACACACACACACATATATATATATACAGAGGCTGTTCACACATTTCTTAGACGATGTATATCGTATTCACTAAACTAAATTACATAAAATTCTTGTGTTTTAAATGTTCTATTTGACATTCCTTATTCTGAACTATCTTTCGACACCGCAATTTCCAGGATAATAATGCCTTTTGAAGTTTCAGAAGAGGTATTCTATCCCATTCTTCCTGAACAGCTTTCCAGAGTCCTGTAAGGGTTTTCGGACGACGTTTGGATAATGCAGATTTTAAAAGTCCGAAAGCACAAAAATCCATTGATGATACATCGAGAGATTTAGTAGGGATATCAGTGAAGGGTATGGCCTTGAACCCAGTTTTTTGTTCCATTTCTTTTAGGAAATTTACAGTGGATTTTGATGTGTGACTGCTAGCTTTGTCCTGATGGAGTCTCACAGATTGATGGCACTGTGGGTAAAGCGATGGTATTTCATTCAGAAAAATTGGCGATAAAATATATTCCTGATAGTATTTGGAGTTAATCTTGACATTTTTTTCCACTCTCTTTATTTTTAACTTGCCATTATAAGAAAAACCAGCAACAATCATGAATCCCTTAGAAAAACTTTCTTTCGATTCTTTGAACCATGTACTTAAATTTTTTTCTCCCCTTTTATGATAATAAATGGCTATTTTTTGTTGCAATCATTTAAATACACCCATGATTCATCTATTGTGACAATTGTTTTCCATTTTTCTTTGGATAAGTGTTTCTCATATAGAATTCTGCAGCGTGTCCTGCGTTCAGCGATATGATTTGGAAGAAGCGATGCACATTGCGTTTTTTCGCTTTCTTAAGATTTAAATCAACGTTTATCATTTTGTTTACAGTGGACACCGAGCATTTTAATGATTTTGCTACTGTCCTTTGACTAGGGGATTTTATTTTAACATTAAACAACGTACCTTTGCAATAGTCGAAGATGTCCGTTTTTTCCTTGGATACTTGTTTGGAATTTTTGTCCCACTTGAGGCTCCAATTTGACGTTTTTTCCCTTTCTTGTTGACGATATTACCTATCGACGCTTTAGATATCACAAAACCATGACTTTCACATCGTTTTTGGATAACGCATCGTTTTGGATAACGCATTTGGAGTATGCATATTTCTCTTCGGAAAGAGCATAAATGTAGCCTTCGAACCACTGCTTTGTTAAAAACGTCATTTTGAATAAAAACAAAACTTTCAAGCCGCAGACGATAATTTTGACTTTTAAAAACATAGTACAATTGCAATTATTTCTTTTGCAGCAAACGATTTTTTATTACCGCTTACCAAAATCGTCTAAAAAATGTGCGAACAGCCTCTGTATATATATATATATATATATATATATATATATATATATATATATATATATATATATATATATATATATATATATATATATATATATATATATATATTCATTATTGGGATACATGCTATCCCACTCCGTAAGGAAAGGGTTCAGCTAAATTTTCTGAATAATAACAGTAAAAATTCGTTAATCAAATGGCATTTACATAAATTCTTGAGTATATTTAAGCTTATTAAATTGTATTCCACTGCAATGTACCATCTTGAAATTAGGGGTTCAAAATCTCCTGATTTTCTGTAACTCGGTTACCGGATAGTAATTTTAAAATTATCGGGCGGATACCGGATAACCGAATATAGATAAATATTACTGAACTTTATAAATATTACTTTTATTGCCTTCAAATTTTAAAATACAAAACTTAATTCATTTTTTTCTTAAATTTGATAACAATTATTTAAAAATGCTATTGCATTCAGTGATGCGCAGGAAAGCCTATATCAAATTTTTGTACAGAAATTTCCAGAAACGGAAAAGGCTCTCACCGGATTTGTTGAAGTCGGTTTCGCTGTTTTCAATGCCTTACTCAGCAATTCAAAATACTGTGTTCTGCTAGAAATTCTCTTTAAGAGGACAAGGCACCATCACCCTTTTTTTTTTAATTGTTCAATATTTTAGTCTACATCCGAGAGGAGGCGCGACTCCCAGGGGAGGCGCGGACTATTGCCAGGGTAGGCGCCAAAAATTTTTAATAAAAAATCAATGTTCATACCATAATATCTATAAATAAACGAATAAACCATAATATCTATAAATAGACGAATTTGAGTTGACAACCATCGAAAAAGAAAAATTGATAGAATTGTCATATGATAGCTCACCAAAACAAAATTTCAAAATAAAATCATAATTCAATTTTGAGTGAATCTTCAGCAGAGCAGCACGATCAGACAAATAATTAATGCCCCATGGTACTTTCGTAATGTTGATATCTACAATGAAATCGGTCTCCCTACTCTCAAAAATTACCTTCAAAAACTAGCCATTAACTTTCACTACAATATTGATAAGGAATTACTTAAAGATTTAGCAAACTATGATCATGCCGACCCCCTCTAACAGGAAACGGCCTAGAGCCATCCTGTCATTTACTTGAATGTTTTGTCCTTCGTCCTTATTAATAAAAAATAAAAAATAATACTTTCCTTGCCAAGGTAAAAAACAACAAAAAATTTTATAAAAACAAATAAAAATGTATTTATATCCTTAAACTTTCCCTTTTAATTTTATTCCTCATTGCATCGTATGTAGACCCTCTTTTCTACTGCCCTGCAAGATGCTTACTCACCTTTTCTTGTATTATGAACTCATGGATTAGCAGCGATCCAATCATTTCACTCCTTTCCTATACTCTGTTTCTATTGGTTCCCCTCTGCTTATTACCTGAAAGTCTGCAACTGAGGGCGTGGCCCAGGAATTGCAGTTGCGACCCATTTCCTATGGTCCTATGAGTGAATCTTAGGGGAGAGTATGAATCTTTGTATTGCAAAGCAATGCAAGTGCTTCTACCGTTTGTAACGTCTTATTTATTCGAAACGGGCTTTTCGGCACTGGCGGCGATGAAAACCAAATATCGAAACAGGTTAATAGTCGCAAAAGAGTTACGAGCGGCACTCTACACATTGCCCCCCCCAAGATTTGATAAACTTTGTGCCAATAAACAACAACAACCCTCGCATTAAATTTTGATACGTTAAATGTAGTTTAATTGATAATTTAATATAAAAATAAATATGCATGTTCGTATTGTTATAGCAAAATCTTGTTATTATTCTGTTAATTGTAGTTTTAATTTTTTTGCAATAAAGTTATTATTATTTATAGTGGTTATATTGTTATATCTATTAAAAGATAGAGAGGCGCGGAAAAAAAATTTTAAATGAGGCGTAGTAACATAAAGGTTGGAAACCGCTGCTCTAAATACAAAATGAGGATATTTCATTTTCTTTTTTACTACATTGAAGACACTTGAAATTCACAAATAAGTATTTTGTGGAAGAATAAGACCTATTTTTCAAAACATTCTTCAAAAATGCTACATTTTTTCAAAATGATCCACGCGCATTCATTTTCTTCTAATTTCTTCCAAATTTCTCAGGACTGTTAATGGAAGTGTTTGCTATTAAAGTACAAAATGTTTTGAAACCACAAATATTTTGATATTTATAGACCATGAAATAAAGCAAAAACATAAAATAATAAGAAGCAAATTTTAAAAAATAATTATTTATGGCTTTAGATTCATACAAAAAAAATGAGTGCACAATTATCGTTATGTATGTACGGTAAACATATATAAAAAACTAGCTGAAAACCCGCGCTTCGCTACGGAGTACATTCAAATTAAATACAACGGTCAACGTATGCAATTTATGCCAAAAAATAAATATATATATTTATAATAAATGCGATGATCAATGTATACAATTGATGTAAAATATATATCTATCTATATATATATATATATATATTTATAAAAAAATCGTAAGGGATATGCATTTTTTTTATAATATCCAATCGTCTGCTGCATTAGAAAGAGAAAAAAATATGTTTTTTGTCTATTTAGTTGTTACGCACGTGACGATAAATTTATTGAAAGTACCAGAAAAAGAAATCACGTGATCAGCATTTAATAAATTAAATTCTAAAAATTAATCTTTAAAAATTCACCAAAAATCAGGAAATGGAGGTAAAAATTCGAAAAAAAATTTCATTTTGAAGGAATTTTTATGATCTTTCTCGTGATATAAATTTTATAACCCTCAATGTATTATTTTAAATGCAAACGTAAAAAAAGTTTAAAAAACAGCTTAAAAATTTAATTTTAAAAAATCTAAGAAGAATTTTTGAAAAATCTTTCTTAGTGCACCCCTACACTATTAGAAGAATCGCCATGCAAAATTTCAGCCCTTTAGGTCCAGCGGTTTGGTCTCTGCGTTGTATGTCAGTCAGTCAGTCTGTCAGTGAATGAATGAGTCAGTTACGGAACTGTTTTATATATATAGATAAGGTTTTTAAATCATTTGGAATCCACATGGAACATTTTGAATAATACTAGTATTTTTGAAATATTTTTGAAAAACAGGCATCATTCTGCGAAAAACTCCTTATTTTGAATTCTAAGGGTCTTCAATGTAGTAAAAAAAATACAAATTATTCTTATTTTGTACATTAGAGTTAAAAAATGGTAATTCCAAAATTCAAGAATTAAAGTCCCTTGTCCCCTTAAGATGTTAAACTCCTGCTTTACAGTACAGCTATCAGTTGATATTCCTACATGTTTAGGGGAGGCATCACCTTTGAATCTTCAAAATATCGAATTTTGCCTTTTTTGCATTTTTAAATTATTTGAACATTTCTGAATCCTTTGAAACAAACCTGTTAAAATTTTCCAACTAGAACATTAAAAACTATGACATAAAAGAGGTAATTCCAATGGAAACGTTACAGTGGGAGAACTTTAAAGGCCTTTTTTTCGTAATGATCATTTTCATGCTTGCGAGCAGTGTATAAAGGAAACTACTACAGATATTGCTTTCATATTTTCAGGATAGGTGTATAAAGATGCTACCAAAAATATGCACATAATTGTTTCTTAAAAATTTTATTTTACTATGATTTTGTAGCATTTGACTTGTAATTTCCATGGGCTTTTTCGGGGTTTTTTTCTGTCTGATTGTCTTGGAGTGAATATTTTTGGTGTTTTCAAATTTAAATAGGTGAATAAATAAACCTAATCTTTTAACATCACAAAAATGCAAAAAAATATTATTTAAACTTAATTAGTGTTGTTATATGTCTACGCACAGTGTATCAGTATAAGTTTGAAATTTTCAGAAAATACACTCACTTCTTACTTCATAAATAAAATTCTTATTCACTTGTATAAAATGAATTCAGGGAACGTAAACAATATAAAGTTTAGAGAAGTAATGCTGAAAATTTCATATATAATGGACAATAAAAAACATTATAGAAGTTTGAACAAACAGCAAAAATTCTGTCTTTTCAACTTGTTTAAAGGTGATGGATATTTTTCCCTTAACGTTGGACGCGTTTGAAATGTATAAATTTAGTTCTTCATGTGATTCTTTTTCTGTTTAACAATGGGATGCGAATTCTTCTCACAAAATGTCTTCTTCATCTTCAGAACGATGTATAGTCTCATCATGGAAAAGTCTCTTCATAAGACCTGTAGCTCGACTTGGAACAAATTTTGTTTGAATATTTGTATAACATTTGTAAACATAAGACATTTTATTAAAATCGTAATGTTGTCCTTTTTTTTAGATCCAAAAGCTTTTGAAATTGGAGTCTTCACACTTTATATGAATTTAATGTATACTTTTGTTTTAATGAACAATTTGTCTTGAATAAATCTCGAAAACTGATTTCATAAATATTTCACAAATTAAAAAAATAATGTGTCATAATTCAAATTTCAACGTCTATTTTGTATGGAAAATTTAAAAAATGTAAGTTGTGAATATCTGGAAAATATTGGACGAAAATCGGATACAGATAAGAATTAAAAAACCGCTTATATCGGATACGGATATATCCGTTTTGGAAACCCTACCTGAAGCCATTTGCTTGGACATTTTTGTGCACCTTGTGTTGCATTTTATCGTTTTAAGGAAAGTTATTTAATTATAAATATGTTTTTTAATTGTTAAAAGCTGAATATACTCCAGAATACCAATTCAATAAATTCGGTGTGGACTTAAGCATGCTTTTATACATTTCAACTTAAATTATTAATTTTACAGGCTGGTTGTAAAATCCTGTACATCCTTACAAAATATACACGCATGACTACGTACATGTGGATGTTTTGCGAAGGTTTCTACCTGCACAAACTCATCGCAGCGTCGTTTGCTGAACAGAAGTCGTTGAAGATGTTTCATTTCATCGGATGGGGTAAAGTATTGTTTACCTTTCATGCTTTAAAATGATTCTGCGTAATACAACACGGAAGGATAGAAGTATTTTTCATTACTTTTTTCAGTACTTTCCCATTATGCAGACCTGTCGCCAACGTCACACAAAAAGTTACCAATTATAATACAAAATAGACGCCAATTCAATAAAATGAATAAAAGATAATATTCACTTTTCACACCACATTTTCATTTTTGGAGACTACATATTAAAGTTGGCGTTTAAAAAAAAATTTAAAACCTAAATAGTTGGAGAAAAAAAAAGATAATGCTGACTTTTCACATCATATACACGGTCCTCGAAAAAGGTGTCCGTGATTGCAACTTGAAATAAAGAACTACATAGTAGAACTCATGGTGTTTATTTTTTCCCAAAAGATACAGAAACGAATCAAGTTTTGGACATTACCTAGTAGGTTTGAATATGATCACCCCTCGCTTCGCGGCACACATCTAGCCAATAATCCATTTCCAACCAGGTACGCTCGATCACGGCAGTTGCAGTTGCTATTGCAGCAGTGATTCTGTCCGACAAACCGTGTAGTCCCGGATCTTCTCAGCGTACACAATGTTTTTCAGGTAATCGCATAGAAAAAATTCTAGAGGGGTCAAATCGGAGCTTCTTGGTGGCCCAAAAAATTGGACCGTCCCTTCCTATCCAACGTCAAAACCCATGTAGTAGGAAGCGCAACGTCACAGCGTCTACGCAGGCCTACAGCACAGTCACGATAACCATGATACGGGAAATTAAAACTCCCACAGTTATCATACCATCTGGTGCTAAGCAAAAACCAATCGGCCGATTATTGTTCCCGGTGTTCACAACTGCAAATCAAGGGGCCCCTTTTTCGATGACCCTGTATTAATGTTTTAAAATTACATTTCTACTTTCGTGAGCATATGTATCGTTATTCTTTTCATGCGAGAATTTCGATCACATGAAGAAGTGTAGATAGAAAGGGGACAAAACAGCTCAAAGTGTAAGTAATATGTGGACAGAGCTACATCAGAAAATAAATATTTAAATAATCTTTACATATCATTTTCTTGTACATTTCTGTTCACTTCTTACATACACTTAAATAGAGTTGCTTTGATAGTAACCCCGTTGTGCGGTGATTGGTTCTGCGATTTGTAAGCAGATGTTCCAGAGATCAAACCCTGGTCTTTGCAAGCATATGAGAACGGTTTTCTCTCGCCAAGAGTCACAGTTCGCCGAGAAGTTGGCGACAGATCGGTATGATGGGGAACTACCCTTTTTTCAACTGCAGCAAATCTTTATATACTTTTTTTTAAATCATTTTTGATGATTATTGGATTATTGTTTTTTCTCAAAATTAACGTATCCGTATACTTTTGAAACGGCCTTTTCGATAAAAAAATTTATTTTCCACTTATACAATAAATCAAGACCTAATATTTTATATTTCTAATTCTGTTCAAATTATGCTTCTAACTTAACTAAGAGCCGAGTAACAGCCCTTTTATCAACAGTTGTCAAAGAATTTTATTACAGAATGTAGCTTTTTATGAAAATCGATATTCTTTCATTCTGTCTCTTCACGCAAATGATCCTACAGTCAAAAGTTATGAATGAAATGCCTTGAAATTTTGAAGAGATGCTCTTGAAATGCTTGTAAAGGTAAGATACTACGCTCATCATTGTATGTAGATTAATCGGTTTGTTGTTTACATTGGTATGAATTACAAATGTCAATGAATTTTACTCAATTTTTCTGTACATCAGTGCTTAAACTGATACAGCTTCTGAGATAAAAAGAATATGATCTCGAGAATACACTGTTCCCTAGAGAAAGTTATTATCTTCTTTCTCCTGTTTATAAAATGAAAATGTATTTTTTTATTTTTGAGTTTTCATGTTTTGCAGAAATATCAAATTTTCACGCAATTGTTCCCCTTTAAAAAATTATTTTAATATAACAGCTTTTAACTTACATCTCATTATAAAAAATAGATAAAAAGACGAATCTGGCTTTCTGTGCTGAGGGTGCTCGGATCGAATCCCAACGCCCGCCATTAAATACCTCCGTGTCTAGGCCGGATATGGGTACGTTAAATCCGTAGACCGGAAATTCCCTCTATGATGTCAGAGAGGGGAGAGGGTACGATCCCGTCAGATGTCGCCGTAACGGTGCTGCGTTAAAATTGAGGAGACAGTTATTTAAGACGGACTCCAACCTGTGGTGCTATGTAAACCGGAGCCTCACACTTCATCCCGAAGCCTATATGGACCTGGTTTGAAACTTCCAGCCTGGGGTCATTAGAATCAACTACAACCTATTAAAAACCTCATAAACGTATATCTGTTATCTGAGCCCAATGGTTATGATTTGCCAGATATAAAGCACATTATCTATATCAATTAAATTCCTGATTTCTTATAGACATAAAACAAATAATAGTAGAAGTCATGAAAATAAAATTTTAAAAAATCTGAAGCAAATATAATTTATATGACAAAAGATGTAAAATTGAGGATACTTCGAATTCGACAATACACCGTTACGAGCTTCATGCCAAAAATGTCGATCTTAGAGGTATCAATCACTCAAGTAATTATAAAACAGTTCAGCTATAGGTTACTAGCTATTGACTTCCAGCCACTTCGAGCGAAATACTACATGTTTCCAAAGAATGTTCCCCTTTTTCTTCAATCAATCCTTCACAAATTCCGTTATGTAATGTTTAACTGGGGGCCAGACAAACGCCATTAAATACCTTCATGTCTATGCCGGATTCGTAGACCGGGAAGACCTTCTATGAGTTCAATGGGTGGGTAAAGGTGCAAGCCCTCCCTCTTCCAATGTCGCCCCTGGGGGTCCTCGGTCAAAATTGAGGTGGCACCAAGGGAGAAATGATGTCTCACCTGTGTTGGGCCTCCACCGATAGCAACGATTCTCTCGGCTTGAGTGTGAAAGTCTTCACTGAGCAGTGCCCCGCATTTTAAAACAACAACAAAGTTTTTGGGAGTGGTGGCCCAGTTGGCAAAGGCAGCGAGCCAGTGATCTAAATGTATCTGGTTCGATGCCGGTCGCTGACAGATCCACCGCCGTGTTCACTAATGGTGGCCAGTGCACGAAAAATCTGTCGTGGCGGCAATTCCCTCCAAGTTCCCAAATATACCTCTAGAGGCGTGGGGTCAAGTGTTCCGGTCTCGTCACCTGACTCGGTTCAAAATTACGGGACCGCTCTTTTAGCGAAGTCGGACTCCAAACCTTGTGGTGCTATTGAAAACCGGAGCCGCACCGCTCTGCCCAATAGCCTTTATGGACTTTAACTGATACAAAATATCAGTAATGGGGCATCCGCCACAACAACAACAACACACTAACTTTTAAGGGAACGGTGGACCTTTATTTCAGCAAATCTCGTCATTGAAATACTGATTGTCTTATTGTAAATAATATATATATTTCTGTACATTATTAGTACCAAAATAATTTTTTTCAAGTAAAATATCATTTATGAAGCTTCTACAAAGTAATTTATTATGGGTAAGTGTAGTAATAAATTTTAAATCTGTATTTCTCAAACCAGATTTTTCAAGGTTTTTAGATTTTTTAAATGCTCCATGCAACTTAATTTTTCTTCAAAATTCATGAAATTGATAAGGAAGAATCCTGATGCTGTTTACAAAAAAACTGGGTATGCATTTTACAATTGGACTTTATTAAGGTAATTAAATTTGATTTATAACTTTTCAAAAAGCAAAATTTTGATGAAAATCGGGATGGAATTCAGAAAAAAATCTCTCAAAAATTAACTATTCAAGGGATTAAATAATTGATACCCAGATTTGTTTGTTATACAGTTTAAAGAGATTAAAATGCAAAATCGAGGAAATATCTCAAAAATTAAGTAGCAAGGAGCATTTTAAAATGTTGTTTATAAATTTCAAATTTTTAAAAAAATCTTAAAATTATAATGAGATTGGAAATTTCTTTTAAGGTATCCTATTTATTTATAGTGAAATGTGTATATGTCAAAATTTCGTATCTCTATGATGAAAAGTAAAAAAAGTAAATTTTAATGTCCACCGTTCCCTTAAGCTACAACTTTCCTTTATAAAACTCACTTCAGTTACGTTTTGAAATTCCCTGTCTTCTCTTTCATATCATTATTTTCGATAAGGCAGTGTTTTCCAATCTTTTTAGAATCGTGACCCCTCCGTCAATGGCTTTCACTCTTTCTGGGACACCCCCCCCCCCTTCTCATCCAACATATTTTTCTTTAAAGGGAACAAAGAAAAACACCAAAATGCATTTTCCATCATTTTAATTCCAACTAAATGTTTAATTTATAAAAAATGGAATTTGTAAGAAAAAGAGAAACATGAATCGCTTAAGGCTGCTATGTACTAAGAAAAAAATCGTATTTTCCTTTTCCTCTTCTTGTAGACTCTTGTGGTGGGATGAGTCCAGTTGACAGTTCAAGAATTCCACCCCCCTTAGGATTGACATTTTGAGGGATTGTAATGGTTCACTCTCTATACGGGAGTTAAGCGCTGCCCCCAAATTTTTTATATAAAACATATTTTTGTCAACTATTTAAAGGTACATAAATGCTGATAATCAAATAAAATTAGTATTGTCAGATAGCCTGAACTTTTCTGCAAAGCGCTACAGGATTCATTTTATAAATTGCGTCCAACGAAGGAATTTATGAGCGTTTAAAACACACTATACCAGATTTTTCCCCGAATAATTAAAATTTTAAAATATTAATTGCATTTTTTTTAAAAAAGCGAAAAATGTACACAAATGTAAAATTTCTTTCTCTATGACGCAGTACATTTTTTTTTGAAAAATCTTTGAATCCAAGTCGGCAATCCGTGGACAAATTTTCTCCATAGGTTAACATTGAGGTGAGCTAATCCAAGGGGGTTAGTACATAGCAGCTTTAAACAAGTGCATGCAAAAGCGAGAACAGAACAGAACCCCTTGAAGAAAAGCATTTTCCGTAATTTAACACCTTACTAGCGATGCCCGAACCCAGTTCGAGCAATCGCAATGGGTAATATTTGTGATGCCCGTGATCAGTTTGGGCAGGAGAAAAAATTAGTGATTATTTTCCGTGATGTCCGTTTGCCTTTCGAATGGGCACTTAATATGGAGTTTTGCTATTTTAGCAATATATGGCGATATTTGTCCGTCATTTATTTCATTGGTGAGGAATTGGAGGGGGGGGGGGCAGTTATAAAAGCGCGAATTGGGAATGAGTGCTTCGCACTGTTAGTCGGAATTTGTAATAACCGAGCACTGTCCTTTTTATTGAATTTTATGCCAAAATTTTGCTTTTGCAAAAGTTTGAAAAAGTCTAATCCAGCCAGACTGTGTCTTGTGTGCAGCTCTAAAACAGATGAAAAAGGAAAGAAAATACGGCGTGAGACACGAGTTTATTGTCAAGAGTGAGTTGTGGGCTTGTGTGCAGTGCCATGTTTTTGTATATATCATACAGTAAAGGATTTGTGAAATTCGCCTATTCAAAACCATGTTGAATTGATTACCATCTATATATTTAAGTTGCTAAGCCGATTTTTTGGGCTGTCCGTGAGAGAAAACTACTGCACCAATTTACTTCATTTTGGTTTTAAATGAAAGATTGTAATCTGTAGATTTCTCAAATTTGCTTTTTGTAACAGCAAATTCTATAAATTAGCGACTATTTACAATTAAAATTTGCTTTCTGTGCATGCTCAGTGACGTGTTTAAATATGGCTTTATATACTCACTTAGCACGAGGCCGCATAAACATATTAATTTGTTTCTGCGCATGCTCAGTGACATGTTTAAATATGGCTTTAGAAACTTTCACACCAGACCTTAAGCACCAGGCCTCATAAACACGTTAATTTGTTTAATCCAAATAATCTTACTAGCTCTCTCGCCAACTTTTTTTTCTCTATGTTTGTGAGATATAGATTTAAACCTGACAGATACTGTTTATTTCGCTCTGTTGAGTAACCCTATAAACATTAATAATAGCACAGATTTATCTCTTTGTCTGGAACGCTTTTTCCTTTTCGTTGCCATATTCAAATGTACTTTGATTACCGCGTTTTAAAGATAAAATAAATTGAAATTAATCTTTAATTGTTGAAATATTTTAATATTATATATGGAATATAATATAATATTATATTCCATAATTTCTTTTTATATAATATTTTAATATTATATAAAAATATTTTTCAACTTGTAACATTTTTCATACCGAACACCTCAATGGTTATATTTGGCGCGTGTTCATTTATGAATTAAAATGAAACAATTATGAAACAACAAAATTTTTCCACCTCAGTTAATGTATTAATTATTTAGCGTAAAAGAATTAAGTAAAGTGATGCTATTATGTGGAGTTCAGATTTTATTTAAATTTTAAAAAAATTGCATCTCAAATGGATCAGGTACAGATTTCGCAGACGCACCACCCTGCCAAGTTTGGCGATATTGTGTATGGCGTGGTAACCGTGCGATTTTGGCGAAATTTTTGGTTGCCAAGTTGAGGCGATTAAGGCGCCTACGTTGTGGCTCCTGTAAATTCGTGACGTTTTTATCATGTGATTATTTCGTGACAGATGTATCACGTGATTTATTTTGACCAATTATGGTTATTTAATCGTTTTTTGTTGTTGCTTGGATTAGTTTGAAAGTTTTTTTGATTGAAATGAATTATGAAAAAAGACTAATGTTTCTGATTGGTATTTTTTGGTGTGCAGAAATAAGATCGATGGGAAGGAGTGTGGTGCGCAGAGATGCTTACGGTTTGGGTCTTGGTTTTCATGTAGCAAATTGACTTCTTCACAAAGTCTGAGGCCCCATTCCCACCCGCCCTTATTGGGTATTTATTTATATATATAGGTACTGGACAGTTTATTAGGCCAATATTTCGTCAAGTTGGCGTCAAAAATTTTTGGCGCCAATTTGTTGCCAAGGCCGGTGCGTCTGAGAAAGCTGTTCCATGGATCATAATAGTGCTGATATTGCATAACTTTAAATAATTAAAAATGTGTATAATTTAAATAAAAGAAAGTAGATAAGCTATTAAGTATACAAATAATATTGACTTTGCAGATGTAAATTGGTAAAATTTAAAATTAACACATCATTTTTGACGGGCTAACCACTAGTTTCTTATAATTCTATTGAATAGTAATTTTTTAAAGTGTATTTCTCTCTTCTTAATATTATGATTTTCAACATTTGTCAATAATGTGTTGAGTATAATTTGTGTATTAGTACATTTATTTGCTATCCAGCCGTCATGTTTTGACGGGTACCAACTAGTCTGTTTTTATTTCCAGTTTTCCCTCTGTTTCCAGTTGGAACATTTGCTCTTCTAAGGTGGTCTTTCGCTGATGAAGAGTACGTTTGCTTTCATTCTATTTCCCTAAAGAAAAATTTATTTATGAATGTTTTAATTTTCATATTTCAAGTAAAATCAATTCTGAGTTGTGTTTTTAATAATTTTTATGTGAACTTTAAGTAATTCAGGTTTATTCAAGATGAATGAACCGATTTCATGACGCAATATTTTATAAAGATATCCGACCACCTCCGGAGCCGTTTTTATTTTCAAAAACTGTACTTGCGAAAATTTCTGTCTTATTCTTCGAAGGGATATAGAGCCAAAATACGACATGAGGAAAAAATAGACCACAACTGTACAACTTTTTACAAAATTGAGGATTTTTTTTTGTCGAAAGGGAGCAAATTTTTACATCAATGGCTCTAGCTCTACAAAAAAAATAGTTATGCATGTATAATTATTTTTATTATAAGTGCGTACAGCACGCATATGTTTTGTGGTTGTACGTACGCAGATAGTTTGGGGTTATTTTACATCTGGATGACCTGGCGGCTTAGTACCAGTTACAGGAAGGATGAACTCCAAATAATTACAAGATAAAAAGAACTTTTTATATACCATGTTTTTAATTTTTCTGTTGAATCATATAAACTTGACGATTCTATTTATTAATAAATACTTATTTAAGTTTTTTTGATGAATTATCCCCTCAACTTGAAAGAAAATGAAGTTAATTGGAAGTTAACTAGCATATAACTTTTCGTTCCCGTTCCGGCCAATAGATGGCTGCACCAGTCTACAAAAGAAAATTAACTGAAAAGAACTGAAAATTAATTTAATTCTGCTTAAAGATGGCTAAAAGTATTTAAAAAATGCATTATCATCGTGTTCTGAGCTATTCTAAAAGTTTCAAATGTCTATCTAGTCGGGAAGTTAGTTAAAAATCGCCACGCACAAGCCACGCACACGGCGCAACTGGTTACAAACCCGTCGGACGGGTTGCGCCGTGTGCGTGGTTCCATTCAATTACATAGGTTACGACTCATCACGGAATGGTTTGTGACTGGAGTCAGTTATCAGTTTCTTTTGAGTTGCTCCGTGTGCAGACGGCCTTAGTTAAAAATCGATTGCAAGATTTGTACTTGACAAACAAACAAAAAAGCAAGTTAATAAAAACATGGTAAAAATACATGTTATTACTAGAAGACAAAATTGCGCCTTTTATGCAAACGTTCACTGGTTGTGTTAGTGTGTTCCAACAAAATCTTGCTCCATGCCATAATTCTAAGCTATTAAAGAAATTTTTTCGTAAAAAGAAATTGTCAGTTTTGGATTGGCCTGGTAATTCTCCGGATGTAAATCCCATCGAAAATTTGTGGATCGTTGTGAGGAGACGTTTGAGTAAGATGGACTGCTCAACCAAAAGAAAAAGGATTGAGAGAGTCATAAAAGGTTGATTTCGTGATGACGGCGTCAAAACTTTATGTTCTAAATTTGTGGAATCCATGCCCAAAAGTGTACAAGATATTATTAAAGCTAGAGGAGGAAACATTTGCTACTAGATTGCTATACCATGCATGTAAGTGAACTTATACTAATTTAGGCAACAATGGACCTTCCGATTGACAAAAATATGTCACCAAAACGTTTTTTTTCCTTTCAGAAAATGATTCTGAAACTCATCAGCTTTAAATAAAAAAAGTATGTTGATCCGATCATTATTAACCAAGTTTAAGTATTTTTTTTAAACGTAAACAATAGAAATGTTAGTCAAATTAAAACTTTAAATGCCATTTTCTCAAAACAAGTTTTCATGTCGTTTCGGTAAGTTCAAAATGTTCCATGCGTCATAATTTTTCTTGAATTTTCATAAAATTTCATAAAGTGATTATTTATGTATGTTAGAATATAACTTATTAATCAATTCATTATACTATTTTGAAACAACTTAAAATGATTACAATAAAAATTCTTTTTGATAAAATTTTGCTTAAAATGACCTATTTTTATCGATTTCTTTTCTAGTTTTTATAAATATGATAGTAAATAAAATATTGCTACTAACTTTTATTATAACAATATAAAGCTAGCTTAAGAGAGAAAATTAGATATCTGAGATAAAAATTAATGCGCATGGAGCATTTTTAAATAGAGTAATTAACAAACTGATTTTAATTAATATCTTAATTAATTACATTCTGATTTTTTTTTATTTAGAATTTCCATGTCTAAACAACACTGTATAAGTATACAAAATTTCATAGTAATTAGTTAATAAATAAAACAAAAGGTTTTCATGGTCCATTGTCGCATTAAACAACATATGTGAAAATTTTTGTGTTTGTCCCAGTTAATTTGTACAGTACTGTAAAACACTCGTGAGTGTCATGAAATAAAAGCTAATCGATATATTGAAATCTAAAAGAAATACAGTCGATTATATGTAATTCCGCGTAAAATTTCAGCAATTTATCGTGAGATTTTTTGTTATACTCCCATCTATAAATCAACCAACAATAGACTTAGAACCAAATCTGTATTACATTACATTCTAAATTTTATAAAAAACCTACCTGAAAAATTTCATACCCCCTTTGTAAGAACGGCTATTAAAGGGGTTATATATATATATATATATGTAAAAACATAACTGAACTGTCAAAATATAGTTGAGAAGTACGGGGAAAGGAGGCTTAAAATAATAAGAATCTAATATTTCATTTACAAAGCGCGCGTATTTTGCTGTGGGGAAAATCATCTTTTAGAGGCGACTTGAGCGCAAAGCGAATAATTCTAGGCTAGAAGATTTATTTTTAGAAATGTAAAGGTTGGGTGCGAAGTCAAATTTACAAGATCGGCGATTTTAAGAGTCCAGATGACCAAAGGTTGAGGTCTGCACATGCGCGTACAGCAGGCGCTCGGAGGGAATTGGGTTTTTCGCGCCAGATTGGAGGCGAATTTCGTTGAGAGCGGAAGCTCGCGGCTGCGTACCGAATAAGTTATCAAAATGGCGAAGCGCGGTAATCAACCTGGAGAGTGGTCAACTTATGAAGTTCAATAAAGCTGGATTTATCACGAATTGGATTACTTCCTTAATGGCCTCTCCATTCGCCCAATTATTTTAAAAGAACGATGACTGCATCAAATTGAATTTACACAGGAGCAAAACACGCTGCCTGTCATATATATATATATATATATATATATATATATATATATATATATATATATATATATATATATATATATATATATATATATATATAAAGTTTTCACTAGCCTTGAAATTTACTACTGCTGATCATCTATAAATCGCTCTTATTTCATGTCTAATGATCGTACAGAAAAATATAAAAACAGATTTAGAAACAGAGATATTTATTATTTAAGAAACAGGAATATAAAAACAAATTTGGAATTCTCATCAAAATCGACGCTTTGAACGTAGTCGTATACCTTAAGAGGACAAGGAACCGTCAACCTCAAATTTTTTTATATTCAGTTTTTAACTTTATATACAGAATGAGAATAATGAATATTCTTTTTCACTACATTGAACACTCTTAGAGTTCAAAATAAGGATTTCTTTTCATAAAAATGCCTATTTTTGAAATATATTTTCACAAACACTGTCATTTTTCAAAATGCTCCATGCGTATTCCATACCATTTAAAAACATTAAATGTTTTAATACAAGTTTACCACATATATAAAATCATAACTATTCATTGAAATTCTCTTGTAAAAATAAAAAGCCGTAAATACATTTTTTTTTTGACCAACCTGTTACTTTTTGTGATTTCGAATCTTTTTACATATTTTTATGGTCTACAAATTCGAAAAATATGTGTGGTTTCAAAGAATAAGGCACACTTTTGTAACAAACACTTCCATTAACAATCCTGAGAAATTTGGAAGAAATCAGAAGAAAATTAATGCGCCAGGAGCATTTTGAAAAATTCTATCATTTTTTGAAAATGTTTTTGAAAAACAGGCTTTATTCTGCCACAAAATACTTATTTCTGAATTTTACTTGTCTCAGAGGTTGCAAAAAAATATATTGATTATTCTCATTTTATATATAAAGTTAAAAGTTTGAATTTTCAAAAAAAGAGATTGAAGTTCCCTTGTCCGCTTAACCTTTAGCTTACGGGGCTCATTTTTTCGATTCCCTCCTTAGAACGGGAAATTGCATATCCGCTTTGTAAGAACGGCTATTAAGGAGGTTATATATATATATATATATGTATGTATGTATGTATGTATGCATGTATGTATCACTTCATTCATTTGGAATAGCCCTGTATTTCAAGATACAAATGAGACAACTAAAATTACAAAGGTTGTTCTTTGTGAAAATTGTTGTGGTTTCTAGCTACAAAGCAACTAAAATTTAGTTACAAAAGAAGAAATTCAATTATATTCATCGCTCTGTGCAAATATACACTTACTAAATCAAACAATTGTCTAATTTCAGTGCCTGTCTGTAACATTACTCTAATCCTCACTGTGTGGTTTGATGATGAAAGGCATTTAAATCAATTTACGCTACAGTTTTACGACTGAATAGTTCCGCTGAAATACCACAAAATTACTTTGCAACCTTCAGATTGTCCTATTCAGTTGCCTCGTGGGAGGAACAGAAATTTAGGACCTCCAGATCAAAACAATTAATATTAATAAATTCATTGCATTATTCTACTTAACAAATAGGTTCGTATGAAGCAACAAATTTTACGGGAAATAAAACAGTTAAAGAGAAATTCCCCTATACTTAAAATTGAGGTAGTACGGTATAAAATGTTGAAAATTTTTTTTTAATACAAACCCATACTTTCGTATAATTGCACTGGCTCCCAAAACGTTAGGTACACGAATATTTTTAAAGGTTAAAACCTCAATATTAAACAAAACAATTTATTGTGATTTACATAACCGTGAATATTCAGTAAAAAGCTGATGCATATTCAAATTTTAGAATCTTGACGTCCGAGGTAACGTTATAGCAAATAAACGATAAAAGAAAAAAGAAAAAGGAATTCTCTCCAATTTAAGCTCCCCCTGGAACTTTACAATTATCTCAATGCGAATATTTTTTATTTAAATTTTTCTTTCTTAAGCACATTTTATCTTTAAATTTTTATGCTTTAAGTTTCTTAACTTTTAGCATTTTAAATTGTCTGTTAAGGGCCTTATTTTTAAAATTTTTAACTTTAATTTTAAATATTTTACTTATTGAGCACATGTATCGTGATAACAATATACAGGGTGTCCATAATTTAACTTCCCTATTTTAAACTTGTCTACAGTCGAAATTATTGTGCAGAAAGTTATGAAATTTTGTGCAGGGCATATTGAAGGGATGGAAATTTGTTTGAACGAATAAAAAAATTAGTTCAAAATTTACCACTGGAGGGCTTTTATTCATGAATTACATATTTACGACTGGTTCTTTACTTAAGATTTCACCATCTTTTTATCCACAGGTCTCCCTAACACAATAATTCATACTCATTAAATTTTACAATCTTTAAAGTGATTGCAAAGTCGATCGGAACTTGTTCGATGGCTAATTTTCGGACAAAACCCCAGACCTCAACCCATGCGACTTTTGGCTTTGGGGGCATGTGAAACATCTAGTCAGTCTTGATAAACCAAGAACTATACCTGATCTGAAAGACAGCATTTCACGACATGTTCTCACCATTTCCCCGGACACACTGCGGTCAACTATAGAACATGCTATCTTACGATTTCAAATGGTAGCTGAAAATGATGGCCGTCATGTTAAACATGTCTTGTTGTAGTACATTTTTTTAACTACAGTAAATGTTGGCTAAACGTGTAATTCATCAAAATCGCCCTCCGGTGGTAAATTTTGAAATATTTTTTATTCGCTCAAACAAATTCCCATCCCTTCAATATGTCCTGCACAAAATTTCATAACTTTCTGAACAATAGTTTCGACTGTAGACAACTTTAAAGTAGGGAAGTTTAATTATGGACACCCTGTATCTTGCCACGAGAGATAAATTAGAAAGACCCAGGGACTCCGGACAACCTTCAAACTATGTCAAAATTCCCCCCAATTTTCCAAAAAGTGCGTACGATCGCAACAGGCGTTTAATGAGTTTCGTTCCGTGTTGCAGACCACGAAATGTCCATTAACCCATATTTAGACGATTTAACACGCGGTATAATCATTGGAAAGCTAGAGGAAGGGCGAAGTTTGATGACCGCTGAGTTCAATGTCGCCCCTATTGTCGGAATGGCAGGCTTTCCAAACCACAGTTGCAGCTGAGGTTGAGATGAAGAAAGAGTATTGGGGATGATTTTCAGATCGAATTTTTAAATAAGCAACTTTCCCCTTCAAGAGAGCAAAAGTAGTTCTAAAAGATGGCAATAACTCAACTTTTTTTTTTATTTCCAATGGCAAAGGAAAATGACAAACTCTTACAAATTAACAAGATTAACAAGGAACATGAAATAAAAAAAAGGAACAGTAAGAGAAAAAAGTCAATGTTCCATCAGCAGATGTCGTGCGCTCCAATATCGCTTTACCTCGGAGTCTCCACGCAGAGCCGAGCATCCCAACAAATGGTTCCTGTCCATGATTTTATCTTTCCCACAAAGTGGGCAATTAGGACTCGCAAAAATGCCAATTCGGTGAAAGTGGTTCGCCAGACAGTCATGGCCTACCGTAAGTCTGAATTCCTCAACAGCCTTTTCACGGGGCTTATCTGAAATGTTTTGACCCAAGCTATTCCTCCAACTTCTTGAAGAAATGCGAGAAGTGAGCAATGCTTTCCAGTTTTGTCTCATTAGATTTTTGATATAAAGTTTTATGGAATGGAAAGAGTTAAAAGTATTTGGCTGTTGTAATATTTGAGTGCCCTTCTTAGCCAATATATCTGCCTGTTCGTTGCCATAAATATCACAGTGTCCTGGAATCCATTGGAGTGTCATTTGTCGTCCCTCTGCCTTCAACTTATCCAGAAGAACCCGACAATCTAGGATATTTTTAGAGATGGGATTAGCAATAACTCAACTTCAAATGAGACTTATGTTTGCACATTTGATATTCAAAAGACATCGCTCTTTCCAAATCTTTCAACCTCTATTGCATACTACAAGAGAAATATGTTATTACGCAATTTTGGTCTACTACTTCAATGATTCCACTGGCTAGATGTATGTTTGGGACAAGACTGTGGGAGGCAGGGGTTTTGAAGGTTTTTGGTCTTGTGTTAGAGAGCATTTAAGAGAAAATGTCCGAATAAACAATCTCACAACTTTATGTTCCCATCCGTGCGGTGTGCAGAAAAAAATGTAAAATTTGCCCTTTTTTAATCAAACTATCAGCTTACATAAGTGTTTTAATGGTTACAACCTCCCAACTCATAAAGTTTCAGAGGAAAAGTTAACCAAGTCCAAAATCCACTCAAATTCTGGGGGGGGGGGGGGCTAATAATAGTTGTATTCTGTATGACAATATCAATAATATAGTTTAAAAAACATGGCAATACATTACTGAAGCAGAAAAAACAAACAAAAATCAATGGTTAATTAATTATAATCGTTCAACTTTGAGATCAGTTTTCTCAGAACTGACTATCATGAACTTCGTTCACTTTAACTCTGAACCCTACAATAAAAAGTAAGCAAAATTATCCAAGTCTAAATGGAATCCAAGGATCAGTTAGTACAGTCAAATATCATTGATTAAGAGAATGAGATAATTTAAAACAGTGAAATATCAAAACCATAGATAAGTTTTTTTTTATTATTTCCAGTGGCAGGCAGTAGTAATAGTTGTATAATAATAGTTGCATAATAATAGTTGTATAATAATAGTTGTATAATAATAGTTGCATAATTCAAAGAATACGAAAAAATGATAGAAAATACAAAGGAACAAAGAACAAAAAAAGAGAGAAAGTAAAATCGACACTTGCCTAAAAGTTCCAATATAGCTCGAAAATGTCTCCAGCACAAAGAGCTGGTCAGCAATGGAAATGCAGGAGGTCCATTTCCTTGGACGAATTATACATGGGACAGTAAGATATTAAAATTATGCCTAACTTGAACAAGCATTTAGCGGAGCACACATGGCATGTGAGCCGGCGAAAAGACGTGACGACATTACACCTGAGGGTATCTGGGACACATATCATGTTGTCAAGCAAGGACTCGCTGCGATTTCGGTCAGTCTTCTCCTGAATGAAATACAGTTGAATAATCTGATTCACAAAACATTAATATTCAGTAACATCTCATATTTCAACAAGATCAAGGTACCATTTAATGCAATCAGATATGAGTTATACAGTTATCACCTATTTCAAACATTCTATTTATTTAATTTTATTTCTTTTACAAATACCGTTCATTTGGCCACCAGGCCATTAAACCACAGGCTCTCCGAGACAAGGGACATGAAATTCAAAAGTTCAGTGCACACGTCAAGATGTGAAGCAGTCACAGATTGAACCGAATGACAGAAGATGCAGTCGGGCGAATCAGCCAGACCAACCCGGAAAAGATGTGCTCGGAGACAGTCGTGGCCGTCAAAAGTCTAAAACATGCGACCTCAGCAAAACGTGGAGAGCCAGGAACAAAAGAAGAATGTTTACGTAGAGTAGCTCAGGGCTTTTCTCTACAGGATTCATTACACCTTGATTTAAAAAGCATTTTTGCAGGTCATTTTTATAAAAAGCTTGGCAGAAGGGTATGTCCAGGACCTGTTAGGTTTCTGCAGAACTTCTTCATCCTTCTTGGCTAGATGGTCCGATCTCATTTCCGATAAAGCCACAATGTGGAGGCATCCACTGAAAGGAGATATGGTGTACTAAGTCCCCCATCAGTGTTCTACACTCTTGAATAATTTTTTGTTCACTATCATACCATTATCTTGACACCACAAATCCAAAATTCTTCGAGATAGATTCAGTATGTCATTTAATATTCCTTGGTTCTTCTTTGAGGCTGTGCTCCATAATACCAAATCATTTGCAAACAATGCCACTTTAGCAGGACTATCTGCTGAGATTGTTGCTGGGAGATAATATATGAAAACATTGAAAAGGATCGGACTTTGGACAATACCTTGAGGTAAACCTGTTCCGTTTTGTCTAGACCTAGAAATACTATTTCCGTCCGTAAACGACTGCACAAAAACGTCGGGAAGAAAGTTTTTTATCCTGAGAAGCATTTTGTTATTGATACCAAGTGTCTCTAACTTTTAAATAACTTTCAGTCTCTAAAGAGTATCATAAGCAGACTTAAAGTCGACAAAAGCAACAATGACTTTCGGTTGTCCAGATGATCCTTAATGTATTGGCTCAAAAGTACCACTTGTTGGCCAGTAGAGTGGTGTTGCCTAAATCCTGCTTTTTCACTTGACAAAAGATTATTATATTCAAGGTACTAGATCAAACGCGCGACGACCATCCTTTCCATAACTTTTGCAAGAACGCTGGTTATTGCTATGGGTCAATAATTCTCCTATTTCAAACAAAAAGCAGGACGATTATATGTCTACGATTATCAGCGTATGATTTTGACAGTTTTAATGTAAGTTGTTATTTCCTTATAAGATGCAATCAATAAAATTTATTTAAAACTTGATTAATAATTTAAAACTTTAAGTAATGCATATAAACATATTCCGAAATAATTTTGACGTATTATGTTTTTTTATTTAGATGTTGGGCTGTACCAGTAAATCCTTACGAATGGGTAACCAACAGTCCGAATCTTTTAAGCCTCATCGTAAGTATAATTAGAAAATATTAAACTAAGTATTTAAAATCAAGCTATCACCTGATGGAAACTGCTTTAACTCTCACGTTTGCCGCTCGAAAAAAAAATTAAAGCTTAAAGAGTAAGGAAATTTTATAAAGTATTCATTAGAGGTATTTAAATGCATAAAAATGGGTAAATAAATGTGTATGTAAAGGAAATTAAACCAGGAAGAAAGTAAGCCGGGATTATGTTATCGTATTAATGCAAAATATCTACAAAGTAATTAAAAGTATTCTATAAGTTTTATGAATGTTTGTAAATAATAAATATTTCGGAATTTATTTAGTGATTAAAAGCTTAGAGAAAATTATAGAGTGAAAATATAAAAAAAGGTTTTTGAATCGGTTTTCTTCTTTTATACTTTACATAGTTACATCCTTTTTTATTTTATGTTTTAGATTCTCAAACTACTTGCAAACATATCATTAATAATTGTAGAATTTATAAACTGTTTTCCTTTGTCATTCCTTTAATGATAATAATAGTATTTTCCCTCATTTAATTGAGTCCGTTCTAAAATAATGTGTTATTGTTCTTAAAATCTCCCAATGAAATTTCACGGCTTTAAGTCATAAAATATATTAAATTTATTTATAAATTTTAGATACTATGAATTACTTTGAATTGCAGTTTTTTTATTCAGTCTGTATAACAAGCATATGTCAGTCATCGTAAGTTATTGTGCCAAAATAGCATGACAGACAACCTCGTAAAAGAGGGAAGAATTCAGTAACAGTCACGACAATTGATCATTATTTCGCTCTCATTTTTCATAAACGACGACCAGTTTGGAGACAAAATAATTCAGAAAGAAGCATTTTTTCTAAATTTTTACTGGGCTATTACTTCCAAGCAATCTAAACTCAAAGCACTTTGAATTTTTACAATGTACATCAGGGCTGACTTCTTATCTATATAAATAAAACGGTTCCGTAATTGACTGACTTACTGACTAACAGATAACTCACAGACCAAACCACTAGACCTAAAGGGCTGAAATTTTGCATGGCGATTCTTCTTATAGTGTAGGGGTGCACTGAGAAAGATTTTTGAAAAATTCCTCTTATTTTTTTCAATTAAATTTTTAAGCTGATTTTGTAAATTTTTTTAAAGTTTGCATTTAACATAATAATTTGAGGTTTATAAAATTTATATCACGAGAAAGATCCTAAACATTCCTTTAAAATGAAATCTTTTTCGAATCTTTACCTCCATTTTCTGATTTTTTAGTGAATTTTTAAATATTATTTTTTAGAATTTAATTTATTAAATGCCGATCACGTGGTTTCGTTTCTTTTTGGGATACTTTAAATTAATTTATCGTCACGTGTACAACAACGAAATAAATTGACAAAAACAATATTAAAATACGGTTAAAAGATAAAATGTAACTACTAGAGTAATTGAGATTGAAGTTTTTTAAGAATTTAATTCAAATTAGTATCTTTTATGGATATTAAACATACAAATTAATTGCATACATTGACCGTTGTATTTAATTTGAATATTTCCTTCTACATTATTTTGTCTATAAAAATATCCGTTACAATTTTTTATAAATATATATATATATATATATATATATATATATATATATATATATATATGTGTGTGTAATATATCCATTGCATCTCGTTCTTAAAATGCAACCTGAAAAGGAAAACTAGCTCAAATTTACATGGCTGGAGCTAGACTCAGCCTGAAAGGAATTAAAATTTTGAAGCAGTCGGGTCGAATCGTTTTATTTAAGCGACAGAAAAATACTTCCATTCATTTCAGATGCTCGGAGCAAAGTGTAATATCACCTTTCAACCTTACGCGCTAGAAGCGAGGTACATGTGCCTGTTGTTTTAAAGTGTTAGCGGAATTTGGGGCTGGGGATGCGAACCCAAGCCTTTCTCAAGACGTATACATGTGTAGAAATGCAACGTTTGCTGTTTTATGGGAAGTTCTGTTGCTATGGGTTTTTAAAGCGCTAAAGTAATGTTACTGGAGATTGGATTTAGGAAAGGGAATTTAAATGATGGAATGGAGGGCCTAATATTTAATTTATTATATATCTATATATATATATATATATATACATATATATATATATATATATATATATATATTTCATGGCATTAATTGCATACATTGACCGTTGTATTTAATTTGAATGTAGCTATGTACTCCGTAGTGAAGCACAATTATTCAGCTAGTCTCTAATAAAACAGAAGTGCGGGGTCAAAACAGATTATTAGAAAATTGCATCTTTTAATTGGAAATATGTCTTCCATATGTGGCTCTAGACAATTAAGATAATAATGTTACACCAACAGTGCTTTATCAGGTAAGGTCAACATGGAAAGCATCTCGCATCAACAAACTGTTGCCGTAGGACCATAGTACCATAGGAAGCTGTGATGAAATGCGTTCCCTAGGCCAATGCCATCTAACGCAGAGATTTCAGAAGATGGCAACGGAGAGCGAGTGTTCGTCGATGGGAGAAAATGGAGTATTTTGATTGGTCGGCTCCAAGATCTTCAAATTGCTTTACAAAAGTGAAGCAACATTTAGTAAGGTACTTTGAAGGGTGCGGACTTTGGCGGCCTGTAAGCTAGATTTCTATTGGAAAGTTGAGAAGGAGAAAGACAAGAGGAAGATAAGAGATTGGATAGTGAGGAAAGAGAGATATACGGTTCAGGATCCGTGAGTTCAATCAGTAAGACTTGGAGCATCTCCACGAGTGGATCTGCTCCGAAAAATATTAGAAAAATGCGAGAAGGAAGTTTAAGGATAGCAAAATAAGATTTTTATTTTATTTTATGAGATTTTTTTATTGTTTTTATATTTTTTATATTTTTATTTGAATGACGAGGAACAAACACAACAATTAGGACGGAAGACTCAGGATGGCTCGAGGCATTTTCTTGTTAGTGGGGTCTGCGTGGTCATAGTCTGCTAGATTTTTTTGAAAGATCACTGGCGACTGAGTTGTGAAAATTGATGGCTTGATTTTTGAGATAATTTCGAATAGCAGGGATTCCTAACTCCCTGTAAATATCGGTATTTCTGAAGTACCATTCTGCATTATCGATTTGCCTGATGGTGCTGCTCTGACCGGAAGCTAGTTTTTTAATGCGGGAATCCGCAAAATATGACCACGCTGGCCCTCCATAAGTTAATATAGGACGAAGATATGAGTTATAAATGAGCATTTTATTAGCTATACTTAAATTGCTGTTCCAGAAATTAAGGGGTAAATTAGTATTCTGACTGCTCTGAACTTGTCCCTAACATGGAGGATGTGCTGTTTCCAAGGAACATTTTTGTCTAAAACGACTCCTAGGTATTTCACTGTGTCAGACCAGTGTAGTTCTGTGTTACCTATTTGAATTTGGGGACTGTTGTATGTCTTTTTACGTTTAGATCTAAACAAGACAGCAACGCAATTTTCGGAGTTGATTTTAATTTTCCATTTGTCGAGTCAATTTTGAATGGAGGATATGTGGGTATTGATATATTTAATTGCGTATTTAAAGTTTTTACAGGTTGCATAGAGGGCTGTATCGTCTGCGAAGATGGCTAAATTAGTGTTGACATTTTGTGGAATATCGTTGATAAAGATGTTAAAAAGAACCGGGGAGATTACGCTACCCTCAGGTACTCCTGAAAGAACATTAAATTTGCTGGAAAGATGGCCATTAATTTTAACTTGAAAGGTGCGGTTTTTGAGGTAGGAAATTAGGAGATTTATAATTTGAGGGGGAAAGTTGTATTTAATTAATTTATGGATGAGTCCGTCGATCCACAGTTTTTAAAAGGCTAGGGAAATGTCTAGAAAAAGAGCTGCTGTGGAGGATTTGTTTTTCTTAGCGTATGCTAGATTTTCAGCTACACGATAAACTTGGTGGGGGGGGGGGGCTGAAAGCGATTTCCTAAAGCCAAATTGATAAGGGATTATAATATGGTTGTCATCAAGATGTTCGTTAACTTTCCTGGCAATAAATTTTTCAGTAATTTTACTAAGAGAATTTAGAAGGCTGATGGGGCGATAGCTGGACGGGGAAAAATGAGTTTTGTTGGGTTCTAAAATGAGAAAAATAGTGAAGATTTTCCAGCCGTGGGGAAAATGTTCGAATTTAAATATACAAATGATTTAGATGGTAGTTTTGAATATATACTTATAAGGGAAGTTTTTAAGCATATTATTATTGATATTATCTTCACCTGAGGATTTTCTTTTAGGGAAATTTTTAATGATAGCTTTGATATAAGCTGGAACAATATAGGGAGTGGGGCAATCATGGGGGGAATTTAAGAAGATGTTAATACTATTTTTGACTATGTTTTCGATGCTTGAGTTAGAGATAGGGTTTGGGGTAAAGTTTTTAGCGAAATTTTTGCCTATAACTTGACATTTATCCTCGTCCGTAAGGATGTTGGTGTTGCTTTCGGGGTCATTGAGAGGGTGAATGGTCCGGTATGGATTTTTGAAACGCCTGGAGGCCCTCCAAATGAAATTGTCAGTGGTGTCAAGACAGTCTAAGTAGTTTTTCCAGTTAATATTAGATTGGTCGCGAAGGTAAAATCTTAGATCTTCCTGAGTTTTATTCATAATTGTTTTTTTAGTTATGGTTCTGTTTTGCTGCCATGCCTTGTGCGCTCTGTTTTTGTTGTTTATTAGTATTTTTAGGTGATCGTCGTGATGTGTTTTACACGAGGGCGTTTAAGTTAACTTTTATTTAAGCAATTACTAATATCGGTGATGATGCTTTTAACAAGATTTTCCATGTCATTTATATAGTTAACAATGGGGGGAATGTAGTTTATATTATTAAGTTCGTTTTTGAAGATGTCCCAGTTGATTTGTTTAGTATGAGTTATAATTAAGGGGTTTGTATCAAGAGGGATTCGGATTTCAACTGGGTTATGGTCAGAAGTTAAATCACAGTGGGTGTTAATTGAGAGATCATGTGGGAAACCTATTACAAGATCAAAGTCAATTGTACTATCACCATTATTAGAGAAGTGGGTAGGGGAAGTGGGGGCGATGATACCAAAGTTAGTTTTACTAGTAAAATCATAAATAATATTACCATAGTAGTTATTAGTTTTGCAATTCCAGAGTTTATGTTGAGTATTAAGGTCGCCGAAAATTAAAGTGTTTAAATTGAGAGTGTTTAAAACGTTGAGATCAAAATTAATGTCGTTAGTTTTTTGCATGGGTGGGATATAGGTGGAGATGATAGTATAGGGAGGAAGGTTATTTAATTTAATATTAATAGCAGTTACATTAATGCTTTTAAGAGGGGGGATAATAATTTCGTGATGTGGGAGTGAATTTTTAACTAAAATTGCAGTGCCTCTCATGGGATGAGTAGAATTGGTGTAATCATTTTTGTAGGGGGTATAGTTATAGACTTTTAATTTATCAAAAATAAGTCTATAACTATACAACCTACAGAAATGATTACACCAATTCTACTCATGAGAAGCACTGCAATTTTAGTTAAAACGCCATAAAAGGAACTGTAAAGACATCTAGAGTTTTTTAACTAACTCTTGCTGTCTTTGCAGTTCCTTTTATGGCAGCCACATTAATGCTGGTTCAGCGCCATATGGTGGATTCTTTTGATACTAATTATGTAATATTTTCACTTTTCTTTCATTACATATCTCGCACTTTATCAGTGGTTGATACTCTATCGCCATTTCATTTGGCTAATATAATTTTATTATTAGCAGTAATATTTAGAAGTAAAATTATTATTTAGAAGTAATATTCAAACTGCACCATGTCTTCTTTTTATCTGTAACTACTCTTGCCAGAATAATTTGTAAAGAAGTTTTAAGTTCTGCAAGGTTTCGCCCTGCAAATCGAGAATTAGCGTTAGTTCTTCCCTTTGTGAATAAGATTGATTAGAAACTGTCCGTCAACAGTAAAATTTAGAAAGGTCCGACTTCCCTTCAGCATACTTCTAAGTAATAATATCCTCTGAAGTCCAAAGAAGTTATGTGCTGAGGATTACCTCATATATTCATAATTTATTGCGTTTTTTTTATTATGCCATGTTGCTGCTTAAGACAGAAGTTTGAAACATAAAGTTGTCTAACTTCCGCATCACAGTGGAGTAATGTTATATGTTTTCTTTGTGGGTTAGACCGTTAGAAAATAGTCGGTCAACAGCAAAATATTTGTTTTTGAAATCCTCATTTAGAACTGAATTTCAGCTGGCCTATTATATCTAGAACCAAATCTGTAATTAATCACAGTCTTGGCATTATGAAAACCATACCCGGAAAATTGTATAGGCATATCATGATTTTATTTTCAGTTATCACAATTGTCGCCTACATTTTTGATGAAAATTAAGTTCTATAGAAAACACAATTAAAGATTTCCCTTGAGATGAAATTTACTGCTGTTGTTCTTCTTAAAATCGCTCTCATTTCATTTTTAATGATCTTAAAGAAAAAATATAAGAAGATATTGAAACAGAAATTCCCATTCTTTAAGGAAAGGGAATAAAAAAAGCTTCGAAATTTCAATAAAAATCGACCTTTATACGTAGTCGGGTACCGTAATGCTATGTTTGTGCAGTTAATACAATTTTGATAATGAGACAAGAAATAATAAATGGTTCCTTTTAAATCCTAGCTGAACTTTTTATTCCTGTGTAACATCATCAGAGTACTCGTGACCAAACTTCGAGATACGCACACTAACGAGCCAAGGCAGTTCAGGTGAGTCACTTTCTTTCAAAAATATTAATAAAATATGTTGATCTGCTGATTCAAAAGTCAGTAAACATTTTAAAAACCCATTTTACAGTGAAAAATTAACGTAAGGAAATTTCAATAAGTGAAGACACGCATGACATAAGGTTTTTTTTAAATTTCCAATGGCAAGGCAAAATACCAATACATATAAAGAGATAAAATGACAGTACAAAGCTAAAACAACATGTACATGAGATGGCGAAACTGAAAACGGGGTATAAGACCGAAGTCATTGCCTTAAAAGTTCTCTGGCTTCCCAATACCTTGAGAACACAGTGTGCCCGCGGAGGGCCCCACATCGAAACAAGTGGTCCCCGCCCATCTCATCCAGTATCACAAAGGGGACAAAAAGGCGTGGCGGAAAGGCCTATACGTTGTAGGAGAGCAGAGAGACAATCATGGCCCGTAGATAAACGGAAGGCCGCAACTGCATCACGTCTAGGTTTGTTGGGAATTGAAGATGGGATGACATAAGGTTGTGTAATTTTTAAGACCCCTAAAAAAATTACATTATTGATTACAAATATGTCCACCAGATGGCGCCGCTCCAGCATTTGCGTACCTACAAGTGTGATCTCTATGATAGGAGCAAAAAATACGACTAAAGCTAGTTACGGTCAGCAGCTTGCTACGTTGACATCTGTTGCAAAGGATAATTAAGATAATGCTTCACTAACAGTACCTTTATCAGGTAAAGTCAACGTGGCAAGCATTTCTTACGTCAACTAATCTTGTTGTCTTTGCAGTTCCTTTTACAGCAGCCACGTTTATGCTGGTCCGGCGCCATCCGATGCACATATTTGTTATTAATTATGTAATTGCTTGCTTATTTTTTTTCTTTCACTACAGATCTCGCACTCTATTTGTGGTTGATACTCTACCGCCATTTCATTTGCCTTTTATGATTTTTTTATTCCGAATATTTTTGTTGCTCACTGGTATGGGACTATGCGCTATGACCCCAAGATAGGAAATATGTTTCAAAACCTCAGTAGCCTCCATAGGTACATTTTAAAGGAATCATCGAGAATCGGAGGCCACATCTGATTGCTAATATCGGACTCTGCATATCAGTCTGAAACTCTACTTGTACAATTTCCCTATTGATTATACAGAAGTTATACAAGGTCCTCGAAAAATGTGTCCGTGATTTCAGTTGTGCACATCGGAAACAACAATCGACCGATCGGATTTTGCGTATCAGCAGATCTGTAAATTTTATTTATGCACGTCATGGTGACCGTGACTGCGCTGTGACGTCGCGCTTCCTCCTACAAAGGTTTTGGCGTTGGATATGAAAGGACTGTCCAATTCTTTGGTCCCCAAGAAGCCCCGATTCGACCCATCTAGACTTTTCTCTATGGGGTTACCCGAAAAACATTGTGTACGCTGAGAAGACCCGGGACTTTCGTCATTTATCGGAAAGAATCACTGCAGCAATAGAGACCGCTCCTGCAATGGTCGAGCATACCTGGATGGAGATGGACTATCGCCTAGATGTGTGCCGAGCGCCGAGGGGGGCTCATATCGAAGCCCACTAGGTAATGTGCAAAACTTGATTCGTTTATGTATCTTTTGGGGGAAAATAAACACCATGAGTTCTATTCTATGGTTATTCATTTCCCGTTGCAATCACAGACAACTTTTTCGATTACCCTGTATATACTGATTGTTAGATATATTCTCTAAACAAAGATAATTCTAACGAATGTAATGCTATCTATGATTCTTCATAATTTTTAAGGGGTTTATTCCATTGTTTGAACTTCTATTTTGCAGGAAAGCTGTTCGAGCTACTTTGGTGCTGGTTCCTCTATTCGGCTTGCATTTCTTTTTCGTGCTTTATAGGCCCCAGTCCGGAGAGTGTTCAGCCCTTGAAGGATACACATTTTTAAGCTATTCCATGGATGGTTTACAGGTGTTGTTATGCATGTTTATTGACGTTTTAATAATATGGATCTTGCAGTGCAATTCTCTGAAGCAGGGGTTCCCAGCCTGTGTGTCGCGACTCCCTTGGGGGTCGCGAGGGGTTTTCCGGGAGGTCGCCACAGTTTTATTCAATAAAAATAGCTCTTTAGAGAATTTCATCGAAAATTGACTCAATACTTATTTACAATGAAACTGTCGGGTAGTGATGTTTTTTAAAGAAAAAAAGTCTCGTTCAAAGCGTAAAATAATTTCATCTATCGCCTTTATTGAGTAGTAAATGAAAATATCGGTTATCTACTACATACAGTACACTAATCGTGAGTTTGTCTTTTGTCAGTCTGTGCTGTCACTTTTGGCATTACTGTTGTAGTTTCCCCTACGAGATAAATCAGTTTTTGTTTAGGTAAGATTTTTCCCATTTTAATTGTTATATAATTCTGAATCAATAAGGTAGTTACTTTATTTTTTTTTTATATTTTCGTCTGTTCTGTTCTTGCCTTTGACTGAGGGATGAATGTTTTAACATAGGATTACGTTCCTCAATAACGGTCCTCCGGAAAGAAAAATTCAGAGTCCGTCGAGAGTTATAATTTTGGTAGTGTGACAAACCCAGTAGCAGTAAACAGTTAAACAAAAAGTACCAAATTGCGTCAAAATAAAAACAAAAGAGTTAAGCAACGATAAATAATCCTACGTTAATAACCCACGGTAGTTTCGTTAGAAGAGACTACCTGAATTTTTTTTTTACTGTTCTCCATTTCTGGCAAATTTCCTTTTTGTGAAAATTAAGCATTGAGTTGGAATTAAATTACGGAAAATGAATTAAAGTGTTTTTTTCATGTCTTTAATGGCGTTTTTAAGGAAAACATTCCGGATGAGAAGAGGGCTTGGTAGGGGAGCAAGATGCGTGGAAACGATCTTAGGAGGTCACGAGTAGAGATGTGTGGAACAACCACTGTCCTAGAAGAAAGTCAACTTTTAATTTCGGTGTTTTATTAGTGAATGTGTCAGGAGAAGTGAGTCACATTTAAGGTAAATTTCTGTTTCTAAATCTGCTTTTACCTCATCTGGCAAAACCATTGAAAGAGGTCGCGACTTTATGAAGGTTGGGAAGCACTTCTCTAGCAAGTTCAATGTCTTTCTGGCTTATACTTACTCAATTGTTAATATAGGGTTGTTTCAACGGTAAGTGGTATCTTCTTAGAAACTTATTGACATTACTTGCTTTCGAAAGGGAGGAAGAAGGGTTAGTAAACAGAAATAACTGTAATAGATGTCAAGCCGAAAGAAATCCATTTATGTCTTCCTGTTCTCCATTTCTTAGAAATTTCAAACTAGTTTTTATTAAATTAAACATTTAGTTGAAATAAAATTATGGACAGTGCATTTTAGTGTTTTTCTTTGTCTTAAAAAGCCTTTTTAATGAAAATAGGCAGAGTGGGAAGGAAAACCTGCAGGGTGCGTGGAAACCATTAAAGGGGAAGGTGACTCGGAAAAGGTTGGGAAACAATGGCTTGAAAAGTGCTTCATTTTGCAATACCCATTTCATTATTTTATTGTTTCGAAATCTAGTGTTGCTGATTATTTCATTACTATGCTGCACGACCTTGAAATTAGAGATTTTTAGTCTGAATAACATCTTGTATGGAGAACTAAAAGCATCGGAGTCTCAATCCGTTTTAAAGACCAGGCAATACAGTGTTTGGAGAGAGCCTCCTGCTCATCACTGGTATCCGGCCAACCTCCCTGGTCTGTATTTTCTCTTTAGAGATGCAAGACCAAGAATAGTCTGCCCTGGTTCGTTTTCGGAGGGGCCATACAAACATTATGCGCTCCGAGAACTCTACAAAGGTCTTTCCCCCTTGTTCCTGTTCTGCTGCCCCTGCAAATCTTTCTCCCATTGTAGACTGTTTAGGTATCCCAGTCAGCATGCTTGCAGAAATTCGAGATGCTGCTAGCGTCCCATTTGCGTGTCCCATTTGCTGACGCGACAGAGCCTCATGGACCTGGTCTAGCATTTTCTAGTCCAGGAGGCTTAGCAATAACAACAACATCTGGTATACTCTTTATTGTATGTTCAGTGGCAGTCAAAATGCATCCAAATCTATCCAGTTAAACCAGTTCTCCAACCTATCAAATGTGTTTTCCATTAGGTTTCGATAGAGATTATTAAGTACATCAAGGTAATACTTAATAAGTGTGTCACCATTTTAACTTCTGGTAAAACTGCTACTATGTATAGTTGAATACGGTAAACTACTTTAGGCGGAAATTCAGAACAGGTATCCACTTGGTAAAATTTTTTAAAAAATTGCCTTGCTAACTTGGCAAAATGGACAAACCATTTTCACAATGGCATAATACGGGCAGTATGTGCACTTACAAATATGTAAAAAGTGTAATATCACATAAGCTCTACTTGCTTTCCTTAAGCTGCGAAACACTTCTAATACCCTTCTTAATTTAATGTTCATCGACTCCTATCTTATGAGACATCCATGAATAACCATTTATTCTGTCTTTGCGTTTCCTAAATTTCCCGTCGTTTTTGCAAACAGGACATTCATTTCTTGATGCTATCAATTCGCCATTCAGACACCGCTCAAGAACACATCTCTTACCTTTACTTGAAGCTCGAAATCATAAAATTATTTGTTAAAGATAACCATAGAAACAGTCGCATTACGCACAGAAAATAAAAACAACGAGGGATAACAAAAAGTGAAACTGACGAATAACGTTAAAACTTATCCCAATGAGAAGGAAAAACTTGGTGCGCTGCTATCAGTCAATTAACGTTCGGCACTATTTTTGTCAGCAGCATTTTCAAATCCTCAGGATAAGCTATGTGTAGTCGGTTTCTGTTTTTAGTGAGCAGATTTTTGTGACTACACTGAATCCATGTTCCATTAAATAGGGTCAAAGAAATGCAATTTAAAAACTTTTGTACTCTAGTCTTTAGTCCAGGATAAAGTATCGATTTCTGGTTTTGCAACCAGAACTGTTGGTAGCTGAGTTTGAATTCAAATTTACCGCTCCCCTGGATCTAGCACACCCTAAGGGGAGGGGGGGTATCGTCTCCTTTTTGGAAATTCTGGTTCATTTCCATATATTTAACGGTATTAAATAGTATCAAATCCATAAAATGGATTCATAACGAATGCTTAAAGAATGTTCAACTGATTGTTGTTGTTAAGCCCAATGGACAAGAAAATGTTAGATCAGGTCCACAAGGCTCTGTCGTGTGTGCAAAAGGGAGACAGCGGTATCCTGATCTCGTGCAAGCATGCTGACGGGGACACCTAAACAGCCCACAATGTGGGAAGGATTCGCAAGACCAACAGAACAGACACAAGAGAGGAAGACCTTAGTAGAGTCCATATTATTTGTATGGCTACTTTGAAGATGAACCAGGGCACACTGTATTGATATCGCAGCTCTAAAGAGCAAGGCCAGACCAGGGCGCTTGGCCGGATACCATTGATGAGCAGGAGGTTCTCTCCAAACACTGTATAACCTGGTCTTAAAATCAGATTGAACCTCCGATGAAGTTAGGACCTGAAACAGGAGCGAATCCTCTAAACAGCGCTCATTTGCTAGTAGGTCGGCCTGGTTGTTGCCGAACATACTCGCATGTGACGGGATCCACTGAGATTCTCATTGTACGATCAAACTATGGTAAAAACAGCGTGGTGTATGCTTTAAAATTTTCAGGTATTCAATGTAAAATGAAGGAAATTTATTATTGCTACGAGTGTACCCGAAGTGTTAATTTATTTTTATCCTATCCTAATAACAAAAACTGCATATTGTTTAGAAAAATTCGTATTAACTAAGCAAATTATCCTTGCGTCTCGCTTCTAAAGTAAAACTGAAAATATGGTTTACGATATAAAAATCACACTCAAAGTATTTTAGTACTTGTCGGAGGCACGTGGTAAGATAGATTGCTTGGGATTTCCAAAGACACATATACCACTCCTTCCTTACATATATACATCTTGGTTTATTGATACATATTTACAATATCGATTATGCAAATTTCCGTTGTCGAGCATCTCAATCGAAGCTCGTAAATCCGTCGAAACCAGAGAGAGAGTCCGGACTCAGTTCAAACTACAATTGTCAGCATCAAGACAGGAAACACGTCTCATAGTCACCTTAGTCCAACATGCTCTCTCCGTGTCCTTCCATCCCGTTAATTTCTTTTTGTAGCAACGGTCGGCGTGCGAAAGCTCTTGCGGCTTCCCGTCATTTTTTGTGTTCACAGCATCTGGTTCTTTGGGGGCTGCAATTATCTTCCTTTGAAGTCTCCCATTAACAGCTTTTTTAACGTTCACCGTAATTCCTTTCTCAAATTGGCTGCATATGCCAAGGCTCTTCCCAATTAAGAATGGGTTTAGCACTACCATGTGTATATGCCTTTGACAGTACTCTTTAATTTATTTAAAATATTTTAGAGTAAATGAGATATGTTTCTAAAGTAATAATTCCTAATGACATATATTTAAAATTCCAAGCTTTAAATTATCTAGCCTAGTGATTTCAAACAAAGAAAATCTAATCCTTTTGTAAATTTAACTTTTTAGTAGAAAAATTACTTCAGTAAAAAATAAATAATTAGTTTCTTTAGAAATAACAACATTGCTATGAAATGTTCAAGAAAAACAACTTGGGATTTAAACTTGTATCTACGATATTCTCTTAATAATACAAGAAACATTTTTTTGGGGAAACGAAACAAAAGTCCTTTTAAACCAATTACACGGGAAAAAAATTCTTAAAAAATTTGAATGTGTTAGGAATTAAATCTTTTAAAATGAAATGACAATCTTGAATTAAATTAATGTATGTGGTAAAAGAAATTATATAAATAGTTCTTTCTATTAAATATTTTCTGCATTTGTGATGACTTTATGTTCTATCATATCAATTAAAGACTTTTTGTTTATTTTTTTAGGGTTTCCTGGTATCGCTAATATTTTGCTATCTTAATGGAGAAGTAAGTATCACTTTTGGAAACAAAAGACACCTTTTTTTCATTACTTAATCAAAGAATATAATATTTTGAAGCGAACATAAAATTACTAAAAACGTTAATTTAAAATAACTGAAAATAGGCATAAGGTTATCAACTCAAGGAAAGTTGCAAGAGCACTGACTAGGAATAGTCGTTTAGCCGTCGATAATTATTGAAAATTGGTATAAGGTAACTCAAGACAAGTCACGACGCACACACGAGGAATAGTCATTTAGCAATCGATAATTATTAAAGATGCGTAACTGAAAGTTTTTAGATTAAACTTAACTTAAAATTTTCCTTGGATCTTTTACATAAATTTAAATATCGTTTAAAATGTTTTGGTTCAATTGTTGGCTAAAGTCATCCTTCGCTTCAGTATTTCAGCTTCGTTTGTTCATGCACATTTTCAGATCAAATTTTAGGCAGTATGGCTATGTTTTGAATACTAATATTTATAACTTAACTATATTATCTGATAGTCTTTTCAATGAACTTTATACCTACTCTCGTTTTCTATGAAGATATTTCTCAGAATTAATGAAAATATTTCTGTTGGTTTGAAGCCCCACAGCAGACTGTTGAAACAACAGGGATAGGCAGACCAGGTATGAAAAAAATACTCCTGTAAAACCAGGGGAAAATACAATACAAGGGTTGGCAACAAATTTTCTGATAACTTTCAGAACTTTTTTACGGTCCCACCCATATTTTGGCTTACCGTGACTCTTCCTTTAGCCAAATTGTAAAACAAACGTTTAAAGTATGTAGAAGCATTTTTTATCATAGTATTTGAACTCGAAAAATATCCTCCGACAGTAAAATATTCTATAGTCATTTAATATATTCACTACGAACAATCTTTTTGCATCCAAAAGAAAATAAATATTAACTAATATTTTTGACGCAGATATTTAATTCACTTTAATTGACACTCGCGCAGATATCCTAACACCCCAAACTGCATGATGAATTAACGAAAAATAGCCCTCAAAAGCTTAATCTGTATCCAGCAATAATCTCATTTGTTTCCTTTCCCCATCCACAGATCTCCTTTTTCTAAGAACGGCCTCTTAACGCTGCTGTGTACTAACCTTATTGGATTCTATCAGCCCAATGTTAACCTATGGAGAAAATGTGTATACTACTTGCTGCTGCATAAATTCTGATAATCCAATAAAAATTGTATTTTCAGATAGCCTCATCTTTTTTGTACTTTGTAACAGGATTCATTTTATAAAATTCATTCACCAAAGGAATTTGGGACAGTTCCAAACACACTAGACCAGACTTTTCCCCGAATAACTTCAATCTTAAAATATTATTTGCATTTAAAAAAAAAAAAAACTGCCCCAAGGTGTAAAACTTTTTTTTTTCTATCACGGAGTACAATATTTTTCAAAAAAATTTTGAATCCAAGTCGGCAATACTTGGACACATTTTGTCCACAAGTTAACATTGAGGTGAGCGAATCCGGCAGGGTTAGTACACTGCAGCCTTAACTTTCCCCATTTTGATGAAAACCAGTGACTTCGCCATCTATGCACGAAACGGGAAACTATTAGCATCATAAGAACAATACTGGTTGGATGGTCAGTTAAGGTGAGATGGAACAGTCAAGGTGCGTTTATTTTACAAAATTTTTTAAAGTGCTGTGGAGATAAAATACCGTTCTGCAGTTACATCACCGTTATTTTTTTCTGTGTACAGATTACAGAAATTATTTTTTAAAGTTTTTAAAATGTTTCTTTTTGACAACCCGTATGTACTACAGTACTAAGGGGCACATCAGGGTACTTGTGGAAAAAAATGTTCTGGGGTACATCGAGGAAGAAATATGCGCAAACAATATTGACTTTACGGCTTACTACCGACCTCTTATGTTTTTTTTATTAGAAATTTTATGGTATGTTCGGATTTATGCGATAGGTAGCCTAATGATATGTTCCATTCTTTAAAGGCCGTGTATTAAAGTTGTGCCCCCCCCCCTCTTTAAATAGGGAAGTTAGAACGTTAATCTGATAATACGTGAAAACTGGTTGTAAAATTCTTTTCGAATTATAAGGAAATACAGAGTTTAGGCGCCCCTTGGCGGCATTTTTAAAAAGTCGCCAAGCTTAACCGGGTAATAACGCCTAACCATTTTCACAACGACATCTTTGCACACGGGGCATTCATATCTTGATGCTTTCAATCCTTCGTTCAAATACAACTCAAGAACCTCTCTCTTACCTTTATTTTCTAAATTACGAAACAATTTTTAATTTAGTTTATCAGTCATACTTTATCAAAGCGGAATCCTTTATCTATCACGAAGAGAACTGCGTAAAACCGAACAGCTACAAATTGCAAATCGCAAATAAAGTAAAAACAAATTGTTAAATTAGGCGGTAAAGTACTAAAATGGAATGAAAGTAATATCGCCACCTTTGTGAAATCGATATTTCTCGCCAAGTTAGCTTGGCGCCATTTTCAATATTCCTCCAAGCGGAACCCTTTTCTGAATGAAAGCCGCATTAGACTAACGGTGAAGCTTACTTTAGATATTTGCTTGATTTAGACAATAAGTCCAGATTCAAAGTATCATTCTTTACAAATTACAATAATGACAATATGTACCACTAGACGTTCCCAATAGCAGTAATGAATTTGCATTTATCTTTTATAAAAGGCTCACAGGCCGTACATTCCTGATTAGCAAAATTTCAAAGCTGGATTACGATATGTTTTATTAGCATGAGAATTCACTCCTATCAGTCCAGCCTTCATACAATGTACTAATACGGGTTGAAAGATAAATCCGTGACAGTTTTTGAGTAGTTTAAACATACATATTTTGTTGCACCTGAAGTTCCCTTTGCTGAAAAAGATTTTGTTTTATGAATATTTCTATTATCTCATTCCTGCCTAGATTCCGATGTACAAATTTTAGAAAACTCTACTGTCTACCCTGTAGGCTAGATTGACAAATGAAGTTTTTCGAGCCTTTGTATTGCAAAAGAGGACGGTAGAACGCCAAACCAACTTTTTGTAAATATTTTGAATAATTTAGCTCTATTTGAGTTGTGTTTAGCCTATTCAACAACTACTGGTTGGTACCCGTCAAAACACGACGGCTTGATAGTAAATAAATGTACTAATACACACATTATACGCAACACATCGTTGCCAAATGTTGAAAATCATAATAATGCGCAGAAACGAATTAATGTGCTTAAGCGGCCTCGTGATTAATGAGTATCTAAAGACAGATTTAAAAATGTCACTGAGCATGCGCAGTAAGCAATTTTTTTTTTGTAAATTATCGCTAACTAAACAGCGCAAAATAAACAATTACCATGAAATTTAATCTTATATTTCAATCTTATATTTCACAAACATAATTATCATAAAAATAATAATTACAAGATAAAAAGAACTTTTTAGTATACCATGTTTTTAAATTTTCTGTTGAATCATATAAACTTGACAATTCTATGGATTAATAAATACTTTCTAAAAAAGTTTTTGATTAATTATCCCATCAATTTGAAAGAAAATGAAGTTAATTGTAAGTTAACTTGCGTTTAACTTTTCGTTCCGGTCCCGGACAATAGAGGACTGCACTAGTCTAAAAAGCAAAATTAACTGAAAATAACTGAAAATGAATTTAATCCTGCTTAAAGATGGCTAAAAGTATTAAAATAATGCATTGCCATCGTGTTCTGAGCTATTCTAAAAGTTTCAAATATCTCGCTAGTCAGGAAGTTAGTTAAAAATCGATTGCAAGATTTGTACGAGACAAACACACAAACACACAAACAAGAGAGATAGTTAATAAAAACATGTAAAAAATGGCAGAGAGAGATCTAGAGAGACTCCGCGGAATAAACGTGTTTATCATTAAAACATGTCATTGAGCATGCGCAGAAACAGTGAGTTTCTAAAGACAGATTTAAACATGCCACTGAGCATGCGCAGAAATCAATTTTTAATTGTAAATTATCGCTAATTAATAGAAATTGCGGTTACAAAAACCAAATTGTCAATTCTACAGATTATAATCTTTCGTTTAAGACCAAAATGAAGTAAAATGGTGCAGTAGTTTGCTCTCACGTACTGCCCAAAATGTAGGCTTAGCAACTTAAATATATAGATGGGATGCTGGAGAGTCCATAAGAGGGACAAAGCTTGAGCCCATAGCTGATGTTGGGTACGATGCATATTTTATATTCCGGGTTACTGGATCTGTTAACTTACATTAGATCTGTTAATTTCAATCACTGTTCAATTCATTACCTCTGCAAGTCATTTTACATTTGCATTGCGATAACTAGGAAAAGTGAAGTCATTGCCAGACATTTTGCATGTACCGGGTGGTCATAAAGGAACTTTCCTGATGTATGGACCTCTAGCGGCCGTTCCGTCCAACCTATCGAGATGAGATTTCAGATATAGTTATTCAGAGATATGAGCTCGGGATTCTGAGGACGGCAATACAGTGACGCTCACTGTTACGGTTATAGGTATAGAAACTCGAAAGCGCGGAGGAAATTTGTGCAGAGGAGGCGCGCGGAGGAAATTTGCATATGACGGAGGCTAGAAACCAATCACAGAACGCCGTTCGCCATATATTCAGCGTAGAAAACCGATAAAAATCTCTCTAATCGTGTTTTTGTAGGCCGTTCGCAGAGCTGGTTTTTGTGCGTGCATAACGCGTCCGTTTTTTGTGATACGCGTGCCGTTCCAACGCTCTGTAGGGTTTTCGCATGCGCTGAGCATTTTGCGATGGGAAAAATGGGTGTTGCCATTCGAAAATTTCTAGTTTCTATACCTATAACCGTAACCGTGAGCGCCACTTCGTTGCCGCTCACAGAATCCTGAGCTCATACCTCTGAATAACTATATCTGAAATCTCATCTCGATCGGTTGAACGGAACAGCCACTAGACGTCCATATATCGACAAAGTTTCTTTATGACCACCCTGTAGTCTAACTAGAGACGAAACATTAGCTAGAAAATTTTTTACATAAGGTATATGAAATAGCTGTTTTGGTGCGAAATTTCAAAAAAACATTTTATTGCTGCATTTCAAAGGCCAAATCTTTAGGATTCTAAACCAGCTTTACGTTTAGTCGTGCGAACATTGGATGAGAATTCAAAGCCAATTTAATAAACCGGAAGCTATATTAAAAGACCGGAAGTAGCATCTTTAAATGCACTTTCTAGAAAACTCGCATTTCAGTTACTTTAGTAAACGAGAAATCTAATCATTTAAAAAGTTTTCAATATATTTCAAAGAAATATTTCACTAATGTTTTACATATTACTAACTATATTTTGAACTAAAAGCTAAGCCATATGTATTAACTGAATCCTTCCACAGGTACCTTTACATATAAAAAGATAATTTTAAAAAAATCAGTATTTTTTTCACTGTTTTTGTATATTTCGGTGATTTTTCTAAATCTTGTAAAATGTTTACTTCTAGAACACAGGTAAGTGTCGCAGAGTTGTATAGTACAAAGGAAGTTAAAATACGTATATTTAGCTCAATGGAGTGTATAGTCTCTGGCTTAAGCATTAAATTGTACTAAAAATTTGTAAAAAATTCCCTCTATATTAAAATTTTATGAAAATTTTACCAAAATATATATCTGTTTTTATTTTATATCCCGTAGTTTGATTTATATCCCATGGTTTGATTTTATATCCCATTTGAACTAAAAATATATGTATTTAATCAGTACTCCATATTTTGAAAAAATGTGCCCCGAACGTAGTTCGGTACCTTGAGCTAGAAGAAGGAGTTTAGATAATCCTTCATATGCAGCTCTTTCGCTGGATTTTATACAACTGTGAACGAAACTGCGATAAATGCTAAACAGAAGAATTTGTCAAAAAACACTGGAACCCTTTCATTCATTAATGGCCCATTTCAGATTTCATTTTCATATTTTTAACAACGTGTTGTCTAATATGGGAAGATATACGATTCATCGAAGCTAGTCTTAATTTGATCAACAGTCAAGTTGACCAAACTGTCAACTGGCTAGTCATTACTGCTACTGTTAACTGACCAGTAACGGCCAACTGGCTAGTCAACTGGGGCCCAGTTGGCAAGGGCAGCGGGTAAGTGATCTAAACGTCTCTGGTTCGATGCCCTTCGCTGCAAATCCGTCGCCGTGTACACTGAAGGCGGTTGATGCACGTAAAATCTGTCCTGGCTCCAACGTCCTCCAAGTTCTCAAATTTACCTCTGGAGGTGCGGGGTCAAGTGTACCGATCTCGTCAAAATTGGGGTGGCACTAAGTCGGATTCCCACCCTTGTGGTGGCATTGTAAACCGGAGCCTCATTCTTCTGCCCTCTGCCATCTATGAACCTGATCTGGAGTCTTTCCCGCCAGGTGGCACAAAATAACCTTTTATAAAAAAATTGACTTGTGTTTGTAGGTTTACAATGTAATTCTTTTGCAAAGATTTTATTCTTGTGGAACAAAATATGCGCACTTGTATTTGATATACATAGCTAAGTATTCAAAATTTGAGGGTTTTCGACCTTAAAAAATTTTCTGTTCTGATTCTCTTTTTCTTTAGGGGGGGGGCGATATGGGGGGCGATAATCTGAGATTTATTTGCTCCCCCCATACAATTGTGTATGATTTGTGAGAGGTTTTATTTCATCGTTCAAGTATAAAAGACATTTGATATCTTTGCGTTAAAAGTACCATAGCGAGCTGTTATTCCAACCTTTAAAATTTAAAAAATATCTCTTTTCTAATTCCTAATAATATGATCATTTATCACATCTGAATGTTCAAATAATCATGCAAAAAAATTTATCAATGTCTCAATTTCATTCGAAATAGAATACGACATATTTGAAAGTATGTAATTTATCAAAGATGAATATTAAAATTTATTATGCGTGTTTTCAAATGAAAGAACGTAACAAGATTTATTGAATATGATATTCTCAAAATTTTATTCTTCCATGATGATATATATATATATATATATATGTGTGTGTGATGATAAAAGCATAAGCAATAGTTAATTATATTAATGAGCGTTAAACCGTAAAATTCTATTAAACACCTAGTGTGGTCTCCAATTCAGGAAGTAGACTTTCTTTCGCAGCGAGAAGTTCAGGGTCATTCGCTCGCACACGCACGTATCTTACATAACCATCGGATGTTCAAGCAAAAGGGGGCTCTAGAAGAGAGCCTACGCCTATGTGACTTATATAACGGAAGAGAAAAAAATTACGCAGTGCGGGGAAATCTTTGATAGAATCAAGACGTGCGTCTGTCGGGAGCTCTGGGAGATGATTGAAAATGGCGATTTAGCTGGATTAATTGGGTATTTGATTAATGTTAATTAATAACGAAGTGTTTAAAAGTTAATTAAGTATTAGTTCTTCCACCGTCCTACTGTTTGATGACTGCATTTAGAGTAATTAGTGTATTTAGATGGGTGCACGGCGATAGGGTCGTGACATATATATATATATACACTGCTGGCCACCCAAATTGTAACACCAAGAAAGACGAGATATCACAACAAAATTTATTTTGTAGATAACATGTTGACCAAGTATCAAATGATTAAATTTATAGACTTCTGTGAAGTGTGGGTCCTGCCAAAATCAGTAGCCAGAGTAGCCGCCATTGTTGGAAATCACCGCTGCCACACTCCTCGGCATTGATTCAAAGAGACTTTGGATGAGTTCTTGGGGTACAGCAGACCAAGCAGCTTCCACACGTTGCCTAAGTTGATCTGCTGTGGCAGCTGGGGATGGAATCTGGGTCAATCGTAGAGCAACCATGGACCACATGTTTTCTATCGGCGAAAGATCCGGAGAGCGAGGCGGCCAGGGAAGCAATTCAATCTGGCGATTGACGAAGAACCGTTGGACAATGCGTGCCACGTGTGGTCGCGCATTATCCTGTTGAAATATGGCTGTGGGCAGGCCCTGAAGGTAAGGAAGGACAACTGGCTCCAACACCTCGGAGATGTAGCGCTGGCTGTTTAAAGTACCGGCAATGCGTACTAGAGGTGTGCGAGAGTGATATCTAATACCGCCCCATACCATAATACCCGGTGCACGACCAGTGTGGCGGTGCATAACGCAGCTGTTCAGCATCCTCTCTTCACGGTGTCTCCAGACTCGAATGCGACCATCGTGGTGTTGCAGACAGAAGCGTGACTCGTCAGTAAAGACAATTTCATTCCATTCTGCCGTCCACATCCTTCTGTCATCGCACCATTGGCGGCGGAGACGTCTGTGGTTCTGTGTCAAGGGTAGACAAAGCAATTGACGTCTTGCGGACAGACCACTCTGCTGTAAACGGCGTCGAATGGTACGCGCAGACACTGGATGATGCGTTACAGACTGCATGTGCTGTGCTACGGTTCGTGATGTGACTGAGCGATCCGTCACTGCCATGCGCACAACTTGCCTGTCATCACGTGAAGTGGTGCGCTGAGGTGGATGCGATCGAGCACGCCGGTCCGTCGTACCCTCCTGCATCCAACGATCACATATCCGCATTATAGTTGTTTGGTTTCGTCCAACACGACTACCGATTTCCCTGAAAGATAATCCACAATCCTGGTAGGCCACTATCCTTCCTCTGTCGAACTCGGATACTTGATCAAAAGATGATCGCTGTTTTCGACGAGGCATAATTGATCGTTTTTTTTTAAACCACAAGAAAAACACAATTGCCGAACTTGAAATCGTCGAAATCTCCAAGCCTTAAATTACACTTTGAAGTGGCGCCACAGGCGCGCGTGATGTGCGTCTGCGCTGAAATTCTAATCATTTGCATATCTCACCTCCGCTAATGCATGTTGTAAATTTCATGTTATTTGCATGTTTCCTTCAGGGTGTTGCATTTACAGTGGCCAGCAGTGTATATATACCGGGTGGCCATAATTAAACTGACAGTGCTCACAGTGTTCTGTAGCGCGATCTATTTGCGAGAATGACGCCACATTTTGTAGGAAGATTAAACAAGACGGGGGACGAAGGATTCCGCGAAAAAATAAATTAGGTCCAAAAGTCACCGCTAGGGGAATATTTGGCGCTGTGTAATAGAAAATAGAGTGTTAACAAATGCAAATTAATACGGAATAAAATTACCTTTTATTATGCACATTTTCTTATTTAGTTCAAGTGCAATATGGCAACACTTTTAAAAAAGCGTAAAATCTACATAAACACCGATGAAGTCTCGTGATCTGCAATATCACGTACGCTGAGCAGAAGAAGAAGTTCTTTATTCAAATTTCACGTTACATCCCTTGGCACAGTACTAGCTGCTTGGGTTTTAAAAGGCAATGTGTTACGTTTCGAATCAATCGGATTGAAAGTTTATGTGCAATGTCTCCTTCTTTAGTCGAGCGTGCGTTACTGGTCAAATTCTTTTACCTCAACCAGTGCAACGCGTCAGCCGCTCTTCGTGCTTTTAGAACGCACAAAAAAATGCGTAAAGGTAACGGTCCTGTGTCAGTTAATGGGCTAAAAGCAATGGTTGCGACGTTTGAGAAAACAGGTTCTCTGAAAGTTCAGTCAGGGAGAGGACGAAAACCTGTACCACAGGATACAATCGAAGCAGTTGCCACGGCGATTGTCGACAGAGGACCAGACAATATTGCTGCCACCTCTAGCGCTCGTGGATTAGCTCGGAATATGGATATGCCTTACAGTACGGTATGGAAAATCTTACGAAAGATTATCAACTTCTATCCGTACAAGATCAGCCGTGTACAGGAGTTACTGTACCCCGACCATGATAAGCGATTGACTTTTGCTCTCACCTTTCTTGCCAGAATGGAGGTGGATGATGCTTGGCCGTGGAAAATCTTATGGGGAGACGAGGCCCACTTTTACCTGCATGGAACTGTGAATACCCAGAACTGCCGAATTTGGGATGACAAATCACCACATGCAGTCACAGAAATTCCCTTACATTCACCAAAGGTAACTGTTTGGTGTGGGTTCACAGCGGAATTTATCGTAGGTCCATTCTTCTATTACACAGCGCCAAATATTCCCCTAGCGGTGACTTTTGGAACTAATTTATTTTTTCGCGGAATCCTTCGTCCCCCGTCTTGTTTAATCTTCCTACAAAATGTGGCGTCATTCTCGCAAATAGATCGCTCTACAGAACACTGTGAGCACTGTCAGTTTAATTATGGCCACCCGGTATATATATATATATATATATATATATATATATATATATATATTAATTATTGCTCTGCAATTAAATTATATATCTAGCCATCAAAATCGAAGATAGTATGTAATTTTATCAAGATATCAGAAGTTGGAACGTGGTACTATTAGGTATTCATTTGAGATTTTTTATCTGTCAGGTTTACAAGGCATAACAAATTTCTCGTATAGCTAAACAAGCCGAGATCAATAACTTTGACGTTTTAAGCTGCCCATTAAATAAAAATTTCAATTTCTTACCTACCGCAAAGCATGTTTGTGTTTCTGTGGATTCGTCAAATGTGTAGTAAAATATTGCACTTATGTTTCATCTAATATATATTACTTTTAAATTGTAATATTTTATTTAATTCAGTTAAAATGTTTTTGTATAGTGATATAATTTTGATGCATATAACTTCAGTTGTGTATGTCTTTCATTTTTGTGTATGTCATTCTTCATTCGCCTGTAAGTATAAAGCCATTTTCGAACACTTCTCTACACAGCAAAACAAATTGACCACTTGGACATACGCACGTATTTTCTTACAAAACGTATTTTTTTAAGAAATAGGATTCCTTCCTACGTTAAAAGGTCTTTTACTGTAACCTCTATGGATTCGTCATATATGTTGTAAAATATTGTATTCATGTTTCATCTAATATACATTAAAAATAATGTATATTTGATGACAATATTTTACCGAATTAAATAAATTGAAATATTTTCTTTAATTCACTAAAATATTGTTTTTGTATAGTGATGTAGTTTTGATGCATATAATTTCAGTTGTGTATGTGTTTCATTTCTGTGTATGTCATTGTTCATTTGCATGTAAGTATAAAGCCCTTTTCGAACACTACTCTACACAACAAAACAAATTGGTCACTTCGACATATGCCCGTATTTTCTTGCAAAATATATTTTTTAAAGGAATATGATTCCTTTCCACGTTAAAAGGTCTTTTACTGAATCATCTATGGAGTCGTCAAATGTGTAGTAAAATATTGTACTCATATTTCATCTAATATACATTACTTTTAATTGAAATATTTTATTTAATTCAGTTAAAATATTGTTTTTGTATAGTGATGTAGTTTTGATGCATATAATTTCAGTTGGGTATGTCTTTTGTTTGTGTGTATGCCATTGTTCATTTTCATGCAAGAATAATGCCCTTTTCGAATACTACTCTACACAGCAAAACAAATTGGTCATTTTGATATATGCACGTATTTTCTTACAAAACATATTTTTTAAAGAAATATGATTCCTTCCTACGTTAAAAGGTCTTTTACTGTAACCTCTATGGATTCGTCAAATGAGTTGTAAAATATTGTACTCGTGTTTCATCTAATATACATTACAAATAATGTATATTAGATGACAATATTTTACTGAATTAAATGAATTGAAATATTTTATTTAATTCAGTAAAATATTATTTTTGTATAGTGATGTAGTTTTGATGCATATAATTCAGTTGGTTCCGTCTTTTATTTGTGAGTATGTCATTGTTCATTTGCATGTAAGTATAAAGCCATTTTCGAACACTACTCTACACAGCAAAATAAATTGGCCACTTGGACATATGCACGTATTTTCTTACAAAACATATTTTATAAAGAAATATGATTCCTTCCTACGTTAAAAGGTCGTTTACTGAATCATCTATAGATTCATCAAATTTGTAGTAAAATATTGTACTCATGTTTAATCTAATATACATTACTTTTAAATTGTAATATTTTATTTAATTCAGTTAAAATATTGTTTTTGTATAGTGATATAGTTTTGATGCATATAATTTCAGTTGGGTATGTCATTTATTTGTGTGTATGCCATTGTTCATTTGCATGCAAGTATAATGCCCTTTTCGAACACTGCTCTACACAGCTAAACACATTGTCCACTTGAACATATACACGTATTTTCTTACAATACATAATTTTAAAAGAAATATGATTGCTTCCTACGTTAAAAGATCTTTTACTACAACACGTTTCTTCAGTTGATTGGTATTTTGACTGAGTAATTGCCAGGAAATGCGTTCTAATGTACATTAAAGAAGCAGTTAGTGTTTTATTTGACACCTAGAAACAACGATTTTAAACGAGCCTATTGCACAGAAAAATAAATATTTTGACTTTTAAAACTTAAATCAGCGGTTCCTAACGTTTTGTTTACCAGGGACCACTTGTCAAAACGAAATTTTGTCTGACAGCCTCTCCCAGCCAATCTTTTTAGAATGACAAAAAGGGGTTTCATTTTCTGAATAAACAAACTGTTTGTGATAAACATGTGAGTTATTGAATCAAAATTTATCCCCCCGGTTTAAATGAATCACCGTTTGAAGAACATGAAGCACCTTATGCAAATGAACGGCGCTTTTCTACTAGACGGGAATCCCCATGGGTAGTGTACACGCTTGGGAGTGAGAGAGAAAACATTACGAGGCGAGGCCGGACGGAGGTGAGCTGCGAACGAAAAACAATTGGAGTGAAGAGCGCTTTGCCGTACAGCAGCTGGACATTATCAAGTTTACCGAAAGCGTTTTGAAGTTAGCTATCGTTCCAGCGACCTGGTAATAAAGTGGAGACAGAATGGTAACTGTGGCATATGTACAAGCAGTGGCGTGGCTGAATTCTGGTAGGGTTTCCGTAATATAACTACCGGGATGAACACACGCGATATATAATTCCCCATTGCCTGCTAGCAATTGAGTACGGTATTTATGTAGTCTAATTGTGTTGTAATAAATAATTTAGTGTAGGAAACCTCGTCGGATCTTGTTAATGGTGAGTTCATTGTTTAGTATATACATTACATTAAGGGTAAAGGCAACAGTGACTTCACAAACAACTTTCATAAAAATTTACAAATAAACTTATTAACAATATAAAATTGAACGTAAAAGAAAACTTAGTAAACATAAAAGCCCACGAAAACTTAAAGAGAGACGAGATTTTTCAGCTTGCATTGGCTTTACTAGCTGTAAGAGGCCATAACCCAAAGGAGAAGAAGTTGACTAGATGCCTGATGGGACCAACGCAGGGAAGATGCAAGGGATGTCTGTACTTTATCACATGTAAAATATCGAGGTTTCCCATTACCAATGCATCTCGAGAGGTCACTTTTCTGTTTACGTAAGACGGACTGATCCCTCCTGTCATCGACGGTTTCCAGGGGCTTTTCGGGGTTTTGTTCTTTGCGTACGAAACATGTGAGGAAGGTTTCCATACTTACATACATACATTATATATATATATATATATTATACACACACACACACACACACTACCCTAAATAAATGGACCGGCCGCCAGCGAATTTGCATAAAATCCGACTGAATGTCGGATTTTATGCAAATGCAGTGCTTGCACGTGACCTGTTAAGGTTAAAGACGATACGCGAAGTGGTAACGTCGTTAATTCTGTGTGAAATTCTGACAATATGTCGAAACGAAAGGAACTTCGTGACTTTGAAAAATGTATTATAGTTGGTTGTCACATTAGTGGCAAGTCTATTCTCACGATTGTAGTAGAATTATCACAGCCACGGTCAACTGTTTGTGATGACGTGAAGAAGTAGAAGACTACGGGAGTTGGGACACTAACTGCGCACGTTGGTCCTCCCCGTAAACTGACCGTAAAGGATCGGAGTGTCCTGAAGCGTGAGGTTCGTAAGAACCACAAGAAACCAATACAAATCATCAACAGTGAGTTTCAACAGGGAGCAGGGGTTACGGAGCACCCCAATACTTTGCGGAAAGAACTGCAAACCCTCAATATCCACGGATGTATTGTCGCACAAAAACCAAACATCTCCCCATCCAACAAAACCGGCAGACTGGCTTGATGTTCGCAACGTCGCAACTGGACTGTAGACCACTGATAAACTGTTATGGAGCAATGAGTTACGCTCTTGCAGTTGGATGGACGCTTTTGGAGTTAGAGTGACGCTTTTGGACCAGGGAACCACATCCGAAATTTACAACTGAGCTCGCGACATTCTTGCAGCAGGAATGGACACAAATACCCATAAATGTGTGTCAAAATCTTGTTAGAAATATGTCCAGAAGGGTTGCTTGTGTAATTACAGCACGAGGGGACTATCCCCCTATTTAAACATGTATTCTTTCCCTTATACCATCACATCTTGCTGCCCGGTCCATTATTGTAGTTGGTGTGCGTGGGTGTGGGTGTGCGCGTGAGTGTGTGCGCTTTGAGTATCGCTTGTTTAGATGGTGGATTTTTGACCCCAAAATAACGAATGGAAGCTCTTGGGGTTAGCACAATGGACCGATTATTTCCCTATAAAATTCAATTATCTTTACACATTGCTCCGTTGGGAATTTTGCTGTAAAACGATTAGGGCCTGTTCACATAGAATCCGTCAGCGTCAGCGTTACTTTTATTGAAGTATATTTAACCAATTACATACTGCCAAACGACTAGCCCCGAAGCTGCTAAGGTCTGTGATTGGTTTAAAATATGTCAATACGAGTAACGCTGACGCTGACGGACGCAATGTGAAAAGGCCCTACATAAAATCCGTCAGCGTCCGCGTAAAAAATTTTAACCAATCATTGACCCATTTAACCAATCAGCGACAAGAGAAATCTTTAACGCTGAGGCTGACGGATTCTATGTGAACAGACCCTTACAGCTGAATAATCTGAAACAAAGAATTTTTTTTAAATTAACTGTAAAACAGTTATTATATTCTAAAATGGTCTAGTGACTTTTGAACCACCCTGTATTTGCATGTTGTTGTTGTGACTAGCAAAGGGTATGAGCCCTTGAAAATAGAATAAAAGTTATTTATTTGTGTTTATTTGTGTTTTGAGTTGTGGTGTGTTCGTTTCCCCCAAGATCCAAAGCCTGCTGCGTCGCTCACTCCAGCGTCTGCGCCTGCAAAGGAGTTTGACGTCATCGTCCGAGTGGCGGCGCTCCACTCGCTCCGAGGCTGTCAACAAGATCATAACCGTGGGAGGCAGGCGAGGAGCTGTGAGCCCTTTTCTTAATGCGATGCAGTATGTTTGCATGTTATATATGTTCGTTTTCAGTAATCGCAGATCACAAATCAACAATCGCCCGGAGACCCAAGACAGTTGAGCCATTCGGAAGCCAAATCGGTTGAGTCTATTTTTTTAAATTTTAGTGTGAAAGCACTTCATGGACTCAAACGCGTCTATATATATAAAACAGTCCCGTAACTGACTGATTGACTGACTCACTGACTCACTGACATACAACGCACAGACCAAACCGCTGGACCTTAAGGGCTGAAATTTTGCATGGCGATTCTCCTTATGGTGTAGGGGTGCACTAAGAAAGATTTTTGAAAAATTCTTCTTAGATTTTTTAAAAATAAATTTTTAAGCTGTTTTTGTAACCTTTTTAAAATTTGCATTTAAAATAATAATTTGAGGGTTATAAAATTTATATCACGAGAAAGATCATAAAAATTCCTTTAAAATGAAATCTTTTTCGAATCTTTACTTAAATTTTCTGACTTTTGGTGAATTTTTAAAGATTCATTTTTAGAATTTAATTTATTAAATGCTGATCACGTGATTTCTTTTTCTGGTACTTTGAATAAATTTATCCTCACGTGCATAACAACTAAATAGACAAAAAAAAAATTTTTTTCTTTCTAATGCAGCAGACGATTGGATATTATCCAAAAAAAAAAAATTTCCCTTACGATTTTTTTATAAATATATATATATATATATATATATATATATATATATATATATATATATATATATATATATATATATATATATATATATATATATATATATATATATATATATATATATATATTACATCAATTGTATACATTGATCGTCGTATTTATTATAATTATATATTTTTTTGGCATTAATTGCATACATTGATCGTTGTATTTAATTCGAATGTACTCCGTAGCGAAGTGCGGGTTTTCAGCTAGTACATTCAAAAAATTTCCCATAATAATAAAGATAAACACAACAAACGGGGAAAAATTTGTTTTGCCTCTAATGTAAATTGTTGCAATAATGCAAGTCGTGAAAAGGCAAGTACTCGACGATAACTGTCAATGGTTTATTATAGTTTCCGCACAAGTAAAAGTAAAATAAATGAGTCAGTGACAGTCTAACTGCCGCAGAAGTAAGTAGATACTTGTGAATTATCAAACGATTACTTCACTTTTTTTCTGTAGAAGAAAAATAATTTGAAGACTGAACTGGATGTTTTTTTTCACTTGCCAAATCGGTTAAGTCCCTTAGTCACACAAACATTATAATAATAATAACTAGTTGGTACCCGTCAAAACATAACGACAGGATAGTAAATAAATACACAAATGATACTCAACACATCACTACCAAATGTTAAAAATCATAATATTAAGAATAGAGAAGTACACTTTAAAAAATTACTATTGAACTCTATAAAAAGAAATACGGTTACTTAACGTCGCGAAATAAACAATTTCCGTCAGGTTTAAATATATATTTCACAAACATAATTAAAGATAAAAATGGCAGAGAGAGGCCGAGAGAGATTCCTCGGAATAAACAAATTATCGTGTTTGTGCGGCCCCGTGCTTAGTAAGTATCTAAATCCAGATTTAAACATGTCACTGAGCATGCGCAGAAATCAATTTTCAACTGTAAATTACCGCTAATGAATAGAAATTGTGGTTACAAAAACCAAATATGACGCATCTATAGATTAAAATCTTCCGATTAAGACCAAAATGAAGTCAATGGATGCAATAGTTTTCTCTCACGGACTGCCCAAGGAATCAGCTTAGCAACTTAAATATAGAGATAACGATGACTCCGAGGACATTCTATCTTATAGATTTTATATATCGTCCACAAAAAAATAACTCCATCTGCAATGATACATTCTGCATTATTTATTTGAATTTATATTTTCAGAGGAATTTAAAAAAATCAATGTCTGTTATTTTATTCCTTTTCTCCACTTATTGTTTAACGGACTTAACCGATCTGGCAGATATACATACCTATATATATATATATATATAATATATATATATATATATATATATATACATACATACATACATACATACATACATACATACATACATACATATATATATATATATATATATACATGCATACATACATACATACATGCATACATACATATATACATACATGCATATATATATATATATATATATATATATATATATATATATATATATATATATATATATATATATATTCATTCTTTGGCGGGTATTCTTGGGATACATACTATCCCACCCGTAAGGAAAAGGTTAAGTCCCGTAGTCACACAAACATAATAATAATAATTTGTTGGTACCCGCCAAAAATCGGCAAGTGCGCATCTCCATTAGGTAACACTAAGTGATAATGGCTAAAGGTTTTTGCTTAATTTCTTGCTTAGAAGAAGACCTACACCTATTATCGGAATAAACAAGTATTTTTTGTTTGCCCAAGGAAGCCGCACATTGGGCTTGGGACTAGGAGGTTTTCGTTCGAATCCCGGTGAACACCATATAATTCCTTCGTATGTAGCCCGGATATGGGCACATGAGGGTCAGGTACCTTATAAAAGCTAAGAGACTCGACAAAACATATCCCTGTTTTAAATCATCAAAAGTTATGAAAATATTTTATGCAGGAATATGAAAATTTTACTGCGAGTCAAACACATTTTCTTCTTTATAAATATGGCTCTTTATTTTTTTCTAGCTTGAAGATTATTAATTCTTAATTTTTTAAAATGTCAACCATTTTTTTTAATGTTATGTCATTGCACGCAGACTTGCGTCCGTATATTAATGTATATACATACTTTTTTAAATTTTAAAATTAAGTTGTATAATATATCTTTGAAATGACGAACGTTGAAATCAAAATTCTTAGTTCTTCATAGGAAATTAATTTTTTTTTTAAATTTCAGAAATTTCTTGATAAATTTTACCGTAATTCAAACTTTTATGGTAGGAATGAAATAACTGTTCGTTATTTTAATTATACATGTTTATATTGAAAGTGTATAAAATTTCATGGTATTTTAGCCAACTATTCTGGTGATATAATGTGCGCAATGACATAAGAATGATAAAAAAGGTTAAAATTTTAAACATTTAACAAATTTCTCTTCAAGCTAGAAAACTGGAGAGCCATATTTATAAAGAATAAAGAGTGTTTAACGCACAGTAAAATTTTCACATTTATAAATGAATTATTTGAGTAATTACTGATGATTGAATTAGGGATATGATTGTCGAGTCTCTTGGTCTTTAAAAGGTACCTGACTCTTTAGCAATTTTACTTATTCTCAACGAATCTAGTGTTTGAAATTATGGGAACGTTGGACTTTAAAATTTATTTATTTTTACTTTTTATCATAGAAATATGAAATTTTGCACATATATACATTTCACCATATGTATATAGAATACCATAAAAGAATTCAAAATTTTAAGATTTTTTAAAAACTGAAAATTCATAAAAGATTTTTATAAAGCTCCTTGCGACTTAATTTTTGAATTATTCCTCGATATTGCATTTTAATCATTTAAAACTGTATTACAAACAACGCTGGGTATCGATTATTTAATCCCTTGAAAGGTTAATTTTTGAGAGTTTTTTTTCTCTGAATTCCATCCCGATTTTCATCAAAATTTTGCCTTTTGATAAGTAATAAATCAAATTTAATTATCTTAACGAAGTTGGATTGTAAAATACATGACCAGTTTCTTTATAAACGGTATCCGAATTCTTCCTTATCAATTTCATGAATTTTGAACAAAAATTAAGTTTCATGGAGCATTCAAAAAATCGAAAAACCTTGAAACATCTGTTTTGAGAAAAATAGATTTAAAAGTTTATTACAACACTTACCTTCTTTACTTACCTGGTATAAGCTTCATAAATAATTTTTTACTTGAAAAAATATTTTGGTACTATTATCCTACAGAAATATATATATATATTTCACAATAACACAATCAATATTACAATAAAAAGATTTGCTCAAATAACGGTCCACGGTCTCCTAGAACACTTCTTATTCTTTATGTGGAGTTTCTTTTACAAAATATGTCCCTAGGTAAGACTGCCAAACTCTAGAAGAGTTTAATTTTAAATTGCGATGCTTGTTTTAAAATGTGATTTTTTCACTGTTAAATTAATCTGCTCGCTGAGCTTTCGAAAAACTTGCTTGGTTCTAGAAAGTTTTTCCTCTAAAAAATTTTATGGTGTGGGTTTTTATGCTTGTGTGGATTGTTGATTTGTAGTCTGGATTCAATGTCGCGTCAGTCTTGGAAAGTTGATGAGAATATTAATTTACAACAGTTTTTTTTTTAACATAATGAAGGTATGTCTTTTACCGTAAATGTTTCATGTTGCATGATAATTCTGTTGCCTAGTTTCTGTATTCCGTGGTGCATGAAGTTTAAATATGGTGTGTTTTCATTTACCTGCGAATAAAAATTTCATCGGCTTAAAAAATGTATTAACTAGAATTTATTATTCTAACAAGGTTGATTTCTTTTGTCATCTTTCGTTTCTATTTTCCTTGATCTTCTATTTTCCTAAGATCTTGCAAATAAATGTTTAGTTAAAGTTTACCCCTAAGTAAGGTATAAATATTTATTTTTCCATAAACTTTCTTCAGAGTAACTTCATACAATGACACTAATAATTTGCATACTAAAATTATAAGTGCGTAGAGTATAAAAAGTTCTTTTATTTGTTGAAAATAACGTTGATGGAAATAAATTATATGTCAAAAGAATTATGTTACAGCTGAGGAATTTTTCCATTTATATTTTCTTGTTAAATGTTTCTTCAGAAAACTGCTTGTGAGTAGTTACCAAAAGCGTATTTTATTCTTTTGAAAAGAGAAGCATACCTCATTAGATGTTAATTCTTGCATGAAAATCCTTGTACTTCGCTTCCACTAAGAACAAAATATATTCCCCTCAATTCTTACAGAATTCGGATTCATTTTTGGAGGGGCTATAATAAAAATCAGCATTTACTAAATAAGCCATTCACAGGTCCATTTTTGAAATTTTTGAAATTTTACTGTCAAAGCACTTGACTGATTCCTTATATTTTGCATTCATAAAAAATTATTAAATCGTAACGATTAATACACTCATTGCCAAAAAAAATTTGGCTATTGAATATTAAGTAACTTTTTTCAGAAAGCTATCAAGTTAAGGTATCCGACTACGTTGAAAAGTTTAATTTGGGTCAAAGATAACAATTTTTTTATTCTTTAATTGGATAGATCAGTTATTTAGCTTTACAAAACAAGTTTATTTTTGTCTGTACGTTAATTAGAAGCCCACATATTAATGATATTTATAATGACTAGAAAACCGGAAGTGGAAATTTAAATCACCGGAAGTGGCCGTTTATTAAAGGGTCAGAAACCTGTTAACAATTAATACAAACAGAATTTCATTATTCAATACAATTTTAGTAAACTTTTAAGGAAAACAATTAAGGTAAGAACACTTTTGAAAATTGTGTGACAACATTAAATTACTTCACATAGCTTGTATTCATTCACATGTAAAACTTAAAATGCATTTTTCTCAAAATTGAGATATGAACATTTTTTGCTGACTTCAAAAGTGATAACTCAAAATATTATCAATGAATTTTTATGAAATTTTGTGTGCCTAGTCTATATATTTTTTCGAAAGGATCTACTTAGAGAATTTTGATTGAATGAATATTTTCCAATTTATAACCTATTATTTCAATAATAACGTTATAAAATTGGCAAAAATTTCATAATAAATATTCGATTTGCTGAAAAATATTCATTTCTTAATATAACTATAAATTTTTAGTATATTCTCAAGATAAAAGCATGTAGTTTATTTTGGTAACACTTTTATCCAAATAAGACTGTTTTTTGTGTAGCATTTTTTAAGTTTTTTTTTTTTTTAATTTCCTTAAAATTCTACATATATTTAACAATTTTGAAAAAAAACATAGAAGTTTATTTTAAATAGTGACACTCTTTCATTGATCTTTATTGGAATTAAATCCAAAAAATGTATTTAAAGTGTGCCTACACCATGTGTTTGCAAAAAACGTGCTCCGAACATGTTCGTATACCTTAAGTCCATACTCTAATGAAAATCCTTGCAGTTCAAAGGCAGAAGCAAAAACTTGATAATAACGGTCAATCGTTTGGTGTTGTTTCAAACCCAAAAAAGTAAAATACGTGAGTCACTGATAGTCTAACTGCTGCAAAAGTAAGGACTTGGGAATTATTGAACAATTATTTCGACAATTATATGAATTGGATGCTATTTTCTTTTACTTGCCAAACCCGTACAGTCCTATAGTCACGCAAAAAATTGTTATAATAATTACGATGACTCTAAGAATATTCAGTCTCATACATTTTGAATTTCGTCCGATAAAAGCTGCATCTGCAATAATATATTCTACAATGTTTATTTAAATTGATATATAGTTCCGCAGAAATTTTAAAAACAACTTGTGGGTACCCGTGAAAACATGAAGGCTGGATAGTAAATAAATGTACCAATACGCAAATTATACTCCACACATCATTGCCAAATATTGAAAGTCATATAATTACGATGACTCTAAGAATATTCAGTCTCGTACATTTTGAATTTCGGCCGATAAAAGCTGCATCTGCAATAATATATTCTACAATGTTTATTTGAATTGATATATAGTTCCGCAGAAATTTTAAAAACAACTTGTGGGTACCCGTGAAAACATGAAGGCTGGATAGTAAATAAATGTACCAATACGCAAATTATACTCCACACATCATTGCCAAATATTGAAAGCCATAACATTAAGAATGGAAAAATACACTTTAAAACATTACTATTGATCCTAATGAAAAGAAATGGGGTTACTCAACAACGTGAAATAAACAATTTCTGTCATGCTTAAGGTGACTGCCTACGTTCGGAGCCAATTTTAAAAAAAATCATTTTTTAAAGGATTTTTTGGTCTTTTATGGTAAAATATTAAAAATCGAAAATAAACAAAACCTTACCTGTAAATACCACACTTTTTTTTTACAAATTGGTCAATTTGATGTAATTTTTAATGAAATTTAGCTAAAACGCCTATCACTCTGCACAAAATTCTAATGCTACTATTTGAATTTCCTTCTCACACATGATACATATGACAGTTATCTTCAAAATGACCCACAATCTAAGAGAAATTTTAAAATTCAAAAACAATACAGACAATTTTATGTTCCAATATGAAAATTTTCCCCGAATCGTCATTCTTTTCCAGCCCCAAACAGCCCCAAATAAAAAAAATTATTTATTATACATCAATTATTGTGCATCATTTTATTAACAATAGCATCTAAAACATTTCCTAAAAATTTTATCAAATTATATGCATTATTATGTGAAATATCATAAAAACGGCAGAAATTTGTGCTAAAAAACATAATTCCGAGAAAAAAGCATTTAAAGTTGTTTGTCACTTCAATTTTGTAGCAAACGATGTTTTTTGAAATAGCTATAACTCTTCTTCTAATTGATGTAGAATAAAAATAAAAACGGTTTTGAAAAGAGAAAAGATTTAATTACAAGATTCTTGCAAAAAAATAAAATTAATCAAAATAGTCAAAACATTTTTAATGTAGGCAGTCACTTTAATTCTATAACTCACAAACACAATTTAAAACTAAAAATGGCAGAGAGAGACCGAGAGAGATTCCTTAAAATAAACAAATTAACGTGTTTATGGGACCTCATTGTTTAGAAAGTATCCAAAGCCAGATTTGAACATGTCACTGAGCATGCACAGAAAGCATTTTTTGATTGTAAATTATCGCGAATTAATAGAAACTGCTGTTGCTAAAACCAAATTTGACAGATCTATAGATTAAGACGTTTCGTTTAAGACAAAAATGAAGTAAATGGATTCAGTAGTTTTCTCTCACGGACTGCCCAAAGATTCGGCTTAGTAACTTAAATATATATAGATTTATATTATTTTATCCCTTTTGTCCACTTTTTGTTTTATGGACTTAACCTATTTGGCATTAACCTATTTGGCTCAAATATTGGTCCTTTACATAAATTCATTTCTCTCATCAAGAGAAATAACTTTTACGGATTTAATTTCTTATTAGGTGATACAACAAAATTTTGATATCTATTGCAGAAGATAGCGTTCAATTAGGAATTTAAAACCCATGTAGATATAGTTTTTGCCGTTTCCCCAGTATGGAGGCCGTAACGGTATGAAAGTCGTTTGACAATTTTCGCCGTGTTTTGCTTAATAGTTGGTTACGAGTGTCTGTATACAGTTAGTTTCAAATTAATTTTTTACATCATTTTCTCGTTTTAGCAATAGCTAGTAAGGGATTCGAGACTCAAATTTTCGAAAAAAAGGCACATATTTATGTTCTCCACATGGGACCGAGGCAGCCTAGTGGTACGCGTGTGAACACAAGAGTTTCAAACAAAAATTTTCAGACATACACTGAAAAATAATGTTTTCATAAGTTTTAACTAAGCTACATATAGTGACTTTAATGAGGTTCAGATAAAATCATTATAAAACTGACACAGATTTTCAATTTTCCTCCTTGGAAAAGTCTGTTATATTGCTTTGTTTATGAGCCATTGATATCTTTCCGGATGATTTGTATCTAAGTTCTACCAATTTTTTTATGATGCCTAAATAATCCGTACGAAGGATAATAAGTCCCCACTAAAATGACATTTCAGAGTATTTTGAGCAAATAGAACTTCGTGCAGACTCAACAGCGTCATTCTAATCAATGAATTATTTTATCCGAAGAAACACCCGAGGAAAAAGATGAATGGGAGAGAATTACCAGCTTAGTTGTTTTAATCGTAAATAATTTCTGACAGCGGCGTCACAAAACACATATATGGACGTTAAATCTGTTCAATGAAGTTAGAGAGGGTGGGGGAAGGTGCGAGCCCTCCAGATTTCGTCCCTGGGGCTCCTCAGTCAAAATTGATGTGGCACCAAGGGGGGGGGGGATGCTGGTCAACCTATACGGTGTCCCCATTGAAACAACCAAAGATTCTCCAGGTTAAAATGCTAAAGTCTTTATGGACAAGTTCCCCGCATTGGCAAACGACAACAGAAACTTTTTGACCAAATTAAAAAGAACATAATATATCTACTTCGCCACTCTAATATTCTACTTTGCCCCTATAATAATTTACTTCTCCACTCTAATATTCTACTTCGCCACTCTAATATTCTACTTTTTCACTCTACTATCCTACTTCGCCAATCTAATATTCTTCTCTGCCACGTATTACTATTATTCAGACAATCACGCATCGCTATTCACTGGGCAAACTAATATATTCCGAAATTGAATATTCTCATTCGCCATATTAATATTCTACTTTGCCCCTATAATATTCTACTTTGCCCCTCTAATATTCTACTTCACCACTCTAATATTCTACTTCGCCAGTCTAATATTCTACTTTGTGACTCTAAAATTCTTCTTTGCGACGTATTACTTTTATTCAGACAATCACGCATCGCTATTTACTTGACAAACTAATATATTCCGAAATTGAACATTCTCATTATAGCACTAATACAGCACTTTTATAATATCTACCACCACGGAATAATTTCACCTCTTTAAACTGTTGTTAGAAGAGGAAAATATTAATCATGTAGGCCCCTTCGACAGCTTATATCATTGGCAAACATCTTCTCGACATGCTATGGAGCTTTTCGAACTAAATAACACATACGAATGATGGTTCGGAAGCGACGTCATTGTTTATAAGATAGAGCCATCTTTAAACTGTTCTCTCTCTGAGTACCCTGATGTCGATCTGTACTATAAATAGAGATGGACAGTAAGTGTATCTATTTCGGAAAGAAAATTTTCATAATTTTGCCATCTTTAAATGAATACACCTAAAATCCCTTTAATATATTCTATTTGATCTATTTATTCTTTCGTTCTATTTTCATTAAACTATCTTCGGCTATGCTGGCTCATTTAAATGGTGATCCTAGAACAGGGGTTCCGAACCTGTGGGTTCTTAAGTGTTTTCCGGTCTTAAGTGTTTGCCACGGATTTATTCAATTAAACCAACTATTTAGCGATTTTCCCAGGAAAAAAAATTCTCGATGTGTATTTGCCATGAAAGCTTTTAGGGCTGTGATGTTTTTTAAGGGGATGGTGGACATTACCAAGTGATTTTTGAAATTTTTACCTCAGAGATATGAAAATTTGCATATATATTCATTAAAGTATAACTATAATGAACACCATATAAAATTTTATAGATATCTAAAAAAATTATATTTAAAACATTTAAATTGATTTTTTAAATGATCCTTGAGATCCAATTTTTAAGTCGTCCCCCCCCCTAATTTTTTGCATTTATAAATACATCTTGAACAGAGATATGAATTACTTCGTGCTTTCGTTAAATAGTTAATATTTAGGAAATTATTTTATGCTTGTACTCTGAATTTTCGGGAAATTTTTGTACTTTTCTTCACTTAAGTTAAACTTTGATAATTTGAATGATGTCAAAACCTAAAAGGGATAAATAACTTTATTTTAATGTCTTAGACGAGTCTTTATTATAAATTTTATAAAATTTCGTTAAAAATTATGACGTAAGAAGCATTTTAAAGACTTGCAAATCTGGAAATGACTCATTTTGAGAAAAAACCTTTTAAAAGATGTTTTTTTACCCACCTTTAATACTTACTTTTACCAAATTTTCATTTTACTTTTCACTACACATTTTAAATGCATTTAATTCCAATATTTACATATTTTTAAAATATTAATACACCAAAAAAAGGTTCTAATTTTTGTTCGATATTTGGTAATTTGAAATTCCACCATCCCCTTAAAATAAAAAGTCTCTTTCAAAGCTCAAGATCATTGCGTTCAAAATCTACCGCCTTTATTGGCTGGTCAGTGAAAATTGCAGTTACTTATTAAGTGCAAATATTCAAAATTCCAGTTTGTCTTTCAGCAATCTGTTCTGTCACGTTTGGTATTACTATGGTAGTTTCCACCAACGGTATGAAGCCATTTTATTTACAAGCGATATTATATTGCTATGTTTCACAGTAGAAAAACCATGAAAAGCAAGAATTTAGCACTAAAATGCCTAAAAAGAAAGAGGAAAGACTATGGAATAAGAGACAGAGATAAATTTAAGAATCTGAAAGATAGATTGAGAAAGAGAGTAAAATACGCTTAAAGTCAAATCAGTTCCGTGAACAGAGAATTAAAAATACATGGAGAAATAAAAATCCTTATAATAGTTGCCGTGTTCTGTAGTCGACTCTGTCCGTAACGCGTCCGGAGCGACCACCTCATATCCATCCATTTGGCATCCATTTTGTTTTATGAGTTAGGCTTAACAAGTTAAAAGTAAAGTTCAAAAAGATTATTTGCCAACTAAACCCAAATAATTGTAATTAAAACAGCGTAATATCGACACAAATCAACTTTATTTCGATCAATTTTATTTCAAAATTATCTCTTCATTAGAGAATTATCTCTTTTCCGCCACCTTTCGCGTTATCATAGTGTTTCTCAGAACTTGAAAATGTAAACACAAGTGAGTCATTCATTCACCGTGATTCGTTAATTTAAGAAAAATTGAATCAGAATTTTTTTCACAGTAAAACAGGTTTTCATTATTTTAACCATATATAATATATATATTTTAATATATACTATATATTTTTTAATACATAATATATAATATATATTACAATACAGTATTACAATTTAATATTACAATAATGTCGAATTTAGTTGCAAACTTGACGCATGCGCAGTGATATGTTCCAAACTGTAAGTCACAAAAGCTAGCCGGTTCAAAAGGCCAAATCTTCAGTATACAGATTTTTTGCATTTACAACACATGGAATTCTATATATTCCACATCTAATACGTGTTTAGTAACGATTCAATAACTTTGTATGATTTTTAATCAGAATTTCTTTAGTTTATATATATTATTTTTGCTTAATATATATTTATACATATATTTATATATTTATACATATATATATATATTTAACAATATATAATATATGTACATTAAATTGAAATACACATGCAAAAATTTTTTGTACGTGAATAATTTGTATGATATTTTAATCTGATTTTCTTTATATATTTTATTTTTTCTTAATATATTTATACATAGCCTATTTATACATATATATAGCATAAGATATAATATATGTACATTAAATTGAAATACACATGCAAAAATTTTTTGCACGTGAATAATTTGCATGATATTTTAATCTGATTTTCTTTATATATTTTATTTTTGCTTAATATATTTATACATAGCCTATTTATACATATATATAGCATAAGATATAATATATGTACATTAAATTGAAATACACATGCAAAAATTTTTTGCATGTGAATAATTTGCATGATATTTTAATCTGATTTTCTTTATATATTTTATTTTTGCTTAATATATTTATACATAGCCTATTTATACATATATATAGCATAATATATGATATATGTACATTAAATTGAAATACACGTGCAAAAATTTTTTGCACGTGAGTAATTTGCATGATATTTTAATCTGATTTTCTTTATATATTTTATTTTTGCTTAATATATTTATACATAGCCTATTTATACATATATATAGCATAAGATATAATATATGTACATTAAATTGAAATACACATGCAAAAATTTTTTGCACGTGAATAATTTGCATGATATTTTAATCTGATTTTCTTTATATATTTTATTTTTGCTTAATATATTTATACATATATATAGCATAAAATATGATATATGTACATTAAATTGAAATACACGTGCAAAAAATTTTGCACGTGAATAATTTGCATGATATTTTAATCTGATTTTCTTTATATATTGTATTTTTGCTTAATATATTTATACTTAGCCTATTTATACATATATATAGCATAAGATATAATATATGTACATTAAATTGAAATACACATGCAAAAATTATTTGCACGTGAATAATTTGCATGATATTTTAATCTGATTTTATTTATATATTTTATTTTTGTTTAATATATTTATACATAGCCTATTTATACATATATATAGCATAATACATGATTATATAAAATATTTATATTACATTGAAATAGATTGAATTAGCAGTATTGTTTCTAAATATCTGGCTGCATTAGTTAGACTGTACAAGTCGGATTTTAAAATCAGCTGCAAGCATGGTTTTTTTTTCCAAGAACGTTTTTTAATTATAAACTTCAATATTTTTTTAAAAAAACCTCACTGTAATAATTTTTAGTAAAGCATTCTATTGCGATGATAGTGTATCTTTTAAGGTGACTGCCTACGTTGAAAATTTCATTTTTTGACTATTTTGGTCAATTTTATTTTTTCCAGGAATCGTGCAATTCAATCTTTTCTCTTTTCAAAACCGTTTTGATTTTCATTCTACATCAATTAGAAGCAGAGTTATAGCTATTTTAAAAAATGTCTGCTACAAAATTGAAGTGGCAAACAACTTGAACTGAGTTTTTCTCAGAATTATGTTTTTAGCACAAATCTTTACCGTTATCATGATATTTCACACAATAATACATATAATTTGATAAAATTTTCGGGAAATGTTTTAGATGCTATTGTTAATGAAATGACGCTCAATAATTGATGCATAATAATAAATAGTTAAATAGTTTTTGTTTGGGCAGCAGCATACGCCGAAATTTTCAAAAGTGTGGGGGGGGGGGGGTTACTATGAAAAAGTAGTTTTCAGCAATCAGTGCAGAGCTTGAACCTATTTAAGTAATATATGTAATCAGAAAAAATGGGGGGGGGGGGTTAACCCCCATCAACCCCTCCCCTGCATACGCCACTGTGTTTGGGGCTGTTTTTATAAGGAGAGGAATGATGAATTGGGGGAAATTTTCATATTGCAACATTTTTGCATTTTAAAATTTCTCTTAGATTGTGGGTCATTTACGATAACTGTCAGATGTGTCGCATTTTAGCTAATTTTCATTGAAAATTACTTCAAATTGACCAATTTATAAAAAAGTATGGTATTTACTGGCAAGTTTTTGTTTATTTTTTAATTTTCAAGTGCTATTTTACCATAAAAAACAAAAAAATCTTTAAAAAATGATTTTTTAAAAAAATTGGCTCCAAATGTAGGCAGTCACCTTAAAACAATATTTCAGGTGATTATAAGGGGACATTTTATTATTTTGTTTTGTGCCACTTTCTCGAATTATATTACTTTATTTTTCAGATCTAATAAAAAAAAGTATTAAAATATTTCACCTTCAAATTAGAAAACAATTTAAAATTAACAAATCAGACAGCAAACATTCAAGTAAATTTCAATGTTCTAAATTGCAACACATCAGGTTGCAAAACAGTATATTATTTTCTAATATTCACATTTTTACATGTACTATCTACGGTATGTACTGTATAGTAGTGTGCTTTTCAGAGCAAATACCTAACATAACGGCAAAATTTTCTTAAATTTTTAAAAGTCTGTAATTTTCCGATACCTTTCACGTTTTCATAGCGTTTCAATTAAATTAATAACAAGTATTCATTTTATATATTCGGGACATGAAAATGTAAACATGAAGTTAGTCATTCATTCATCTTTTTTTTTTTATAAGATGAATGAATGACTAACTTCATGTTTACATTAATTCATGTTTACATTTTTACAGAATATTATTTTCTAATATTCTGTAAAAATTTCTTATATTTTAACAAGGTTATGAATCTTTTTTTTATTGGAACTGTTCAATTATTTACCATCAAGTTTTGACAGGTACTGTCTACGGTATGTACTGTATAGTTGTATGCTTTTCAGAGCGAATACCTAACATAACGGCAAAATTTTCTTAAATTTTTAAAAGTCTGTAAATTTTCCAATACCTTTCACGTTTTCATAGCGTTTCAATTAAATTAATAACAAGTATTCATTTTATATATTCGGGACTTGAAAATGTAAACATGAAGTTAGTCATTCATTCATCACGTTTTTACATGTACTATCTACGGTATGTACTGTATAGTAGTATGCTTTTCAGAGCGAATACCTAACATAATGGCAAAATTTTCTTAAATTTTTAAAAGTCTGTAATTTTCCGATACCTTTCACGTTTTCATAGCGTTTCAATTAAATTAATAACAAGTATTCATTTTATATAATCGGGACATGAAAATGTAAACATGAAGTTAGTCATTCATTCATCTTTTTTTTTTTTTTTTATATATATATATATATATTTATATTTTAACCATACTAGCCACTGCGTGACCAGCATGGTCACTTTTAGTTTTAAATTTCCTTTTGCAAAACAACGCAACTGAAAGTGACATATGTAAGGAATGTTACAATTACCTGTCATCATAAATATATGTTGTTAAGGGGTATTCTCTATTAAGCTGATTCTAAAACATCGTGATCAAAAAATATGAATTTCCATTACCTTAGAACAGAGTTAAAGATAAGACTGAGAAAGCCCACATCAATGATTTTAAAAATTACATCCCTCTTTGTATGTACTATTTTTCAAAATTAAGATATCTATACTTTATCATTACAACAAATAAGAAATTGCAGGGGGAAAATTTTAAATATAGTGTTGATTACATCACTCTCTGTATGAATTACTGTTAACAATTCAGATATCTACACTTAATCATATTAAATAATAAATTGCTGGAAAAATTTCTTCATTTATAAAATGGAGCAAAAATTCAGCAATTTTTCAAAATTAAGATATCTACACTTTACCATTACAAGAAATAAGAAATTGTTGGGGGGAAATTTTAAATACAGTGTTGATTACATCACTCTCTGTATGTATTACTGTTCACAATTCAGATATCTACACTTAATCATATTAAATAATAAATTCTTGGGAAAATTTCCTCACTTATAAAATGGAGCAAAAATTCAGCAAGTACTTAAAATATAGTGTGGATTTCAACTATGATATTCATAAAACTTCTTGATATACAGATTTGAGTATTTCAAAAGTAGGAGATACTAAAGCGACAGAATCAAAAGAATGGATTCTAGATAAACCTACATACAACTGTCCATGGTTAAACACTGGATTTGATAGGTCTAAACATGTATTGTCAAAAGATCAGCGGTTGTAACTTATGCGGCCACTACACACACGCGGTTTTAAATTGCGGACAGCCGCTGTTTACATCCGGTAATTGCAGCCGTTGCCATTCGAAGTGTAGAAATATCGTAGATTTTTGTGCCGCATACCTACGCGTTTTATATATAGGGATTATTTTAACCAGATATTACAATAATATCAAATTTTGTATTTTCGGAAAGTTGCAAACTCGGCGCATGGATAGTGATATGTTCAAAAGTGTCTGTACGGTAGCGTGCTTTTCAAAGCGAATACCTAATATAACCGCTAAATATTCTTACATTTTTTTGAAGTGTTTTATTGAATATTTCTAAATTACCAGCACACGTGGCTTTCATATGAATTTCTAATATTTTAATAAGGTTATGAACCCTTTTTTTATTGGAATGTTTACTTAATAACCGTCAAGTTTTGACGGGTACCATCTAGTTAAAAATAAACAGTTTAAAATAACTAAACATACGTTAATGCTGCTGTGTACTAATCCTATTGGATTTGCTCACCTCAATGTTAACCTATAGGAGAAAATGTGTCTACTCTTTACTGCTCCATAAATGCTGATAATCGAATAAAAATGGTGTTTTTAGATAGCCTGAACATTTCTGCACCTTGCGACAGGATTCATTTTATAAATTTCGTCCACCAAAGGAATTGAGGAGCGTTTAAAACACACTAGACCAGATTTTTTTTCCCCGAATTATTTAAATTTTAAAATATTATTTTCCTTTAAAAAAAACGAAAAATTCCTCATTGTGTAAAATTTCTTTCTCTATTACGGAGTACAATTTAAAAGAAAAAATCTTTCAGTCCAAGTCGGCAATCCTTAGACACATTTTTTTCATAGGTAAATAATGGGATGAACGAATCCAATAGGGTTAGTACACGTCAGCCTAAAGGTAAAAATCTTAAAAAATAATTTAAAGTATTACAATCAGTCAATAGGAAAAATAAAGTTTAAAGAAATAAAGTAAAACTGGAATGCTCTAAATGAGTAAAACTAGATAATTAAATGAGAAAAATGACCATTAACTAGTTGTTGACGCCAATGGCTATGTTGGCAATCGCCAAACGCGCTCTTGAAAGAATACAAATATAGGTATCATAGTTTTTATTTCTTATGTTGGCATCGTAAACTAAAAGATATTAGAATTTGTTTGAAATCGCTTGTTGCATAAAAAAGTTTGTTACGCTTGCACATTATGGTCGATGTTTCATGTATTGATTTTGTTCATACATTAGTATTGTAGATAATTCGTTTAAGTAAATAAAATTGTTATTAATTCGTATGTCGTATGCTCGACAATGGTTTTGATATAATTTATTAGTCTACAGTCCATTCGAATACAACAAATTTGGGACCACATCAGTGCAACATATGACATTTGGCTCATATACTAGTTTTGTAAGGGAAAAAAATGAAATTTAAGAAAATTATCACAAAATCGGACGAAATTCTACCTTTTTATATGAAAGTACACTTTTTTCAGCCCCGCTTTCTATAAAACTTACCCTGTGCACTGTTTTGTTACCCAGGTAACAGATCTCATGCGTCGCTCCCTGTACCGCATGCGGCTACGATACTACATGGATGCGAAACCGTCTTCCGTCCAGATGTCAAACTTCGTGTCCGAACCACCTCGCACCCTCATCAGACATAACAGGAGGAAGACCCTCGAGGAAGATCTGGAGCTTCAATGAAGAGTACTTCAATGTGTGATTCTACTTCAATAAAATATTGAAAAGTTTGAAAACTTAAGCGTCTTTTACCGAGATTCATTTAGCTACAACTCACAGTGGAGGGATGTTTGGAAATTCATTGCGCAAAATCAAGTATCTTGTTCGGGACGTGCAATACAGTGGAGGAGAAACTCTTGTACCTAGGGCCGGCTATTTTCAAATGGCAGTATATTTACTTATAACTAACTTACAATAATAAAAATAGTTTGTATACATTACGTTCTTTATTCTCTTTAAATAAAAATCACATCAAGTGTAGAAAAAAAAATTTTGTAAATGATATTGAAAATTTTAAAAAAATTACAAATGGCCCTAGGTACAATAACACTATTGTACCTAGGGCCAGTTATTTCCAAAAACTGAAATTGTTGTTTACAATAAAAAAAATAATTTATATGCATTATTTCTTTCATGCACAACTTCTAAAATCTTCATAAGGAAGAAATGTTAATTGTAGGCAATGTCTTAAAGGAAGAAATGTTTATTATTTCATCACTTTCTAATGTATATTTTTTCTCCATTGTCTTCTTAATGATCCCACCTAAATTTTCTGTTTCAAACACAGATTTCGTAACCTTTTTTTTAACAATTACTTTTTTTTAATATTTGTGCTTGAATTTCATTTTTCTCGGGGTGAAAAATTTCAGTTTTCTCGTATCAGTGAGAATTCTACACTTGCCAAGTTTACGTCCACCTCTTTTCTACCAGAGGGCATGGCCCTAGGTGCAAGACAAGATTATGGCCCTAGGTACAAATTGTTTTTGGAAAAATGGCTTCCATAGCCAAAGACCTGCAGAAACCAAACTTTGTTTTTATATCATTTTTTTCCTTTAATGATTACAAAAATTATCTGCTATACATTAAAACATAAGTTTGCACTTACTTTTACAAAATAAGACTTCAAATTGAAGTGAAAAAATTTAGTTTTGATCATCAAATCAAGACTTTCTTTTCTATTTAACTATAGCTTCTTCTTGCTTTCATTAAAAATGGCTGTTATGATTTGAAACATTGTTGTCACTCACTCCAATGAGTAAAAATGCTGTAAAATAATAATCATTTAAATAAAGCATGGTGGCCCTAGGTACAAGAGTTTCCCCTACTTCCGATTATCCGAGTTAATGGAGGCGAGGAGTAGCACAAATTATCCAATTTCTACTCAGTTTTATTATATTTTCAAAAAAATACTACACTTGCTTTTCTATTTTGTTAATTTAATTTGTGTATATAATCCGTAGTTTATTTTTGCTTTATTGAATCTTTATATGGTTTTCAGACATCACAATGAATTGAGTCATTTAAAAGCTAAAAAAGTTCAGTCCATTTTTTGAAATTATTTAAATTTCAGTGTCAAAGAACTTGATGGACTCCTCACTTTTTACATTCATAATAAATTTTCCGATCAATGAGGATTTACACCCCACATTGGCAAAATTCGTTTTGGACCTCTAAAAATAAGTCACTTTTTTCAGAAGACAATCCAGTACAGTCCATAATCTATTGTAAATCCTTGCAATAATAAACAGGAAATCCAACGTAAATAAAGCACAAATAGCAGTAAGGAGCAATTTTGTATACGGCCGTTTCGAAGCTGAAAAGGAGCTTGTTCATCAGTGCAAAGAACTTAGTGGCAGCTCAACTAAGCCAAGCTTAGTTTTCGGCTTTTTGAGCTGCCACTTAAGTTCTTTGCACTGATGAACAAGCTCCTTTGCAACTTCGAAACGGCCGTATGCAAAATTGCACCTTACTGATATTTGTGCTTTATTTACGTTGGATTTCCTGTTTATTCCTGGAGCACAAAGGTTTTGTCTTTTATTTTCAAAATCCTTGCAATAATGCAATTCAAACGCAGAAGCAAGTACTTGATGATAACTGTAAAATCGTTTAGTGCTGTTTCATTACCAAAAAAAAAGTAGATGAGACAGTCACAGTTTAACTGCTGCAGAAATAAGTACTTGTGAATTATTAAACAATAATTTCAAAAAATTTCCGCAGTCGAAAATTAATTTGAAGATTGAATAGGACGTTATTGCTTTTTTTCACTTGCCAACTCGATTAAGTCCGTGAATCACTCAAAAATTGTCATGAAAATAACGGTGACTGTGAGGATATTCTATGTTATAGATTTTATATGTTGTCAGTTAAAAGTTCCGTCTGCAATAATGCATTCTACGTTGTTTATTTGAATTTATATTTTCAGATGAATTTTAAAAAACGATGTTTATTATTTTATCACTCTTCTCCACTTTTTGTTTTATTGGACCGATTTGACAAGTGAGTGTATCCGTCAGTGTATCTGCTATAATATCACTGTCTTCATAATGACACTGACTCATACAATCTAGCAGAGTGTCAAAATATGGTAGCAATGGGCTGTGTTCGATCAGATCGCCAGGCTTCTCTTCACTCTCTTTATTTTCAACTTCTTCCTGGGGTTAAATAATGGCAGCATTTAAAGTATCAGTGTCACTCATATGTTGAAACCCAGGTTCACGCAAATCCCTTTCTAACCACTCAAGAAGTTTCCCTTCATCAATCGCAGAACATTGAACAAGTGTTATTTTATACTACTTTATCCAATAAAAATCTTCTCAATATATATGAAACTGTTATTTTGAAAATCTTGCACTGTATACATGCATATCGGAAGGAATTTGCTTGCAGTTTTCAATAAACTATGTAGGTATTATTTTAGAGAATTTTTTCAGATTTTTTTTCTGCATGGATAATCGAGTTTACACTGTATGTTGATCACTCTCTGCAAATATCTGTTGATATCATGTCTGAAAGTACCAATTAGCTCCACAGAAGCTTCAGGGGGATGGATGGTTTTCGGAAACAAGGAATTCTATTAGGGTTTTCCAAATGAAAGTGAAACTTTTGAGGGGCTTTTAATGTAATGGTTTATTGGTTCGGATATGTGAACATGCAGGAAGTAACTGAGATACATGAGCTACATATCCTCAACATAGAGTCACCTTGTTGCTTCAAGCAAGTGTCCCACCGCTTACTAAATTTTGGATACCCTGAGCGAAGAACGTCCGTGGTTGTCTGAAGAACCAGTCTTTAACGACGTCCTGGACATCTGTACTTTTAGCAAACCGGTGGCCCTTGAAAGTCTTTTTCAATGGGCCGAAGATACGACTGTCACTGATTCATAAAAACCACGATTTCATAAAAAAACAGAATCCGAACTCAGAAATTACTTTATATATGAAATGGCACCTTGCCCACCATCTTTATTTGATGAACAAGAAGTGATGAGAAAATCACGTAAATATGTTATCTATAATTTGTTTCGGCCGATGGACACTCCGTCAAACATCGGAAGTGCTCTCTATGTGATTGACGGCGGGTTTCTACTTCACCGAGTACCGTGGGAGTTGAGAGAAAAGTTCTCTTTAGCTCTCAACAAATAGGTGGAGTATGTAAAAAAATACTTCGGGGCGCGATCAGTCATAGTATTTGATGGCTATCCAGTAGACCCTACATAGAAGAGAACAAAATCTTCAGAACGCCTTAGGAGGAACAAATATATTGCAGCAAACGTTGAATTCGATGATACAATGTTACTAACAATGTCAAAATAAAAATTTATCTGGAATGAAGGGAACAAAAAACGACTCATCTCAATGCAAATTCAAAAATTTGCTGATGAAAACATCGTTGTCGAACAGGCTGCAGATGATGCCGACACAACCATTGTCAGAATGCCTATAGAAAATTCTATACTCTCTGAATGTCTGATTGTGGTAGGAGAAGACATAGATCTTCTAGTAATTCTTACTGCATTAGCTCCTAATAGCGATCGGTTGTTTTTGATGAAGCCTGGAAAAGGAAAGTGTGAGACCGTCTTCTATTCCCCGACACACTTCAAAATGTCAAACAAAGTTAAAGAAAATATATTATTTCTTCACGCTTTTAGCGGATGCGATTCAACATCTGCCATTTTCAGACAGGGGAAGATGAAGTTGGCAAAGCTTCTCGACAAAGATGCGGAGGTACAAAGGACTGTGGAGATATTTAAAAACCGTGATGCGACTGCAGATGAAGTCGATGCTGCCGGCGAAAAAGTAATTGCTGCTTTGTATGCCGGATCGTTTCTTCAATCTTCTCCTCTGAATGAAACATGCTTTAAACTGTTCACCAAATCCTTAGTACAGAATACTTTCAACTTGGCTACTCTTCCTCCAACTGAAGAAGCTGCTCGACTGCACGCAATGAGGGCTTTCCTACAAATTAATTTGTGGAATGGTCATTTGATGGACCCAGTTCAGTGGGAATGGAAGGTTACTAAGCATGGGCTACTCTCACTACCATCAACAGCCGAACAAGCCCCGCAGGAACTGATTAATAATACTGCCTGCAAATGTTCGAAAGGGTGCCGAAATACTTGTGGTTGCAGGAAGCAAGGGATGAAATGTTCCCCAATATGCTATAATTGCAAAGGAGCGTCCTGCACCAATACACCAGATGAAATTAATGACGAATCAAACTTGAATGACAGCGAGGATATGCTACCTAAAATGATGACGAATTCGAAGACATGGATGACGTGGACCTTCAATCGGACCAATTGCTCCAGTCAGCTTCTACTTCCAAACGCAACAAATTCAAATAAACTTGTATTTTTATTATTTTTAATTTTTATTTTGTCAATCACCTACACATCAAAACTTACAAGTTTTTTGTACTTTAAGTCATTTTTTTACGTTTTAATTACATAAATATTTGCATCATAATGTGCGTTTTTCATTTCAAATCCTTAGATTCACCAAAACTGGTTCTTGGTTCGCCAGCAGGAATAAAAAGGAAAAGACGCTTTGTTGAAAATTGTACCTGTGTTCGTATATACGGTCAGCATAAGATTTGTATGATATCCAAATGTATTATTTATTTCATATAATACATTTTACATTGCAAAAATAAGGTTTAAAAATCCAAAACACGATTTTTTTGAAAAAAGAGAAAAAATTGTCGTTCTTTGAACTTGTATATCTTCCTAACAACTTCACGTAATTTCAATATAGGGTGCTCATTCGACGCAGAATTTTGTGTACTTCAATTTATAAACTAGTAACATTTTCCTAGAAATGCATCGTATAGGAGTTATTAGTGAAAAACTGTAAAAAGTCCGAAAATTTCGAGGTTTTTGGGACACCCCTCGTAGAGCACAAGCAGAAAATTGGTGCAAACTTCAATAAACTCTTTTTACATGCAAATGAAGAGATTAAAACCGTTTCCAGCTTTCCGAGAATTATTTCGTCTACAAACCCTATGTTGCCTGGCCTATTTAGACAGAAAAGAAATTCATTCAGTTAGAAAAAATTCTAAAGGTTTTAACTTCTCATTTCCTAAATCTAAAATTATTTCTGGATTTCAATTATCAAATGACTCGTTCTCAACTAATAATTTTTCCTTTTGGCAACTGAGCAAAATTTCTTTTGAAGAGTAGAGTTTCTGGGTCTATTGACTTTAACTCCTGTCGCAAGATGCTTATTATCAATGTATATGTGCTCAATAGAAAAAATTATTAAAATAATTTAAGTTACCAGTTACATTAATATAAAAATTAAGTTTAAAACCTTCAAAAAGTAGAAGGGTAAGATAAATTTAAAAATTAGAAGTATACTAAGATGAAATAAATTAAGATTAAAATGAAGAATTAAAAAATTTAAAGAAAATACGTTGAAATTAATTATAAAGTTACGGAAAAAATGGCCCTCAGCAAACAAGATGGAAAGTTCGAATAATAAAAGAAAAAAAAGGTCCTGTGCAGGGTCAAACAATTCGTAATGAGATGATTGCAGAGTTCCGCGGGGAAAACAAAAAACACCAAGATAAGGAAAATTGGAAAATGCGTTACCACCTAGGGCCGAACCCACAACGTAGTGTTTACCTAGTCAGCGCGATACCACTACACCACGACAGCAGACATGCAGGTGAGCAAGATGGGAGATATATTGCGGTAAGGCCGAATGTAAATATTAATCTCGGGTGGAAAAAGCGCTTAAAAAATAGACAGTTCTGACGAATTCAAAATTGGTGGTGGAAGAATCCCATCAGTTGCTCATTAATTAGAAACAAATTTCACGAACTTGCTGGAATTATTAGGGAGTAAAATAGTCGAAAAACTACGAACTCGGCATTCAGTTAAAAGTGAGTTTTGCAAGTACGCTCTTTTAGAATGAAAACTCTTTTTTATTGAATGTATTTGGTATATTTTGGAATCTGAACATCTAACAAATGCCGATAAATCGTAAAATTGACATTAATAAATGCAGAAAACCGAAATATTTGTCCATCAAAATTGCCGATTTCGTGAAATTCGGAAAACTGATTTGGGGAAAAAGCTTCGTTTGCAATGAAAAACATTTTTAAATTTATAAAAATGTGTGTATCCTTAAAGATGAAGAGTTGTAAAACACATGGAAATAAAAAAATTTGTCGATTGGAGGACAGAAAAGTTGAATTTTGCATGCATGAAAATAGTGGAAATTTGCGAAACGGAAAGGAGCTGGCCCCACCCGGAATGTCAGCTGTTTCAGCTCTCCTCTTCCATTGAGTTCGGCGGTTTTAAATGAATAATTAAAAAAGTTTAAAGTTTTGAAAGTTGAGAATAGCATCAGTGCACGCGTCTCGGCCGTCCGCGTATATCGGTACCAGTCGCGATATCCTGCTATGCTCGGTTTGCGAGATTAGCCCGTCCCCGTGTCTGCTGACTGACAAACTAACATTTGTTTATACCTTCAGCTGTTAATAGTAAGATTTTAACTCACCTCCAGCCATTATGTACCCAATGCAGCCTAAGCATGACATAAAAATATAGAATCCACCAAGCCTCACAATACAACCTGATAACAATGGATTGGGTGTTGTTGCAACTTTCTCTTGATCTTTGATATGCAGAGATTTGACAAACGTGAGTATACTAGACTTTTGGCGCACATGCGCGGGGTATCCCCCCCCCCCATCGCGATGGGGATGATTCGCGCATCCGCGTCCCAGGTGTGATGGTTCGCTCCTTTCAAAGTCGTGTTCGATTTATAAAAAAAATGTAAATGACGTTTTTGTTCACAATTTAGTGCCCTTCAATTTTTAAATTCAAATTTTTACATAAAATCAATATTTTTCAAGTTACTTGCAAAAGACTAAAAAAGTGTACACATTTTCCAAGATGGCGGCGAAAGCTCAAGTCTGATCGGTGGGGACTTTTAGTATGTTCATTAGCATGTCTAAACAAACATCTCCAATTTTCAAAACCTTCATATTTTTTTAGACATAAAACCTATTTTGACTGGGCTAATGGTGCAGTTACCTTCATACAGTCTATAGCGTATGACAACACGGTAAAAAGTCAACTACTCTGCAGTAAATCCAGCATAGCATCAATTCGAAATGTAACAATTCCGAGGTTAGAAATAAATACTTGTCTACTTGTATCTGAACTTATGAAAAGATGTTTAGCATCATTTAATCTACAAATTGAATCAGCGTTCTTATGGTCCGACTCCACTATTGCTCTTTCTTTTATAAAAACATCGCCTCGTCAACTAAAAACTTTCGTCTGGAACAGAGTTAGTAACATTCAACGACTGACTGAAAATTTCCACTGGAGTCACGTCTCCTCCAAGCAGAATTCGGCAGGCATTATTTCACGAGCACTAGATGCTAAAGATCTTTCATCAAGAGTTTTTTGGTGGAAAGGACCTACATTACCACAGTAGGATAAAATTGTTCCAATGGATATTCCTGATTTAGGCCAGTAGGCAGGGGGGGGGGATATCCCGGATTCTGAAATAATTCAAACAAAGGAGGAAACTTTTTTAATCACTTTATTTTAGGTAAAATATGAATATCCTGAGTTTTCCTCGAGCGCTGGTGGTTAGGTAAAAAAATTGAGTAAAAAAGAGGTATTTTTTCAGTTTTTCCAAAATAAATTAAAAACGGTTCATCCAATCAAAGAAACCGTAGTAAAAAATTTTTAGAGCATTAAATTCTGCGTAAAATGAGTACCAATACATAAAAATTACTCCGGTCATAAGGTTACTAGCTTCTCCCGAAGTTGCCGTCATTTTTTCAACTTTTGCTAGTAAGTGTGATTTTTGGTATAATTGTGTTTTTCGGGGAAAGTACCTGCTCGAAGAAAAAATAGCTCTAACTAAATGTTGTGGAGCATTTAAATCTGCATTCAATGAGTACTTTTCATTACGCCGAATAGTAAAAAAGCCATTTTCTACAAAATTCTTGTACTCTATAAGAGTCAGCTTATTGTGTAAGACAAGCATGCCCTGCAAGTACAGTGTTACAGACTGCGTACAAAAAATAGCCACTTGCAAGGAAGTAAGGCAGCATTCTTTTCACACAAAGTAGATGAAGCTTCCAGGCTCCACTTCTTTCTGCTTGGAATTGCTTTATCAACGTTACCATTGGAAAATATTGCACCCATATTTTTGCGGTAGGTCCATTATTTTCCAGCTCTCCGAATTTCTGAGTAAACTATTGCCCAATACTAGCAGTATCTGATTCAGAAAGAGAACAGTCTACATCACTGATGGCATCTCGCTCTTCATCTGAAATCTCAATCTTCGAAAGAACGATCTTTGTAATTGCCAAGTGGCACATCATGTGAGCCCTAACAGCTCTCGAATATGCATGGCCCGTCATCAGTTTCTGAATTGATGCCCGAGCATAGGCAATGCTCAGTAAGTCCTGCAACCCACTGCCATACATGATGTATCATACTACTTCCAGGAAGAACATTAGTAGATGGAAGCCCCCCCCCCCCCAAACGGACAGTTACGACCCAAGCTCAGATTCTACGGAACTTGAGGAAATGATTTCCCGAGCCTTCCAGTAAAGGGGCTGATCGATGGTCACAAAACAATGGCTCTGCTCTATTATTCTGTTCTATATCTTTACATTCATTAGCTGCACTAACAAGAGCACTGCACGCGGTGTCATAGTTTGAGGTAGGAGAATCGGTGAAAGGAAGAAACATAATTTGTGATTTACAGTACTGTTTTGTACATGTAATGTCTTCCATACAGCCATTCAAGCCTGGGGTCTCATCGCATTGCCATTTTTTATAAATCCACATTAAATCACTTGGCAAAACTTCAACTGTATAATTGATTTCACCGTGTTCAATAATGATGCTACTCAGTGTTGTTCTGCTCTGAAAAGGTAACAATGGGATAGCACCAGATTTCCCTACAATCCCAGCGCTTGGAATCACTCCCACTCTTGCGACTGGGCCTTGTGAAGAAAGAGAAGAAGAGGGGGTTATGCACTTAATTCCACCCATTGCGTAAAATGTGTTTTATCCGTTTAAAGTATCAACATTGATATCTGCGTTATCAAAATCAAATTGGGAGGACCCACGCAATGCACGGCTTCTTGGATGCTGTAGACAAGACATTTCAAACGTTCTGACTTCATCGTAAGAACAGCAAAAGCCCAGTGCATGAGCTATACATATTAAATCTTTAGAACAACATTTCCTTGATAAAAGTGCGCCAATACCTACTTGTATTGATGAAATAAAAGATTTTGGCCTTGTTGCAGAAATTATTGAGTGTGAAATTGCAGTTACCTTGGTTTTCCATTTTCCTTTCCATGCTTGCTTTTCCTGATAATTGAATTTAGGAGATACTGCAATGATTCAGGAATATTCTGCTCAGCATTCTCCAAAAAATTTTGTTGATCAGGGTACTTACCCATGTCGTACACCTTGGATCTTATGTATTCCCTTATTATATCTGCAGCTACTTTAGCAATACTCTTGTTCATAATTTTTTCGAGATTCATACCAACTTGCGCTGAAAATTTTATAACTAGTGTTACGAAAACATATAATGGGTTGTCTATTGTATCCTGCTGTAATAATGATGTCACCGCCATATTTTCCCACCAGTCTTCTCTTGAGAGTTTTTTTCAGACGGATTAGGTCCTTTGAAATCTTTTAATAATTCATAGGTTGTAACAAGACCTACTCGGTCACGTTTTGCTTTTGGTTTTCTTATTTTCTGAAAATCTTCTTATGCATTCTCAGCACACTAAAAACAGTCCTTTTGGAAATTGAATGTTGGTATGTTAGATCGTCGAGCACCAGCACCACTAATACTTGCTTTTGCTGCGGCAACAATGGATTTTCTCTTGTGTAAGCCTTTTGGCACTTGACATGAATTTTGACAGTCGTACAGTTTTTAAAAAGATTATGCTTACCATCACCTCTATTTTTGCTGTATTCTATCAATGTTTTAACCCCGCTTTCTTTCACAACTATTGTCTCACCTTCTACAAATGTTTCTGCATAAACTGGACAAAGGTCTGACATTGTTGATACTGATTAGAATACTGTGTGAGACACGTTATGTAGCGGAATGAAATAATAACGCAAGCAACATTAAAAACACGGAACACAACCGTACTAAATCGCAACTTGGCAGTTACTGGAAGACGATCGGGGGGGGGGGGGGGGGGTTGACTCGTCACCATGAACCTAGCGGGTGTCCTTTGACCTAACCACAAGCGCTTGCCTCGTCGGAGGGGGAAACTCAGGATATTAATATTTGACCTAAAATAAAGTGATTTAAAAAGTTTCCACCTTTGTTTGAATTTTTTCCGATTCCGGGATCCCCCCCCCCGCCCATTTCCCCCCAAAATACAAGTATAGCGAAAATCGCACTTACTAGCAAAATTGAAAAAATAACGGCAACTTCGGAAGAAACTAGTAACCTTATAACCGAAGTAACTTTTATGTATTGGTATTCATTTTACGAAGAATTTAATGCTCTAAAAAATTTGTATTACGGTTTCTTTGATTGGATGAACCGTTTTTAATTTATTTTGAAAAAACACCTCTTTTTCACTCAATTTTTTTACCTAACCACCAGCGCTCGCCTCGGCGGAGGGGGAAAACTCAGGATATTCATATTTGACGTAAAATAAAGTGATTAAAAAAGTTTCCACTTTTGTTTGAATTATTTCCGAATTCAACTCCCTACCTACTGGCCTAACTACTCTTCTGAAAATTAACACAAAGGGCACTCCGATAAAAATCTAATTTTTACATGTGACAGTTTTTTTATATACATTTTTAAGTTTAACTAATAATTATTTGAAATTAATTAGTATTTTATCATATATTTTTAGTAATTGTAGGGCAGGCCACAAATTAAATGGACCGCTCACCACCAAGTGATTGAGGTGGTCAGAGGTATCGATAATAAAAGCCGTCCAGATAAGATATTTTGAAAAAGAGTTTATCAATCTTCTAAAGTCTGTGCCCAAAGGTAGTGGATTGCAAAATTTAAATCCATTTTTAGACGAAAACATTTTAAGAGTTGGAGGTCGTTAAGGTAATTCTGACTTAAAATGTGATCAGAAACACCCCATTATTATTCCTAAGAGTAAAAAACTGACTCGAATGATTTTTCAGCATTTTCACAGGAAGAATTATCATGCAGGCGCACAAATGCTTCTGTATGCCGTTACGTAAAGAATTTTGGCCCATTAATGGCAGATTGACAGCAAGGAAAGTAGTTAACGATTGCATAATTTGCTTTAAGCAAAACCCTAAACCTGCTGTAACGGATGAGAAATCTACCCTCTGCTAGAGTAACTCCTAACGCACCGTTTAACGTTAACGGCGTGGATCTATGTGAACCCTTTTCTATAAAAATTCCTTATCAACGGAAATATATATTGAAAAAACTTTGTTTAAATTTTTATTTGTCTTGTGACTAAAGCTATTCACATGGAAATAGTTTCGGATTTGACATCATTCGGATTTGACCTTTATCGCATGTCTTAAAAGATTTTTTGCAAGACGAGGGAAAAGCGCGATAATTTACACAGATAACGCCACGAATTTCATTGGGGCATGTGCTGAATTAAAAAAACTGTACAAATTAATTCAAGAGCCTAATGAACAGCTTGGAAACTATTTGTCCTCAGAGCAGGTAACTTGGAAATTTATCCCCCCTAGATCCCCAAACTTTGGAGGATTATGGGAAGCAGGGGTAAAATCCTTCAAATATTATTTAAAGCGAGCAGTTGGTAATACTAATTTAACCCATGAAGAATTTTTAACGGTCATCACACAAATAGAGGCTATTTTAAATTCGAGACCTATTTGTCCATTGTCATCAGACCCTAATGACTTTCAAGCTTTAACACCGGGACACTTTTTAATAGGACGCCCGCTAAATTCTATCCCCGAACCCGAGCTTGTAGCTATAAACGACAATAGACTATCTAGATGGCAACTAACAACCAAATTAGTGCAAAGCATTTGGAAGAGGTGGAAGAATGATTACTTAACTAACTTACAACAAAGATCGAAATGGAAATTTGAAAAAGATAATGTAGAGGTGGGTGATTTAATTTTAATCAAGGAGGACAATATTCCCCCCTCAACATGGTCCATGGGTAGAATTAAAGAAACCATTAAAGGCACAGACGGTAAGGTTCGAGTAGTGATAATACAAATTCACACTGCTGTACTAAAAAGACCTATATCAAAGATATGAATTTTGCCAATGCAAAATTGAACTTTCTTATGTTTACTTCTTTTCTTTATTATTGTATTGTTGTATCTTATATTAGTATAGTTATAATGTGTTTATGTTTAATTTTTTTAGCGTCTTTCTACCCTTCCGAACTGGATAGCCTGTTTGGAACAATCAATGTGTCATCAGTAGAGCTTCCCCAATTGGAAACTTGGAACCTAAATGATGCTCAGCCGTCCGCTTGCTTCTTCCCCAGTGATGTGGTCCAGATTAGTGTAAATCGTACTTCCGGTCCTTAATTTCTCCTTGCCGAAAGCTCTTCTGAAAAAGGATCACACACAAGACCACACACGTACATCCATATAAAAAAATATACATTTCCTTCACGTTATCATAACACCGATAATGCCACGAATTTCATTGAGGCATGTGCAGAATTAAAAAAACTGCACAAATTAATTCAAGAGCCTAATGTTCAGCTAGGACACTATTTGTTCTCAGAGCAGGTAACTTGGAAATTTATTCTCCCCTACATCCCCAAACTTTGAAGGTGTTGCGGCCCATGCAGCGCCGCCTCCATCACGACGTATTGTTATGCGGCGAATGTTTATAACATTTTGACTGCTTAAATTTTCCAGGATCTCGGGGTCTGGAACGTTGAGGAGCTGATTCTGAAATCACACCCCTCGAATAATTCAGTGTTCTATGCGGTGTGACTGAAACAGGGAATTAACCAAAGGAAACTCATATAGATAGAATGACAGACTGTTGTGCCGCAGAAACCTCAATCATTAGATCCCCGGACCGGAGTTAATTGATGGCTGGTAACACATTGCAGACACATTTTCTCCCACAAGTGTTTGCAGTTTTCTGTATGAGAAATGGCGAAAGTGATGTAAAAGTGTTCTCGGAAAGTTTTAAAATTAAAATTGATAAAATTTCACTGCCATATACATTTGCTGCTCTCTCGATGAGGAAGAAAATGAAGAATTTGAAAGATTCATCATAAAAAAGGCCGGATCGTTCAAACACCGACCGCCCCACCCACCATGGAGCCCAACAAGGGGATGCAGGGTTCTGCACCAGTGCTAGCCGGGTGTATACGCGCACGAAACGATCCTGAAGCAGACTCCACCCTTAACAAGATGTCCAGTAATCGGAACGATTGCTTGGTTCCAAGCCGAAGACAAAGTCAGCGACCAGCCGATTGATACAATAGGGAACCACTATGTACCTCCCGTTTTACCTGAAGTAAGGGCCAAAGCAGTATATTGGGATACCAAAACTGTCCCTCAACTGCCAGGATTCCCTTTTCCAGGGACACGGGTCTCCACGCACGATAAACACGTGGTTGATATACGCGCCACTAGACGCTAGATGCAACAGAGCGGCAACATCATCTAATGGGGAGCCCTCGCCTCCGAAGTGGAAACACAACGAGGGAGCATAGAAAGAAAAAAGGAAGAGAGAAGAGGAAAACCGAAAAGAGAGATAGTTCGCTGGGTTACCTCGGGACTGTGACACCCGTGTTTATCTAAAGGTAAACCCACTGAGGGGGTATAGAAAGTTTACATCCGTGTCTAATCCGGATATGGGTACGTTAAATCCGTAGACCGAAAGTCCCTCTATGAATGCCAGTGAGGGTGGGAGAGGGTATGATCCCCTCAGATGTCGCCCCTGGAAGTGATCGGTCAAAATTGCGGTGGCAACTAGCTAAGACGGTCTCCGACCCTTGTGATGCTAATTAAACCGGAGCCGCACACTTCAGCTCGAAGCCTTTATGGACCTGGTCTGGAATTTCCAGCCAGGGGGCATAAGAAACAACAAGAGTTTGCAGGACATCGTAGTGTGTGTGGCCTAGGTGGAAATTCTAGAGCGACAAGTGCGCCCCCAGACGGTAGTTGGAATTCAAGGCAAGATAGACAGTTGAGAATTGGGGCAGCCGGAGGTAGGAGCTCCAGCACGAAGGTTGGCGGCTAGACAAACGATCCCTTTGTGCGAACATTCTCAGTGAGGGAGAAATACTGTAAGCGAGTAAGCTAGAATACCATAGGGCTTCACGTATGTGCAGATTATTTTATTCTTTTGTTTACGTGTAACTGTTGTCTGTCAGGTTCAATAAACGTCCTCGTGTGACATCTGTATCTCATTTGAGTGAAGGACGGCAAAAATCACTCAACACCACGATTGTTATTACACACACTTAAGGCTGCTGTATACTAATCCTATTGGATTTGCTCACCTAAATGTTAACCTATGGAGAAAATGTGTCCAAGGATTACCGACTAGGATTGAAAGATTAAAAAAAAAAATGTACTCCGTAATAGAGAATGAAATTTTACAGCTTGGGACATTTTTCGTTTAAAAAAACGGCAAATATTTTAAAATTTATATTATTGGGGGGGGGGGGGGATCTGGTATAGCGTGTTTTAAACGCTCCTAAGTTTCTTTGGTGGATGTAATTTATAAAATGAATCCTGTTGCAAGGTGCAGAAAAGTTTAGTCTATCTAAAAATACCAATTTCATTGGATTATCAGCATTTATGTAGCTGCCAATAGTAGACACATTTTCTCCGTGGGTTAATATTGAGGTGAACGAATCCAATAGGGTTATTACACAACAGCCTTAACAGGTTTTCACTTTGATTTTAATGAAATTGGCCGGCAAACATCCCAACTTCCACACGTATGTGTCGGCAAATTATACTTGAGGTAAGAAAACATGCATAAATCGCAAAATTTTTTATTATCAAACGTAATATACCAGGAACAGAAGGCTTTGAAACACAGAATCCCGTGCATACAATTAGGATATTTAAGTACAAAATTAAGTTTATCACAGACTAAAATATGAAAAGTTATAAACTACAAATTTTGCACAAAAATATCATTTACCTACCTGACTAGTTTCCTTATTACAAGTACACTGCAAGGCATTTCTCATTGACATTACATAGTAGTGTAACAAAACGTAAATCAAAAAGTGGCTAAAGTGCCATCTTTGAATAAATTCTATAATTTGAGGGTTAAGCTTTTTGAAAAAAGTCGCTGATCTAGTAACATTTACAAAAGTAGAGGTGATTGCCAAGCATGATGATATCAAAATAGAAGCAAGATTGTATCTTCAGCAACCTTAATCTATATTGATTAGCGCAATTGAAGAAAATATATCTCAAGCTTCTTTATGCTTTGAAATATTAAATTAAAAATCATACATGTAATTCAACATAAAAATTGTGTTGTCTTTGTTGTAATTTCTTTACTTTCATTGATAATTCCAGAATAAAAACTATTATGACCAGTGGCGCACCCAGGATTTTTTCTTGGGGGGAGGGGGAGGGGGCGAGATGAAAGGATAAAAATATTTATAATGCAAAATCAATATTCATAATGCAATTTTTTTTTTTTTTTTTTTTTTTTTTGGGGGGGGGGGGGGGGGATCTCAAATATTTCACCAAATATGGAACAAATACTGTCTGAGGTTCAGGTTCTCCTTTTTCACAATTTTTTTTTCAATTTTAGTTTTATTTAGATAAATGGAGTTTCTAATTTTAAATGTTTAAGTATAAAGCTTATAACTTTAGAATCAGGCTCTTTTTTAATTTTAACTTTTGTTGAATTTTAACTAAATGAAATACAAATATATATTAATATTTAAAATGAAATTTCAGTCACATGATATTCGGTAAAAAACAAGAATAGATAGTACGCAAGACTTCTTTTGGTTGTTATTATGCAAAGTAAATATAAACCCAAAATCTATAGTTCACTGATTTTTGAAAAAGTTTTAAAAAAATTTCTCAAAATTTGCCTATTTGGTTTTTCTATTCTTTTGTTAATATTTTCCCAATTTTTTTTTTAAAAATTTGATGTTATTAATTTTTGTTGGGGTTGCATGATTTTTTATTTAAAAGGGGAGTCATCACCTTTGAACCTTCAAAAAATTGAATTTTACTTTTTTGCATTTTTAGAATATTTGAACATTTCTGAATCATTTAAAACAAACTGTGTTCAAATATTCCAACTAGAACATTAAAAACTATGACATGAAAGAAGCAGTTCCAATGGAAACATTACCAGTGTGGGAACTTTAAAAGCCCTTTCCTTGTAATGATCATATTCATGCTTGCGCTCACTGTATAAAGAAACTACTGCAGCTATTTTGAAAAGAAAAGACAATACCTTTGTGCTGGAGGAATAAACAGGAAATCCAACGTAAATAAAGCACAAATAGCAGTGAGGTGCAATTTTGCATACGGCCGTTTCAGCTTCGAAACGGCCGTATGCAAAATTGCACCTCACTGCTATTTGTGCTTTATTTACATTGGATTTCCTGTTTAAGAATTTGCACCAAATTTTTTCTTAAATTTATTTTGCTATCAATTTATAGCATTTGAACTTGTAATTTTAATGGGCTTTTTCAGTTTTTTTAAATCTGATTGTCCTGGAGAAAATATTTTTGGGTGTTTAAAAATTTGAATAGGTGTAGAAATATACCCAATGTTTTAACATCACAAAAATACAAAAATTATTATTGAAACTTAGTACGTGTTGTAAATCTGCGTGCAGTGTTTCAGTATAAATTTAAAATTTTCAGAAAATACACTCACTTCTTATGTCATAAATAAAATTCTTATTTACTTGTAATAAAATTAATTCAAGGAACATAATCTATAAGTTTAGCGAACTAATACTGAAAATTTCATATATAATGGACAATAACAAAAAAATTATAGAAGTTCAAATAAACAGCAAAAATTCTGACTTTTCAACTTGTGTAAAGGTGATGACTCCCCTTAAAGAAAATGGGTCACGGTTGAAAAAAGTTTGTGCACCACTGCTTTAGCCTATATTCAAGTTAGTGTGTAAGACGAATTTAAATTTTATTTTATTCCCACACAAATCTGCTTCAATGAACAAAATATTTCTCACAGTAAACAATGGGTTAGTAAGTATTTAGAGATTCTATTACTTCATAAAACAGAATCAATAAATAATTAAAGAAACATAAAAACAGCTTAAAAATTGTACAAGAAATTTATAGTTAAAACAAATGGATTTTTTTATAACTTAAATTCAAGGTAGCTGAAAATACAACCACTCACAATACCTATAATACTTTGTCATGAAAACATCAGCATAATACTTATCACATTGACATAAACAGAAATTCGAAGAAAATTAGATTTTGGCCTACATATTTGAATTGCTTAACACACATGACAAAATTACGAGATTAAAAATTCAAATATTATGCTTATATTTAAGACCTTTCCAAATTAAAAATGGTGTGAAAGCATAGAGTGTTGCAGTAGTTCTACATAAAAGAACAAACTAAAAAAATATGTTTCATAACCAGGAAATTGACAAATCTTAAATATCGAACAAAATAGCTAAATACTGCCATAAACTAAATAAAAACAATTTTTGACAATTTGAAAATTCATGATACATTTTAAACGCATAAAACACATTAAAAAAATTAATTACTTTACCTTACATTTTATCAACACTTTTGTCAAATAATAAATCACCGTAAGAGAAATACAAGGTTAAGATGAATTTTGATTCACAAAATTCATTCCCTTAATGCAGGGGTTCCCAACCTGTGGATCATGACTACTAAGGAACACAAAGTTTTTAAAAATTTTAAATTTATTTATTTATTATTATTATTATTATTTATTTATTTATATTTATTTTTTTGGGGGGGGGGAGGGGGGTTGAAAGAGATTTATTCAATTAAAATAACTTTATAGCGAATTTCACCAACAAAATTTGTCAGTCTATATTTACCATGAAACTAAAGCAGTGATGTCTTTTAAAGGGAAAAATGTTATTCCAAGTGCAAACAGTTGATTAACAGAATCAACTGTTGCAAACAGAAATCTACCGCCTTTATTTGCCTGTACATGAAAATTGCAGTTACTACATATAGTAAAAAAATTCTAATTGTCAGTTTGTCTTTCATCAGTCTGTGCTGTCACTTTTCTCATTCTTATTGTAGTTTCCTCTATTGAATAAAGCAATTTTATTTAAGTAAGAGTTTTTCTATTTCTTTTTATTATGTAATTCTGTATCATTATGGTAGGTGAATTATTTTTCTTGAGGTTCTGTTCTGTTTTTGCTTTTGTCCACCTTTGACTGAGGGATGGAATGTTTCTGAAAGATTTCTTTTTTGTTAAATTAAACATTTAGTTGGAATTAAAACAATAAAAAATTTAGTGTTTTTTCCTTTAAGTTTTAAAAGACCCTTTTAATGAAAAAAAGGCAAGGGGAAGGTGGGGTGTAGGAAGCGTAGAAACCATTGAAGGGGGTCAAGACTTGAAAAAGGTTGGGAAACACTGCCGTAGTACATTTTATCTTAAAATAAAGAGCAAAACTCAAGAATTTTCCTTCAAAGAAATAGTAAACACAGATATGTAATGTGTGAAGAAAATGTTCTGATGAAATACAAAGGAATACTTTATCATCAAAACAAAAATAATTTCAGTGCTTTATTTCTCTCATGATTTTTTTCAGTTGCACTGTTACACAATTTATCAAATAGAGAAACTTCGGATGGAATCAAGTCAATTTTACTACAGGGTGACCAAAAAGTCACTAGACCATTCTAGAACATAAATTTTTTACAGTTAATTCTTAGAAATATTTTGTTTCAGATTCAACTGTAATCCTTGGAAAATAATTATGGAGAAATTTATGACAGAGCAACAAGTAAAAATAATCCAATTTTATGTAGAATATAAACAACCAATTGTGCTAACCCAAAGAGCTTACATTCATTATAAAAGGGTAAGAAAACCACCATCTAAACAATTGTTACCCAATTTATTTTGGTGGTTTCAAGAACAGGGGGCTGTGAGTGATTTACCTGGTGCTGGAAGACCACGTTCAAGGAGGTCTCAGGACAATATTCAGCAAGTATGAAGGAGCACTGAAGATCATTCATCAACCTGACAGCAGTCCCATGAAGCCTACTACAGAGGATTCATAGTATGCTGAATTTATTCTCAAATAAGATGCAGCTAGTGCAGAAGCTGAAGCCAGTAGATTATCAGGTAACAAATTTCAAACCATACAGCAATTAAAGACCAATTAAAGATACAGCAAATACAGCAATCCATGAAAAAAATTGAAGGAATAAACCAGGAAATGTTACGACAGGTGATGGGGCACTCCTTAGAAAGAGCCCGCCTTTGTCAAGAACAAAATGGTGGCTATTTGAAAGATGTCATTTACAAAGCTAGTTAAAAATGATTTCCAAGAAGTGCATTTATCTATTATAAAAGAATAAATGGAAAATTAAAAAAAATAGAATTATTCTACTTTAAAATGGTCTCATAACTTTTGGGCCACATATTCACTTTATTATACTGCCAGAAAAAACTATCAAATTTGAAATTATAATTTATCCTAACTTTTTATATATATTTATAAAATAAAAAATAATAAAAAAAAAAACTGCAGCAGATGAATATGAGGTATACTCACACAAAATACTGTAAAACCTGAACTGAGAACATTTTTTCACAAAATTCTTAGTAGCATGATTAAAGAGGTTAAGGGTTTTGATTAAATAAAATTAGGAACTTCCAAAACCTAAATACTTCTTCTTGAAAGGGTAGCCTATTTAGAAGTATTTTTTTAGAGAAAGTATTTTGCAAAAAATACTCTATTAGATTTTTAAAGGAAAATACAGAGAACTTTAAACACATCTTTTGAAAAGTGATATTTCACATTCAGTTCTAAAATTCATTCAGAACCATAATGTTCCGGTTGCTACTGCAGGTAATAAACATGTTTTGTTCTTTTGAAGCTTAACTCTCTGTCCTTCCACAGGTTTTATTATTATTCACATTATATTATGTTAAGTAGAATTCAGTTTACTAATTTTGTATTAATTGCTTTCATTTCTGGAGTTAGAAACAATGCTTAAATAAATTTGAATATTTCTGAACAACATTATTGGCTCCAATTCCCAAAAATTTCTATGCAATATGCCAATACAGACTGACCTCAATTAGCTAAACATTCATTCTCATGCCCTTACATACAATACATAAATGCTCTACTACATTTCCCATGGAAATTTCCTGATATAATATACTAACATATATATAATGTCTAACAAATTTACAAAAGAGAAATAGAAGCTTTTAAAAGAAGTTACTAGGATTTTTTTGGTTTATTATTAAAAAAAATAAATAAATAAAAGGAAGGCAATGAAGTTTTTATAGAAGCCAAGATAAGACATTTTGGTTTCTGTGGCTTACTGTGTTGGAGTTCTCTTACTCTGCTCCTAAGAAAAACAGCTGAATTTGCTTATAAATACTATGAATTGAGTTTCATTTACAGTTAATTATTTGAAGGTTTTTCTAATCCTTGACTTTCAGTGGTCCCTTTTTTGACATTTAATAACTGAAACTCAGCAAAGTGATGAATTTAAGTTCAACACCAGATATTTACCTACACATGTTAAACGCATTCTACTATCTTAATTTTCAATAGATTATTGTGTTACAAAATTGAAGAAATTTCCAAACACTTAAATTTCTTAACCACTGACTTCCAGAGAAGTGTTTAGCATAAAGCAAAATGCTTAATGAAGATGCAAATACAGTGCATACCTAAGGTGCTCTCAATTTTCTTGGACCTATATTTTTCTTTTATTTTCACATTAATTCAATGGTGGCTCCCCCTATTCCCTCCCCCCCCAAAAAAAAATGCCTGGTGTATTTTTTTTTTCATAGCCTAAAATTATATAATCATAGACCTAATACTAAATGAGTTTAAATTTAAAATAAGACGATGTTTCTCTCTTTTATATATATATATATATATATATACAGTGGCACACTCAGGATTTAATCTTGGAGGAGGCTGAATTGAAAGGATAAAAATATTTGTAATGCAAATTCATAATGCAATATCTATTTCTTTTTTTTTTTTTTTTTGGGGGGGGGGGGCCTTGGCCCACCCCCTGGGTGTGCCCCTGTATATATATCTATATATATATATATATATATATATATATATATATATATATATATATATATATATAACCTTAAAAGCCGAAATTGCCTTAATAAACATTGCTTTTTGGTAAAATAAAATACAATGCAAACCCAAGAATGGCTTGGAAAGCATTATGGCACATCATCTCCGTCAAAAACAACCCTTTGTCGATGGTTTAGCGAGTTAAAAATTGGTCTTACGAACACCGATGATGATGCACATCCAATTGAAGCAACAACTCATCAAAAAAGTCCACCATATTGTTTCAGATGACCGCAAGGTGAAAGTAAGGGAGATAGCAGACATATCAACAGAACGGGTGAGTTATATTTCACATGAGCATTTAAATATGATAAAGCTTTGTGCGAGATAGTGCTGCATTTTCTAACAATCAACCAAAAAACAGCAACATATCGATAATTCAGAGCGCACTTTGGAGCTATTAAAGCATAATCCAAATGGATTTTTCTACCAATTCATAATAGATGAAACATGGATCCATTACTATACACCTGAGTCAAAAAGGTTGGAAAGGTCTTGAACAGTATTTTTTGGGATTCACATAGCATAATATTCATTGACTATCTTGAGAAAGGAAAAACAATTGCAGGAGAGTATTATGCAGCATTATTGGACTGCTTGAAGGACAAAATCAAGAAAAAAAGGCCACACATGGTAAAAAAAAAGTGTTCTGTTTTACCAAGACAATGTACCAGCTCACATCGGTGAAGGCGATGGTAAAATTGAATGAATTAAAATACAAATTGCTCCACTATCCCCCGTATTCTCTAGATATGGCCTCCGACTATTATTTGTTTCCTAACTTGAAGAGATTTAAAACAAATGAAGATGTCAAATGCGAAACTCATGCATATTTTGAAGCCCTTGACAAATCATATTAATGAAAGGTATTCAAATGTTAGAGGACCGTTGGAATAAGTGTATCGCTCTTGAAGGAAACTGTTGAAGAATAAAATCGATTTTTGACAAAAAATTATTTTTTCATTGCTAGTCCTGGGACTTTTCACTCCATGTAGTACCTAACAAACCCAGGAGTGGCAAGAAATGATGAAATTAACTGGCAGTGGCAAGAAAAGTTTAACCTATTTCGGAAAAACTAAATTCTTGTACTAAACAATTGCAAAATATGCAAGTTCAAATATAGTAATAGGAACACTTAGTTTACACAAACTAATAAATCAGAGCAAGCTTGGCAACTACAGAATAAATCATAATCAAACTTTTCTGGGATATATTCACACAATGATAAAAGCAAATTAATTTTCAAAAGAACCAATTCTTCAAAAGTGAATATTATTTTTGGATTTATTAAAGGAATACTTAAGTTATTGGATATATTTATGATAATTACTTTAAAAAAAGAGGAAAAATCACCTATCACAAATTATGAATTTTAATCATACAGAAATGGGTATGGTTATTTGCCTCTCACAAATTAAATGCAGACAGTCAAATGAATAGCTTCAACTTCACCAACCTCTTTTTTTAAAGACCAAAACAGATATTTAACTGAACTGACTTCAGTTACAAAAAATTTACATGCCCCAAAAACAGGTATTCAGAATACTCAACTTCTACTGCCAAAAGTTTAAGAACAATATACTTGTATTTGACCTAACTCTTGAAATTTTAAAAACACTTTTATTGCTGTATTTATAATTTTTTAGAGATTAAAGACACTAGTATTTCAAAATATAAACCAAAATCTATACGAAAACAGATTTAAGTTTAAATTTGCTTCCTTTTTCTATTAGATAGATTTTTTCAAGTAAAATAAATAATGTGAATAAATTATTTGACAGAATGTAGTACGGCTCATTTGCATCTGAACAGTTTTGACAACTTCTAACATTGGACCATAATAAGCTAAAGTTGCAAGACGAAGCTCTCAATCTTTATAAATACTTTAAATGCCGTCTTCTCAAGAAGGAACTTTATAAATACTTTAAATGCTGTGGCTGACAGCTAGTTATGGGACTGCCTCTACAGAATCAGCCCCTCCCCAATAATATGAGTATATTGGGCTAGCAGACTGTCAAACATTGGAGGGTTGGTTAAACATTGACATCATAATCCAACTTGAAATTGACTAGACGCCAACTAAGAGTTGGTCAGCCAGCTGCCGTCAGTCCATAGTTGAATTTCATCTCTCTTCCATTCAAGAGGATATTTTTCATAAGACTTTTATTACGGAAAGTTTTGTACATTCGTTTTGGTTTTCTTTGGGATTATTTTTATAGATAGAATACAAGATTACAGTTAAAATTAAATTAAAAATTTTTTAAATCATGAACAACATTGTTTCATTATAGATATTACACATAATTGAAACCTTTAATAAGTTTAAGATATTTATATTTTATTGCAACTACTTTATTACTTTTTTTCCTTGCTTTTCAGCTGTGTTTAGAAGAATAAAGTTATTGCACACGGAATCAACCACTGATATTTTTATCATCATCAGTCCAGTTAGTCGGTAAATTTGACATCAGTCCAATGACAAATCTGTCAGCATGCCATAGATGCAGTGGTTGGTCTGACATCACACTGATAGAGGCCCAACTGTTAAGGCCGCATACATGGCATCGTTCTGATAACCACTGTAAACCAGCGAGGTTGTATTACTTGGGTCTATATCTTTGTTTGCTAATGCCTCTCTAATAAGTGATACCACTTCCAATAACTTTAAAGGGTACATGTCAGGGAGATGATAATGGTATAAACAAAATGAAGTAAAAACTGCTGTTGAACACGCTCAAGATCTTACTTATTTTCCATTTAGCAGCTCCGAGTCAGTCTTTTCTTTATTTTTCCTCATCTTGTTTCTATAAATTAAATTTGAACTATAATTTAGGGGAGATTCAAATTCTTTAAAATACATAGAGGTCAAATGATGGCATTAAAATAATACGACACTAAAATTATTCACTTATTTCAGATAGGCAAAAAGGGCAGCATTGAGTATCTTTAAAAAATGCTTCTCGTAGAGGAAGTAATAATAGAAAAGAAACCTCAGTTAAAGACTTGTGTTGAACACCTTAGAGATACATGTTATTGCAATTCCTTGCTAAAATTCTGCTGATTAAGCATTTAAAAGCTTAAGATATTCAGAGCATTAGATAAAGAGTTATCTCAAATGACAAATGAAGCGATAAGTTTATTCAATTTTATGCTTTGAAATAAGTTACCATCACTTAAAATTAACCATGATTTAGGAAGCTTTTATTTAAAAACTTAAGGTATTCGGAGCATTAGATAAAGAGTTATATCAAATGACAAATAAAGCAATAAGTTTATTGCATTTTATGTTTTGAAATTAGTTGCCATCACTTAAAACTAACGAGGATTTAAGAATCTTATCTTCAGCTTATTCATTATCTTCAAACACCTTATGAGAAGCACTGACTTACAATTTCAATATACTTAATTTTGATAAGTGTGGTTTACTCTAAGTTTTATTTCACTATATTTTTTTAACGGTTTAGAAAATAAAAACCTTAATCCACTTTATATTTTAAGAATATTTTGTTATTTCTTGCTAAGTGGTTTTTCTTTATGACCTTTACATTTAAAAGATCGAGTATTTTGGTATTAGATCCAATTATATTTCAGATTCCATGATTAAAATTGATTTTAGAAAATAGTAAGAAAATAACTATGAAATGTAACATTGTTATAATATCACAAATATAAAGTATTACAGTTCCAGCATGTCTTTTTTTCACCATTAATAAGGTATACTGCATACATGTGATACCAAACAGAAAGATACCATTCCAATACTGCAGTCATGCCAATTTGAAACACACTCAAATCTACAGTTCAGTGCTTAAAAATTGAATGCTGTAATAAACATAATGCTAAAAATAACAAGTACATTTAAAAGCAAAAAACTAAGGAAGGAAAAAAAAAAAACAGCCAGAAGAAGCAAGTTTCTACCATCAAAGCAGTGACAGGAACAGAAAAAAAAATCTTCCACAAATGTAATACAGTACAACCTCCCAAATCCAGACATCTCAAATCCAGAAAGTTTTAATAAATGGCCAATTTTACTTTTCCATTTTACCGACAGATGTCGCTACCAAAATGATCAGTTAAAAAAAACCTTTTCTCTCAAGGAAGTGACAGCAGTGATTTTGAAGGCTTTCCAGTGTCTGGGAAATAAGCTGAAATAGTGGAATTAGTATAATGGGCAAATAAAGGCAACATTAACTTGGATAAATCCAACATACCGGAAGTTTTAGACATTGATGAAAATGTGCCAATTGAGCGATTCTGAAATTATTGATAGTGTGGAAATTAACAAAGGTTATGATGACAGCGATCGTGAAAGTGATTCAGAATGCCCCAAACAGAAAAAATGTCAACAGAATACCTAATAAAATCATTAGATAAAACAATATTAGGCTTAGAACAGCGGAATTTTATCTTGGAACATGAAATTATGGTAGTATATAGGATTCGAGAAAAATTTTCTAATAATCCAAAACTAAAGCAACAGATATTAATGACTGAAATGTTTAAATTATAATGTAATTATATGTTCTATATTCAGGTTTATTTAATAATTAAACCATTTTACAAGTTTTTTTAAGTTTGTTTATTTTTTTCCTAAAATTTTGTAGTGTTATTTAAAAACTTCTCAAATCTGGAAAATTCCCAAATCTGGAATTGCCGTGTCCTGAACGATTCCGGATTTGGGAGGTTGTACTGTATAAGCTAATGGTTCAGAAACTGGGTGATTACAGACCCCAGGAGTTTTATAGCGTAATTGTTTATTGTCCACAAATGGACAATGAACATGACAATATGAAGCCTGCAAGACAACATGATTGAATATATTGCCTAACATTTCATAAAACATTCCTGAAACAGCACCATATACAAGTTCACACAGGTACCAAGTTAGCATGTGTACCATAACAATGGAAAAAGATTTTTTTTTAAGTACACAAAATCCTCTTTTGATTGTAAATTTAGCTAATAAAACTAGGATTAATAAATTAGACATCAATGATAAGTATTTTCAACACTTAATTTTTTTTATAAGTTTCAAACTTGACACAATAAGTCTTTTTAAAAGCAAGTTTTAAAAATTATCTTTAAATCTAGCAATTTTTTAAAAGATATTAAGAAATTATGAAAAATCTGAGAAAAATGGCGATAGCACCTAAGAGTTTCTTTATTAAAAAAATTAAATTGTTAGTTATAAATTCCATACTGATAATAAAATTAATTAATATCTTATGATTTCATTTTACTTAAATATATTAAAAACAAAGAATTAATCTTGAATACAATAAAGTTAAAAAGAAAGGTAAGTAATCTTTGAATTACGAAGAGTTTCAGAATATAAGTCACAATAAATAGCAATAAAACACATTTGTACAAAATTGTTGCCTGAATTTTTAATCTTGTATTTTAAACACAGTGTCTATTATTAAGATAAAATATGCTGTTAAAATTATTTTCGACCTTATAACCAAAATTTTGTTACTATGATATATACACATTTTCACCAATTTGTATTATAGAAATGTTTAGAATTTTTTTTGAAATTATTATTTAATTTCCCCAAGTTCCTTTATTTTACTTTTCACTGTAAGGAAAAATCTATTTTCTCTGAGAAATTTAACTCTGATTAGGAACTAAAAATTAAGCAAAAAGAGTACATTAAAACATTCTAAAAACAAGAAGAAAAAATCTAGACATATTTGACAGAAAATAATTGAAGCAAGTTGTCCATCAAATAGTCTCCATTCAAAACATCATTTGATTATAAAGGAAATGTCATGAAAAAAGTAATAAAATGTAAACACTCTTGTTAACACTTAAATAGCACATTTCATATGAATAACGAAATTTCCATCTTAAAACTCTTAACTCTATGCAACAGCATACTAAAAGTGTACAAAATTAGCTTAAGCATGCACATTGAAAAGAGAATGAAAGGACAAAATAAAATTAAGAACTACATAAATATGAAAATATTTACAAAAAACATGCTTAATCCAATTTTTTCCCCCAAGAAAAAGTTATAAACTCTCCATCAATCTAAGCACTCAACACAGCATTTATTACAATGAACGTGGTTTAAACTTTGTTTCTTAGTATGGCTCAGTCATAAAAACAAACAATGAACAGGGAAAATTTAATATAGTCCATTTTCTACAGTTAATCAGAAGAACTAGAAGAACCTTCTCTTTGCTGGGGCAAATGAGACCTAGACACGTATTTGCTGAAAAAGAAAGTACGTTATTTCGTTAAATATAGGAAAATTTCATTTAAAAAACAGACCTTAACCCTTTTGACCCCAATGGGACATATATGTCCTGTAGATATTTCCAAATGGCATAAGAAAGTGTGAAATTTATTGGAATGCACATCCCACTGATTTCATGCGTTTACATTCATATGTTCGTGTGACTTCTTCCTGATAGATGTCACCAGCGCCCCACCAGTTTGTTTTTTCGTAACAGTTTCTGACTAGATTAAAAGTTAGTGCATTCTGGCAGCCCTTTTAGGCAGAGATAGATGAGTGAAGATACGTGTTGTTTTCGTTTTGTGCTGTGTATTTTTGCCGAATCAAGTAGTTTATTTGAAGTAAGTAAATTATTATAGTAGATTTAAAAAAAAATTAGTATTACGGGACATATATGTCCCAATGGTCTGTTATTATTGGGACATTATTGTCCTAGTTGTTATATAAAGATATCTATGCCTCATTTTCAAAGCTTGGCATTTCTGTATTTTTAGGCATAGGAATATCATGAATAGAAGGAAGGGATTGACTAATGGAGAAATAATGAAATTCTTGAATCAGACGGATTCAAGTGATGAATCGGGTGATTCAGATGCAGACAGGAAATATGAGCCTAGTTCCTCTGACAGTGATAGTAGTGAAGAATTGTTGATATGGTACATTGCAAAAACTGTTTTACAATGTACCATGCATAGAAATGTCATGAATAATGTTGTATAGATGTCTTGCAATAAAATTTTTTCAAAACTATTGTAAAATTAATTTAGAACTAGGGAATTGAACTTTCCACTGTATTTTATATCGTCACCTCAACACCATTGGGACACATGTGTCCCAGCTCCACAATTGCCCCATCAGTTAATTTTTGTTTTTATTTTTGAAGAATATTGCTATATCTACTTTATTTGACCTACTAAAGCCCTAATTTACCTTAATTTTGGAAAAGAAAAAAAACTGGTTACTAAAGGGTTAAACTTTTCTAGAATATTGTCTTAAATATCTTTCCTGAATGTCTCTGTGAATATTTTGGTGGAGACCAAACCAGTATTTTTTAAAATTATAAATAAAAATCTAATAGCTTCAGCGCTTTGACCACTGTTTAGTCACTCCTAATCCCATGTGTATGGTATAGAAATTAGGTAAATTCCTACTTTTTATAGCAGGGATGGGCAACTGGTGGCCTACAGATCACATCCAACCTGGCAAGATTTTTTTTAACCACCAGCCCTCTGCACTGACACAATTGAAAAAGAATATATTTTTATTTATAATATGAAATACTTCACTCACTTGTTCCATGATTAGCAGCACTTATATACAAAAGCCTCTTAGCCAACATAAAAAATAAGTCCAATGAAAGAAGAAGGTTTATAGATAAAAATTTATCTCACCTCCTACGTGTTTTCATCAAAAATTGACATTGATTTTACTGTCCTTACTACATTGAGTGCCCATCTAAAAGCATCTCATTAAATTTTGATCATAAATAAGTTTTATATTTTGTTTTGCAATAAAAACTTACTTTTGTATATCCCACTTAATTTCATTGAGAGGAAAATTGATTTTGTTTCATTTTCTAAAACAACTGTTTTATTTTCCAAAAATTACATGCATTTTTATTATTTGTATATGGTTTAAAAAAAAATGCACTTCAAAATTGCCACTTTGAAATTATTAAAAAAAAAAAAAAAAAAAAAAAAAAGATTTTACAAATTTGTGTTTTGCAATTTTTGCTTTTTTTTTGCAAATCATATATACATTTTGATATCACCAAAATGAATTTTTCACTAAGCAAACATTTATATTAAGAATTTCAAGTTTGAATGTAAACAGCGTATAGACTCATTTCTTAGTACTTGAAGAGAGGTCATCCTCCAATGGATTCCTAGCCATTGCGGCATCTATGGCAATGAGCAAGCCGACTTGTTGGCTAAGGAGGCTTCTACGCTACATCAACCTTGTCTCGCGACTCCTCTTCGAGATCTCAAGCAACTTCTCAGAAGCAATATCTGGCACAAAAGAATTTCTACTCTTAAAATCTTTAGCTCTGGCTACTATTCAGGAGAGATACCCAAATCGGGACTGGTTGCATGTGTATACTGATGGGTCTGCCACAACTTCCTCCAGTAGAGCTGGAGCATAATCCAAATTTTTCATTCTTAAAGAACCCCTCAGTGCTTGGATAGATAATTTTGACAGTGAAATTTTTGCAATATTTATGGTCCTTAGGGCTGTTGGTGACATCCTTCACCAAACACTGTCCTCTTCATTGACTCTCAGGCTGCAATTACTGACTATAGTCTATACCATCAGAACTCAAGTTTGAATGTAAACAGCATATAGACTCAGTACTGGAAGAGAGGTCGTCCTCCAATGCATTCCTAACCAATGCAGCATTTATGGCAATGAGCAAGCCGACATGTTGGTTAAGGAGGCTTTGACGCTACATCCACCTTGTCTCCCGACTCCTGTTTGAAATGTCAAGCAATTTCTCAGAAGTAATATCCAGCAAAAAAGAATTTCTACTCTTAAAGAGTTGGCTGATGGAAAATCTGGGGCTTATCTGTCTACTTGATAACCAGAGGCGTGCACAACTTTCCCTCCTCCCCAGAGTCGAGGGAGTGGCATGTTTTAGAGTCATCACTGGACATGATTACTTGCAGGCCCATCTATATAGAATTAAACTAGCCAATTCTCCATTCTGCCCACTCTGCAATATTATGCACGTGACTGAGGAGCATCTTTTCAGTTGCCCCTCCCTACTCGACATTCGCTCTTCTGATGACTTTAGAGTTCTTCCCCTTTCTGGAGCCACCTCCCTGTTGTATTGGACTGCAAGACGCCTTATGTCTGAGAAGATGATGGCAGGCGTAATTAAAAAAAAAAATATTCATCATAATAACCAGACATATAAATATATATGACCTATTATGAAAGCTGCTAGTCAGACTTTTTCTTTGCTGACAACCACAGAATTTATCACCATACTTTTTCAAAGCTTAGTAGATTACTTCAATATCAATGATCAAAATTCAAATTTTCAATACTACATTATTATTTATAGGATTGATAGCTGTCCAGGTACTGAGGGGAAGGTTTATCAGAAACTATTTATTGTCTATTTATTGAAACCATACTTTGTTTCTGATTACCAGATTCGCTATATATATAACAAATAAAAACACAAAACCTTTTCAAAATTCTAAATTCTTTTTAAATTTCCTTGAGCGTGGATTAATTACTTTTTCATTTTCGTTTTAAGAACAAAGGAATTTAATTAGGCATATCTTATATGACCCCTGTAAATTTTGATACAATCCCTTTGGTTACATAAGTTCTCAAACCCAGATATCGAGGCGGCTAACCAATCGCTCCACGTTTGCACAGTCACATGGCTAACCCTCCAGGAGATTATAAATAGACGTACTCCCATGTAGATGTGCACTTTTTGGATTCTGTAACTGCTCCGAGGAGACTTATCGTCATCTTAATAAAATAATGTTTTGCCATGAATAACTCTGTTGCTGTTTTTTCCACTGTACTGTGGCATGTCGGGTCCCAATCGTCTTTTTCCCCGGGGCTGATCTAATATGCTACACACACACACACACACACACACATATATATATATATATATATATATATATATATATATATATATATATATATATATATATATATATATATATATATATATATATATATATATATATATATATATATATATATATATATACACACACAATAGAAGATCTTTAGTCCGGCATTCTACAGTTTGGCGTATTCTGTAATCCGGCACTTGATGTAACAAACTTCCAAAAACAGTTTAATGTTAAAAATGCAATTTTCGCAATTGCCTTAGCTTGGAATCTGGTGGAAGAAGTAACTCTATAGTGGTGCTGACATAAACTTTGGCCTAACGATGAAGATGCAGATCAAAATCGAAATGTTACCGGTGATGGCAAAAATATGGTGCTAGATTTGGTAGAAGCTGTGCAAAACAACCCTTTAAGAGATGTAGCCTGTGAGGAAGTTATAGACTGGATTGAAATTGGTAAAAGTGTGCCAGTGGTCGAAAAACTGAGTGACGAACAGATTATACAAAGTGTTGACCCACAAGAAGCTCAAGTTCAGGAGGTGGAATCGGATGAAGAAGGAGTCATGGCAGATGAAGCTCAAGTCTCATGGAAACAGGCTTCTGATGCATTGCATACATTTATAAAATTTGCCGAATCGAACAAAAGTTACAATTCTGCAAAACTCATAAATTTGTAAGTAATTTGTAACAACTTTTTGAAAAAGAGATCAGAATAATAGGTTCTCGATAAAGAAGATCGAAAACCCAATGGAGAAGTATTCTATGTGCAGTGGTGCTGAGCACGGTAATGGCTCAGAAGTTAAAGCTTAAGTTTCAACATCGTTAAAAGAATAAAAATAAGTTGAGCGAAACCAAATTTAGGATAAAAATAAAGTTATTTATTATTTAACTTTAAAGGATTAAAACCATTTAAAAACACATTAACCGGCTACATCTCTCGGTAAAAAGAAACAATTAAGTAACAAATACGATACAGGACTATACCATGTAAAGTATCAAAAATAAATCTATACAAGGCCGATACAACAGCGATACACCACCGCTGAACTACAATTTCATTCCTTATTTATAGTCCACAAGAATTCAAGGTTAACAAGCTGCAGTTACATTTCAAGCAGCTAATCACAAAATTACAACAAAAATTAGAATATTGACAGAAAATTTGAATAGTCTCAATAATTTGCATTTAGCGAATAAAAATACATTGAGAGTTTAACTGTGACCAGAAAATGACAGTCACGTCATTTTCCAACATGACATTGTTTACAAAAAAAAAAGTCGTTTGGAGCTTTAGTATGACGTACTTTCCGGTAAAACTAACATCCGAGGATACATGATAAAATTAAAAGGAAATGACAAGTGTTTTATATTTTTAGATGCTTTTTATTTGTGTATAGTTGCCGGGATATAATTAAAGTTAGGGATAGTGACCTTTTATAAATAAAATATGGTGATAAATGGTGCCGGCTTCTAACACAGAATCATGGAAGCAATGTGGTATCAGAGACTTTTTAAACAGAAACGCTCATGTGTACTTTTGTACCCTGTTTTTCTTTAAACCCTGCAGTAGCTAGAATGATGAAATACATACTGTATATACTTTGTTGGATATTTAATGTCTGCACAAATTCAGAATGTATGTAAAATACATGTTTTAATCATCTGCATTTTTATCTAGAGTGATTTATCTTTGGCATTCCTGTTAAAATTATTGATGTTCGATCAGTGGCGCACCCAGATTTAATCTTGGAGGGGGTTGAGTTGAATGAATAAAAATATTTGTAATGTAAAATCAATATTCATAATGCAATTTCTATTTCTTTGGAGGAGGGGTGGGGGCAGGGCCCCTTGGCCCACACCCTGGGTGCACCACTGCATTTGATAATCTGGCAGAATCGCTAATTCTGCACAACTGAGGTCCCAAACATGCCGGATTAAAGAGCTTCTACTGTATATAATATAAAAACAAACTTTACATTAACAGATGCTTAAGAATTATTATTTACAAAAATTCTTACCTCCTGGCTCTCCTTAAAAGTTCTTCCTTACGTTGTGATAACATTTGTTCTCTCTCTAGTGAGCTTTTAGAAAATCTACAACCATCAGCTCCAATTCTTTGGACATTTGCAGCAGACCTATGAAAAAGAAGTCAAAAAGAATGCTGAAAATCAAGGCAGAAACAGAAATTCCTATTTTAATGTTTTTTTCAATTTATTTATTTACAAATGCTGGGCATTTGGCAGTTAAGTCATCAGCCTTCTAAATACCCAGAATTTTTGAACAATAAAACCAAAATCATTAAGTGCAGTGTACATGTCTAATTGTTCACCATCCATTGGTCATTCAGAATTATAAAATGTACAATTAGGTGAGTTGCTAAGTCCTATTCTAAAAAGGTAGGTAGTGATAAGACGAAATAGGGCAACAGCAGAACCACAAGAGAAACCTGGAAATGGAGATCTTGGAGCAGCATGGCTCTCCCAAGCCCTTCATTAAGTGCAGTGTATGTGTCTAAATGTTCACCATCCATAAGTCGTTCCGAATTACATAAAGTACAATTAGGTGAGTTGCTAAGTCCTATTCTAAAAAGGTGGGCAGTGATAAGACGAAATAGGGCAACAGCAGTACCATGAGAGAAACCTGGAATTGGAGATCTTGGAGTAGCATGGCTCTCCCAAGTCTTTCCCCTAGCTTTATTAGTCATCAAGTTTATATTTTTTCCACGTTCCAATTTAATTAGAAGTTTGGCAGAATACAGGGTCTTCAATGAATTTGGTTTTTGTAGAATGGTAGTACCTTCCGTTACTAAGAGGTCTGCCTTTGCATTCCCCTCCATACCACAGTGAGAAGCAGCACTACAGAATCAGCTTAAGAGTTCAGTAACGATATTAGACTTGTAGAGCGCTCTAGAATCTGATGAAATGACAGCCCTGGAGAAGCACTGCTTATGTCACTCTAGATAGTACCTGTGTTTTTCTAGATAGTACCCATCAAAACTTGACGGTAAATAATTGAACAGTTCCAATAAAAAAAAGGTTCATAACCTTGTTAAAATATTAGAAATTTTTACAGAATATTAGTTGTTTTTCTATCCGATGTTATAATTAAAAATGTTGTAAAAATCCGAGTTTATAATTAAAAAAAAGTCTTGGAAAAAAAAGCATGCTTACCGCTGATTTTTCAATCCGCCTTGTCCAATCTAACTAATATGCTATGTATACAATCTAACTAATATGCTATAAATATGCTATGTATAAATATATTAAGCAAAAATAAAATGTATAAACTAAAGAAAATCAGATTAAAAAATCATACAAATTACTAACGTGCAAAAAATTTTTGTAGTCTATTTAGGCAGCGCTGCAATCGCGTTTCAGAATTTTTTTTTATTTCCATGAATTTTAAACCTGTATACATGTGCATTAAATAACAATTAATTTAACCTACAAATTTGTTAAACAAACAATTTTGGTGTTTTTAATTTCTGTTTATTATTGTATTTTTGCACGTGAGATTAATATAGGCTGATATATTTGTGATGCGGTTGCTCCGGAAGCATTATTTGACAGAGGCATACACAGAACACGGCAACTATTAGGGGAATAATATTTTAATGAATTTTAAACATGTATACACGTGCATTAAATAACAATTAATTTAACATACAAATTTGTTAAACGATTTTGGTGTTTTTAATTTCTGTTTATTATTGTATTTTTGCATGTGAGATTAATATAGGCTGATATATTTGTGATGCGGTCGCTCCAGAAGTGTTACTTGACAGAGGCATACACAGAACACGGCAACTATTAGGGGAATATATATATATATTTGGCGTTAATTGCATACATTGACCGTTGTATTTAATTTGAATGTACTCCGTAGCGAAGTATGGGTTTTCAGCAAGTATACATATAAACATAAAATAAAATGTTTCAAAACTGTTTTAATGTGATGACGAACATTAACATGAAGAATCACTAAGCTATAATATGCTGCCATCATCACTTTCTGCTGTTGTGGCCGAATAACGAAACATTGTGGGCCACAAATCGAAAAAGTGCCATAATTAAAAAAGGCCATTATAGCAAAATGCCGTATAACGAGGTATAGGTGTACTCCATGAGAAGTGATATTTTATGTTCACAAACATGCATAGATGGTGTTTATAATAATCAATCATTCGGGTATGAAATCATCTATATTTCTTCCCATAACAAAGCAAACAATTTAAAAATATATATATAATATACAAATAATTAAATAAAATAATTACATCTCTGATGCTTGCTGTGGGCTTCCAGAACTAGTACTTTCACTTTCTGGTTGATTACTTGTACTGCTTTCTAATATTGCTGGTGAAATATCTCTGTCACGCGTAGATAAATTAGGAAAACTACTAATATTCTCCCCATTATTAACCTAGAAGAGGATGCACATATATATGCATTAGTAAAGTAGACATTATAATCTTATCCAGAGCTCACATCTCTACTAACAGTATCAGCTGTGATAGAGATACAGAACTTCACATGCATAAATAATATACAAGAGATATGCATTCTATTGTTTAAATATATGTATATATATATATATATACATATCTATCTATCTATATATCTATATATATATATATATACATATACACATACATATATATACATATATACAGTAACCACCGCTTAGTGATCAGTGGTTATAAGAATCAACCATTTATAAGAATCAATATCGCGAAAACAAAAACAAATGCATTATTTCCATGTAAAAATATTCGCTTTAAAGAATCAATCCACCGGTTTTAAGAATCAATATACACTCTTCGCTTTCCTTTCATTTTTCAAAAAAAGTTTAACAGTAAAAACGTTACAAAAAGTAACAGTTCTCATTTGATGAGTACATGGTGTTTGCTGTGCAAACTAGCTGTGGGGTATCTGAAGCTTGCTCGTAACCCGAATTTTAGCTTGTAACTCAATACAAAAAATCTGCCGAGAGAATGCTCGTATCTCGAAAAACTCGTAAGTCGAGGTACCACTGTATACATATAAATATATATACATACAACCTCTGACAATAAAGTTCGGTGAATGAAGCCAGAACGGCCGATCTGGCAACACTGGCGAAACAAAACGCTGCACCTGCATAGCGGTAGGTGTTGACCACCTGCCCCCACCATTGTTCAGTTGAGCGTCGTTTGTGTAGGGATGAGAAAAACGTGTTGTCGTCTTGTGCCACATCACTTGGATGACTATCACAAGTAGGCACGTTTAGAGGCTTCACAGGATTTTGTTGAAAAGACGGATGCAACACCAAACTTCTTGAACTGTATTGTCACTGAGGATGAGTCTTGGTGTCTCAGGTACGATCCTAAAACGAAACGGCAAAGCATGGAATGGCGTTCTCCTGCATCACCTCGTCGGAAAAAGGTCAGAGCAGAAAAATCACGCATCAAAACGATGGTCATCACCTTTTTTGATAGTCAAGGCATTATCCACAATGAATTTCAACCTGAGAGAACAACAATGAATGTTGAAGGGTACATTGAAATTTTGACCCGTTTCATGAAACATCTACGCAAGGTACGAACCCAGTACGCACAACAAGGTTCATGGTTTTTTGTTCGCGACAATGATCGCCCTCACACAGCCAACATCATCAAACATTCCTGGCAAAAATGGGGGTGGTGCAAATTGAACATCCACCATACTCGCCAGATCTCAATCCTCTAGACTTCTTCCTATTCCCACAACTCAAACTCGCTTTGAAAGAAAAGAGATTTGACGATATTCCTGACATCCAACGAAACGTGACGTGGCTTTTGAACTCCATCCCAAAAGAAGACTTCTTGAAAAGTTTCCAGAACATGTATAGCAGATGTCATGGGTGCAGAGTTATGGGAGGTGACTATTTTGAAGGACAGTAAGGTAACTTTCGTTAATATTTCATCTATGTTAATGTTACAGGACTATTCACCGAACTTTATTGTCAGACCTTGTATATCCATATATATACATATATATATATACTAAGGTGACCAGACATCCTGCTTTTGGCGGAACAGTCCCGATTTGTAACAATTTGTCCCGCGGCGTTTTAAAAAAGTCACGATTTTTGGAAAGAATGCACGACAAGCTAGGGAACGACGGGAGAACGGGAAGGGAATATACGGTTTTTGGAGGCCATGTGGCTATTTAGCCAGGATGAGTTTTGTATTATTTTTGCTAATTTTATAATGTTAAACTTTAATAATAACAAATAATTGTTGAGAACTGATTATCGAGAACTGATTATCAAAGTTTGCACTATTGATCAGTTGTTAGAATTCGAATTTTGAAACAAACCATGTTCCATACAATAATGCACTAAAAATTGTGGAATAAGCGCTGTCCTTACCAGGAACTAATGCTACGACTGAATGTGTTTTTTCTACGGTAAAGTGTGAACATCAGAAAAATCCCAATTAAGTGTCGAGACTTTGAAAGCCATTCTATGTGTAAAATATAATTTAACAAATTCTTGTGAAAAATTTTATGGCCTTTTAAACAACAACAGCAATCTACTAAAAAAAAATTTCATGCAAATGAGAAATATGCCAAAGAATAAAATAATACTATACATTTTTTTAAAATTTATTTATTATATTTGTAAATTGTACTTATGTTGAAATTTAAAATAAATATATTACAATACTATTTTTGTGTTCTATGAAAATTTTTGCTGCTCCACATAGACCAAATTTTTAATCAAGACATACGAGTAACTTGTATTGTAAGCTCCATAATGGAATGAATTAAACTCGTAAGTCAATGTACCACTGTATGTATGTATGTATGTATGTATATATATATATATATATATATATATATATATATATATATAGGGCTAGATTTGAGGTGGAATGCGCCGGAATGGCATTCCGGTACCTCTCTTTATCAATAATTTGGAATACCCCCCCCCCCCACACACACACACCCCGGAAGGTTACAGTTCCGGCACCTCTATTTCTAGAAATCTAGCACTGTATATATATATACATATATATATTTATCTCAAAAATACATAGAAATAGATCATTTAGTGCAACTTACAAAGAATCAAATAATTTGTGGATATATTTTAAATATGCTTACCGATTTTTAAGTAACTTATTTTTATACAAACAATAAGATACTCACTACAAGTAAATCAAAAGGAGAAGCAGAGCTGTTACTTAAGGCTACAGCAGGAGTAGTATTGTTAGGAAAACTTGCCTGTAAAAATAATTTTGCCATTAAATTTGAAGTTAAACAAGACTCCCAAAAAAAGCTATCATAGTAAGAAAAAAATTCTGGTGATATAAATTACTTTCTAGGAAAGGACTGAGAAGTTTAAAATGAACATATCGTGATGCCCACAAATTTACAATGGAATATTGCAAAATATTTAAAGTACCACAAAACTAGAAATCACAGAAATAATTATATTAGATATAAAGATTGTGGGAACTGTCCCCTCTCCAGAAAAAATAAATTTAAAATTTATGCAAGAAATCCCTATAGATCAATTATTTACAGGAACTTATAAATTAACTGCATATGCCATTTTGTAATAAATTTCTTTGCACTTACAAAACTAGGTTCTACCAGATTTTCAAAGTGGTCCAAGAGGTTAAATACATGACAAAAATAAAACTATTACTAAACAGGAAAAAAATATATATTACGGTAGGAGCAACAAGTCTCTCTTCTAAAATGTTTTCGACTGTACCCTCAACAGATCGAGTTAAAAACAGATCTTCTAGCACTAAATTATATGGTAAGTCAGGAAACATCTGCAATACTTGATGCACCTAAAATTTTAATAAACAAAATATTTGAGCTATTAGTAAAGGGATAATGGTACAACAATGGTGCAATGACAGCATTTTACACTTTTAGATAAAAGTTAGAATACAAATGCAAAAATCATACTTCTATTTTAAAAATAAAAGTTTGATTGCTATAATACAAGCTAGATTTTAGTGATACTGAGATTGACTAAAATTTCATTTATTAAAGAATTTTACAGTAAAAAAAACTAATCAGCATATATTAAAAAATTTGCAGATAGAGAATTTTTTAGATTAACCCTTCAGCGGGTGCACCCATGTACAAAGTGCAACATTTTCGCAATTTTGAATGGTTTGGTTTTACATGTAAGGTTTGAATGTTCTAAGCAGTTTCTATTTATAACTACACTCTTTCTAATGCAGGTCTGATTTTCTGACCCTAGTATTCCTTTCCATTCATTGTTAGTTTTGATTTAACTATGGTAAACAACATTACAATACGACAAAAGCAGGAGTTGATGTAGTCGATCAAATGTGCAGCTATTACACGGTATTTTGCATATCATGAAGATGGACAATCTCATTGTTTTTTAGGTTTTTGGACATAACAGGAATCCATTTGTAAGTTGTCCTTACATCCTTCAAACCGGACTGTTTTGAAATAAGGCAATTATATCTGCATTCTTTGGCCTTTAATTATAAATATATCTGAATATTATCAACATTTTATATCTTGTCATAAAACTCAGAATCATTATTTTCAATTTCAAAAGAAAAAGTTTATTACAAAAGGAATAACCAAGGTTGAAAGAGACGTTGCACTTTGTGCCACATGCGCCTGCTGGTGTTCCAAAAAATGGCATGCCTGCTGAAGGGTTAAAGCCAGCTAGTTAAGCCTTTTCATATTCATAACTTAAGTCACAAACTTAGGGACATTTCTATGTGAAATGCACGCTGTACACTGAGAGAAAAAAATGATCTACTTGGTACTAGTACCACAGGGTGGGAAGTGTGTAAATGATCAAGAACAAACTTACCATAGCATCCAGCTGAGAAGTACGAGCAATTAATTGATGCCTATCTCCGAGTAAACTCGTATGACTCACTTCAACAGAAAAACTAGGAAACCAGCTAACATATCGAGATCCTGGAAAAAACATTTTTAATATTAAGCATAAAAAAATAATATAAAATTTCATATCTTCTTGCAAATACATGAAATGAAAAGGCCATTTCTATTTTAAACACCATGAACAATGTTAGGGAAGAGTGTCATTTTTGTCGACGCAGTAAAGCTTGTTGACTGCACCGTGGTCTGATGTTTGCATATACTAAAACTAGCTGAAAACCCATACTTCGCTACGGAGTACATTCAAATTAAATACAACGCTCAATGTATGCAATTTATGTAAAAAAAACGAAAAAATATATTTATAAAAATTCATAACGGATATTTTTATAGACAAAATAATGTAGAAGAAAATATTCAAATTAAATCTAATAGTATATACTAAAGAATATAGAGCAGTTAATATAGTACAGTTTGAGGAACATTTCTTTTACTGTATTTTAATATTTTTTTGGATAATGTCCAATCGTCTGCCGCATTAGAAAGAAAAATTTTTCTTTTGTCTATTTCGTTGTTATGCTTGTGACGCTAACTTAAAAGAAAAGAAACCACGTGATCAGCAGCTAATAAATTAAATTCGAAAAATTAATCTTTAAAAATTCACCAAAAATCAGAAAATGGAGGTAAAGATTAAAAAAAGATTTCATTTTAAAGGAATTTTTATGATCTTTCTCGTGATATAAATTTTATAATTCTCAAATTATTATTTTAAATGCAAACTTTAAAAAAGACACTAAAACAAATTAAAAATTTAATTTAAAAAAATCTAAGAAGAATTTTTCAAAAATCTTAGTGCACCCCTATACTATAAGAAGAATCGCCATGCAAAATTTTAGCCCTTTAGGTCCAGCGGTTTGGTCTGTGTGTTGTCTGTCTGTCAGTCAGTCAGTCAGCCAGTTACAGAACTGTTTTATATATATAGATAATAATAACATATATATATTAATACTTTGTTCGGCATCATCACCTCACAGTATCAATATCGCGGTTGTGGTGACGCAGTACAGATCGTGATCGTAATTTGGTATGACATCACTACAGCAGCAGTATAAATTGTTTGTTTAAAGATGATGTTGGACAGTTGGCAACATGTATATGCAAATCTTAGATCCCAGCAACAGACAAATTTTTGTTCTAATGTAAGCTACTTGCTGATGGCTTCACGTTGTGGTTGTGTTTGTTCTTTTTCTGTTTTTACTTCATTGTAATATTATGATTTTCAAGATTTTTTTTTGTTATTTTTTTATGAAGTTTAGTTATAAAATAAACTTCGGTTTTTAACTTATGCCTGCTACTTCAATTTCACGTATAATTTAAAACACGTCTACCAGCATCCACTGACTTTCAAACTATAAAAATCAAAATTCAGTTACTGCGATTTCCTACCTATAATACACAGATTACAAATTAAAAACTTTAAAATTTATTAATGCAGGTAATATGCCCCAGTTTCTGATCTGCAGCACTTTTTCTAGGACAGACAGGTAAAGTTCGTAGTTCTGTAAATGAGCTTTTGAGACATCTTTCTTTTGGATAACAGATGGTGCAACTAATAAGAGAAATCAGTATTTCTTTAAAACATGACAAAGCAAGGCTATCATCTATATATATATATATATATATATAAACCATATAAACCAGTTCTGTGACTGACAGATAACATGCAGACCAAACCACTGGACCTAAAGGGCTGAAATTTTACGTGGCAATTCTTCTTATCAGTATAAATGTACACAAAGAAAGATTTTTGAAAAATTCTTAGATTTTTTAAAATTGAATTTTTAAGCTGTTTTTGTAACTTTCTTTAAAGTTTGCATGTAAAATATAATCTGAGGGTTATAAAATTTATATCATGAGAAAGATCATAAAAATTCCTTTAAAATGAAATCTTTTTCGAATCTTTACCTCCATTTTCTGATTTTTGATGAATTTTTAAAAATGAATTTTTAGAATTTAAATTTATTAAATGCTGATCAAGTGGTTTCTTTTCTTCTTTGCAGTTACTTTAAATTAATTTATCACGTGCATAACAACGAAAGAAATTGACAAAGAAAAATATTAAAATACGGTAAAAGATAAAATTTAACTACTAGATTAATTGAGAAGGAAGTTTATTAAGAATTTAATTCAAATTAGTATGTTTTATAGATATTAAGCATACAAATTAATTGCATTCATTAACAGTTGCATTTATTATTAATATATATATATATTTATGGCATTAATTGCATACATTGACGGTTTTATTTAATTTGAATGTAGTCCATAGCAAATTATGGGTATTCAACTAGTGTGACATATCCTTGCTGTCATCTGTCATTGCCAAGTACCCAAATAGCATCTGAAAACTTGATGAACTACTTGTAAGAAAGTTGGATCGAGGGAAGTAAAAGATAGTGGATGTCCAGGGCTAAGATGTCCCCTTCCTCCAACCGTGTATACTTAATTATTATCTCACTCGTCTTTCAAGAAGGTTTTTTGATTCTTTGCCCATGTTCTAAAAGTTAAAGCCCATCAAAGATGTACTCTATCCATGTCAATGTACAGCTGATTACCACTTTATTTATGGCTTTCAAGAGTTTTTCAATAACATAAGATGGGGTTACTTTCTGATACATAGTAACTTTTACAATTTTGGATCTTGCGCTAAGCTCGTGATACCGGGTAGGCAAAGAACAGCGTTAACAGCTTGTCTGACATAGAGACACCTAGTGGCCAGTGTCCGAAGCTTCTGTGCACTATTTGCCTTCGCTGGCCAATGTATTGTTCAAACCTGTTGTCAAGCTATTGACTCAAACTTCGGAAACGTTGTGTGCTGAAGGCTAACACCTTAGACAACCAACTACCACAGGTAATTATTTTTTTATTGTCAATATGTTGGTTAGATTGTGGAGCAATATAACTTTTATGTAGTGATATTTCCGAGAAATATGAGAACATAACCTAAATATCGAAAGTTGACGGGGTTACTTTGTGACATATTGACACTGTCACAAAATAACCCACAAAGTAGACCCACCTCCTCCAGCCACTCAATATTGCATTTTTCCGTCCTTTAAATTACCACTGGAGAGAAAGAAGTATTGACTACCTCGAAAAAACTACCCGAAGGAGCAGAATGTGCTGAAAGACAAATTTCCTCATTTTCTCAAAGAACTGATGGTTGCCCTGGGCACCCGAGGTCTCTTTGATGTCATGAGATAAAGCTATTCAGTATATAATAGGTATATATAATTGGGTATCAAGTTTTTGATAAGCATTTTACTGTCTAACTTTGTGTCAAGCAATTTTTCCTTTTGGATTTCAAAGCGAAAACACAGATGTCACAAAGTAGCCCCACTCGGCAGGGCAACTTTGTGACACCTTTTAAATTTAGGTGGTTAAAATTAATGGTAATTAAAGATCTTAAATTTCTTAATGGCAATTTCTTAATGGACATTAAAAATGGTAATGGTAATTACTATTACCATCTTAATGGTAATTAAAGATCTGAGTTAGCGCAATACATTACTGCGTAAGGAAAGGATATACCAATGCTTTGCAATTGTTCACTTTGGGCTGCTTTTAAAACTGATTGGCTGGAACAAGAAAAATCTTAAAATCTGTCACAAAGTAACCCCATCTTACGGTACTTTGGCCATGTCCTGTAAGCAAGAGTACATATGATATACAGTGGTATTTAGGCTTATTAAGTTTTTGGTAAAGCATAAAATGGAGGCAACCAAGAAGCCACAAAATAGTGTGTTTAAGTTACAAAATAGTTATGAAGTATTATTCAGTTGATTGAAATTCTGTTTTGGGTTCAATTTACCCCTCATAAAAATTTTATAATTCTCAAGAAGTGCATTTAGTTGCTACAGAAAAAGGACAAAAATGCCTCTTTTCCCTAAAGTTTTCAATATCGTTATAAAAATTAAGAATTACAGAAAAAATGTTTAACTATTGAAGTTTTTCATCAAACTCAATTGTTATATTGCCTTACAACATGATGGTTTGAGTTGTAACTTTGAACCTTATATAAATTTTTCTTTTTTTTTTTGGCTAACAGAAAAAAAATTGTTTCTCTTAATGCTATGGTTGAAGATTCTAAAAACTGCTTGTGATGACTATACATTGTATCAGGTTACATGTTTCAATTTAAATGAAAATAAAATGTTTCAGTTGCATCATATCTTTGTGGTACAGGATGTATTGAAAGAAAACCAGTTTAACAGGCACTGAATCCTCAGCAGATCATATGCTGCTGTAGATTATGGAAGAATTTTTTTTTTCTCTTGGCAAAACTCCAGTTTGGACTATAGGCAGGACATAACAATATCTGATTTCATATAGGTACTAGTTGAATACCCGCACTTCGCTATGGAGTACATTCAAATTAAATACAATGGTCAATGTATGCAATTAATGCCAAAAGATATATATATATATATATATATATATATATATATTTATTTATGATAAATACAACAATCAATGTATGCAACTGATGTTAAAAAACAAACAAAAATATATTTATAAAAAAATAGTAAAGGTTTTTTTATAGACAAAATAATGTAGAAGAAAATATTCAAATTAAATCTAATAGAACATACTAAATAATATAGTACAATTTGAGGAAAATATCTTTTACTGTATTTTAATATTTTTTTGGATAATGTTCAATCGTCTGCCGCAGTAGCAAGAAATTTTTTTTTTCTTTTGTCAATTTCATTGTTATGGATGTAACGCAAAATTAATTTAAAGTATCACAAAAACAAATGAAACCACATGATCAGCATTTAATAATTTAAATTCTAAAAATTAATTTTTAAAAATTCACCAAAAATCAGAAAATGGATGTAAAGATTCGAAAATGATTTCATTTTAAAGGAATTTTTATGGTCTTTCTCGTGATATAAATTTTATAACCCTCAGATTATTATTTTAAATGCACACTTAAAAAGTTACAAAAACAGCTTAAAAAATTAATTTATAAAAATCTAAGAAGAATTTTTCAAACATCTTAGTGCAACCCTACACTATTAGAAGAATCGCCATGCAAAATTTCATTCCTTTAGGTCCAATGGTTTGGTCTGTGTGTTATATGTCAGTCAGTCACTTATGGAACTGTTATATAGAGATTATCCTTTTCATTCTTATAAATTCAGAGCAGATCTCTGGCTATATAGAATTCATAGCCATAACTAATTCCACGCAAGCCATTCACTATTCCAATCATACTGAAATGAAAACTCAAATGGCAATAAGAACTTTCAGGGGGTAAATATCAATTACTTAAGGAATTCCCTATTTCTATTACATGCTACTCGAGAAAATTAAAATAGCATGGAATATTGTAATAAAAACTTAAATAAGACTGCAAATGAGTCTTATAAAACTATTTTGAAGTACTTAAGGATGAAATCAATGTTAAAAAGTCATTAAGATAAATAAGACAAAATTTTTACACTATATTTACTGGCCTGAGGTAGCTTAGTGATAGCACATCGACTTTCAGTACCGAGGGTGCTTGGATTGAATCCGACAAGTGCCATTAAATACCTCCATGTCTAGGATGGACATGGGCACGTTAAATCCACAGACTGGAGAGTTCCTCTATGAGGTCAGAGAGGAAGGGAGAGGGTACAATCCCTCCAGATGCTGCCCCTGGGGTTGCTCGGTCAAAATTAAGGTGGCACTTGGCTAAATAAGACTGACCCTTGTGGTGCCATTATAAACTGGAGCTGCACCCTTCAGTCTGATAACCTATATGGACTTGGTCTAGAATATTTCCGGCCAGGGGACCTTGGCAACAACAACAACACAACATATTTAAACACTTACATAAATATCATTAACTTATACTGTCATCATATAATGTGAGAAAAATCCACATTGATACTTTCAGCATATTGATTCATAAAAAAATTATACTTTATTACAGTGATAAACATTACCATACAAATTTTGATAACTTCACAATAAAGAGAGTGCTAAGATTTTGGCAAATTTATTTACCATCAAAGTGAAAGAAGTGGTTGGTAGTAGGATTGGCCGGACGTGGTTGCATGTCATCTTGACCAAGAATATTGCTTCTATTTCCTTCATGTTGATTGGCAGTATGCACTAAAGGTTTACGACAAGTAGGACAGTTTGTCACTTGCTCCAACCATGAATGTAGGCATGAACTAGAAAAAATAAATCTGTAGTTATTGATGCTAAGGACTTATAATTTATATCAACACAGCATGCAATGTCCACAAGACAGCTGAAATGCATTGTGTTTGTCAAACACACACGTGGGGATATAGAAATTTATTTTCATTACTACCAGACTGTGTTAGTAAGTTCTCAACAACAAAAAAAGAATTAAGGTATCACCTGGAATAACTACTTCTAAACTAAACTCAATGGTGCAACAGTCCGTATGGACCAAGGCGGTGGTGCCCATCTACGCTTTCTTGACCATGGGCTTGGGGTGCTGTATGTCTCAGTCAGGTGGTCAACCTGACACGGGACCCCCCAGAGTTAGTTCCCAAGCATGCTTGGTCCTCATTTTATCGAACACTCAAGGGATGAAAGGCAGCGTCGACCTTGCTCAGTTGCAGGATTGAACCCTGGACCTGTGGTGTGGCAGTTTGAGGCTTTTAACCACTATGCCACCGGGCTTCCTACTTTACTTCACAATGAATCAATATGCAATGAAATCTTGATCTATCATCCCCCAAATGCTCATTTTCCTGTATGTATCATTTATTTCATAAACTCCCAAATAAATTCCATGTAAAACAAGCAAAAACAAACCATATAAATCATTCCTCTGTCCATTGTTTTACAACAATATTCATTTAGAATATTTCTGCCAGGCAATGGTTGAATGGCTAGGGTGCTGCACTTAGGAACCAGAGTCTGTGGGTTCGAGTCCCACAATTGGAATGGATGTTTGTAGCCATTCGGAATCGGCTTTAAGCAGTAGGTCCCGATCTACCCTCATATAGCAAAAAATGACCGTAGTGCTCCAAAACCAAACCAATCATTTAGAATATTGCAGCTTTAGTGCTATTTTACTGGATCAATCATTTTTCTTTAAATAACAAAACCTAAAATATAAAAGTCTGGATGAGCTAGAATGACACTGCTGCTAAACAATTTTGAATAAATAAATTTTGATAAGTTTGTTGCCTTTGATGATGAAGTCCCGACTTGTGGGTTAGATACAATCAAAATCTTCTCTGATGCAAAGTTGACGGAAATAGCAGGAGATGTAGAAGATGGTGTTGAAGAAGATACACTGGCCTATACCTTCATTTTTGAAAGTATATGTGGCCTTTGAAAAATTGAAAAGGTTTTTTATTCTCATACAATAACTGATGCCAAAAAGAGTGCTATTTGTAAAACAGAAAAAATATAGTTTACTTGCTTAGATAAAACCACCAAAAAATAGATAAAAGGCTGTTTGAATTAAAACAAAATTCATGCATACATGTGTATTTCTTCTTATTTTTGGATTTCAGTATAACTTTGTAATTTTATTTTTGATTATGCAACATTTATGTTGCATACATATTTTTGGGGGACATGAAAATTTTAAGTATGTCAGTATTTTTTTTATACAGTCCCACATGTATAGTTTTTCTGCCTCTATTGTTTAGTTCAGTAAGTCCCTTTACAGGGTGTCTACTACTTTTGAGCAAGTCAATTTCATGACATTTCATGACCTTAAAAATAAAATTTCATGACCATTGAAGTACATACTAGTTTAAACGAAATTAGTCTCCCCCCTCCCCCCGACTCGTCTTTCAACAATATTCACCTTATTATTTAAGTTCTTATCAGGAAAACCTTATTTTTAAAAAGTTGGGATTACAACCATGCAATACTTACTAGTTTTATTACTGTTATACAAATTCCAGATATGATTGTGACTCAAACACCCATGAAATTTATTGATGCAATGTAAAATACCTTGAAAGTGAATGATGCAAAAATTAATCATTCTCATACTTGTTACAGTTCCTACAGAAACCCCATTAAAGTAAATATTTAAATAACAATTTTTTATTAATTCTACACTGATACAATTGTAAAATAGCTGTATCAATGTTTAATTTGAGTTAATTTTTGCTTAAATTGAGGAACTTTCCTAAACTGCTCTGAAAACATCAAGATGAAGAACAACTCAAACTGGACTGAGCCTCCCCGATATTTCACTATTTTTTAACTAAAAATAATATAAAATTTACTAAAATTACATAATATTTAATATTAATATTTAATAATAATATTAAGAAATTATAAATTTTAATATTATATAATCTAAAAGTCCATGCACAATCTTGTGTAATACATCTTGACCGTCGAGCTCCCCCCCACCCAAGGCTACGGTCCTGGGCGGAGGAATAGCGGCCTTTACACGTACGTTCTTTCCCGCGTGAAACCACGATTCCGCGCGATTGAGTGCACGTGTGAAGGTGTCGGAGAGGAAGGGAAAGCTGCTTTGGAGCGTACTCCAAATTTTCCCGCGCGCAATCCCGTACGCTCCAAGCATGTTAGCAATAGCGGCGGCATTGGTTATTTTTGTTTACCGTGCGTTCTCGTATCTGCGAATCTTTCCCGAAGCAATCGCCGCGGGGTTAAACGTCATTAATTATGCATGCGTTTTTCTGGGCACGCGTAACCTGCGGCGCATGCTCCGTGGGAGCGACTCATAGTATAAATGGAATGAGTGTTTCAGCTTTCCAGCCTGCAATCCTGAGCCGAAAACAACTGTCGGATACCGAAAAAGATGTCTTCACCCGGATGCACGCAATAGCTGGTGAGCTCTCCAAGATATTGCCTTTCCTCGACCAGGCACTAATTGAGAAATCTCCCCCCCCTAGCATTCAAGCTGTCGCTTCAGCGGCAGCAACTAATTTTGATGCTAACCCTAGCACTTCGGCTGGGCCTAACATGGCGGCGGCTCCTAAAGCCACCGTCGCCCAGAAAAGGCCTTCTAAAGGCACTTCTAATGACAACTCAAAAGCCGCTAGAGGCGAAAACTTACCTTTCCTCCCTGTGCCACTAAGGCACACTATAAGAAAAAGCAGAAATGCTATCAGTGAGCCGAAACTTAAAATACAACTTCAGAATAATATCCCTACGGACATTGATCCGGATGAAAATAATATAGCCGATATGGACACCACTCATGTTGAGAGTGCTCCAAAAATTAAAAAACCCCCCCCAGTCTTTATAGTGCCAGATCAATTCTGGTACAAACACCTCCTGGATATTAGAGAAAGTGTGGCACCATCGCTGTACTCCGTTATGAAAGGGCGGTATCTCAGACTTACCGTAAGCGACTCTACAGAATATCGAGCGCTTATTAAATATTTAGAGACCCATAAGGTCCAAAATAAAACTTATCTTCTGGACGAAGACAAGCCTTTCAAGGTGGTCATTCGTGGCTTACCGGCTTGCACCGACCCCATTCAAATTCAACAATTTCTATTATTAGAGGGTTACCTCAATGTTAAAGTCACCCCCATGTTCAAGGGACCTAAAAATAAAAGAATCCCAATGCCCCTCTTTCACGTCCAGGTTCAACGAACTGAGGACGTTGCTAACATTTACAATATCACAGACTATGCTGGCACTGAGGTGCACATAGAAAGGTATAGAGGAACTAAAGGGCCCAGTCAATGCTTCAACTGCCAAGGGTTCTACCACTCCAGCGCAGCTTGCCGCCTGGCTCCCAGGTGCGTAAAATGCGGAGAAGGTCATCAAACTGGCTCCGAATTTTGCCGAAAGGCTCCGGAAGACCCATGTGTTTGCGCCAATTGCAGTGGCCCCCACCCTGCTAACTACCGCAAATGCCCCAAATTCCCTCAACCCAAACAGAGGAAAAACAATAGATCAAATAATCGCCAACCCAACAGTACGCGTGGTGCCAACACTATTAATAATTCCTTTAATAGTCGAATGGTTAACCCCACTATCTCTTATGCTTCCGCGGTTTCTGGTAATAAGGAGCCCCCCCAACCCACCCTTACTAATAAGTCAGTCCCCAGTGCTGAGAGTAACTCTAATGACACTGACTTCCTAAGCTATCTCCTCACTTTAGAGGCCAATTACGATAAAAAGTTGATCCTAGCGGCGTTTAAGAGCGCCCTCCCTGCCATCAGGAGTGCTACGCACCCGATGGACAGAATCTTCTGTCTGTACGAGAGCATTATCACGCTCTCGTCCTGTCAGGGCTAACCCCCCCGCCTTCCCCCTTCCCGCTTCGCGTTCACGGCTCATAACTTGAACTCTCTCACCGTTGGTTTTTGGAACGCCAACGGACTCCGTTCGCGGATTACCGAAGTTCGGCAATTCGTCACTGATAACAATTTCGATCTCTTTTTAGTCAGTGAGACTCACTTCTCCCAGGGAAAACCCCCGCAGATCGCGAACTATGCTCTTTATCATAACGACAGGCCGCATAGTTCCTCTCGTAATGCTTACGGCGGCACCGCCATCTATATCAAGCGAGCGCTTGACCACGCCAACATCCCCCCCCCCCCCCCCCTCTCAGCCATTGAAGCTACGATCATTGAGCTTAAGCTTCCTGACATCCCCAGGCTTCGCATCATCTCCATCTACGTTCGGCCCAACGGCCCAATTCGCCTGCTAGCAAACGAATTAAACGCTCTTATTAACAATAGTCCTAATTTCATCATTGCGGGTGACTTTAACGCCCACCACTATTCTTGGGGTTGTAGTAACTACAATCTCCGTGGTTCTAAGATTAGGAAATGGATCGACTCAAACTTTGCTAAAGTCTTAGCCCCTAGCGAACCCACCTGCTATGTTGGACCTAAACCGTCTGTAATCGACCTCGCGATCACCCGCAATTTCCCCTATCCCCATGTCATTAATGTTTTCCAGGATCTCTCTTCTGATCACTTACCTGTTGTTCTCAAATTTGAGACCGCCATGTTTTCACAAGATCGAAACACGCGGCTCAAAACTAACTGGGAGGATTACAAGCACATCCTCGCCTGTAACGGCATCCCCGATTGGCCAATGTCGACCAATGAGGAAGCGGATAACTCTGTGCGCCAGCTCAGCGATCTCCTCCTCACTGCTCACGCACAAGCTTCAAAGCCGTTCACCAGAACGGTTGACTACTACAAGCTTCCTGAGAACGTCAGGAATCTGATCAGAGAGAGAAACCACGTTAGGAAATGCTGGCAGGCATCCCGCGATCCTGATATCAAAACTAACCTTAATAGACTCCAGGCCCTTGTTCGGAAAGAAATCAGGATCTACACTAACGCACGCTGGAACGACTACGTCGGATCCCTCACAGCTACCGATAAGAGCATTTGGCAAGCCGCTGCTCATATTCGTCGTACGCAAAGCCACATCCCTTCCCTTAAGGGTAATAACATAGTGGCCATCAACAACGAGCAAAAAGCCGAGGCTATAGCCGACAGTCTCAGCAACCAATTCCAACCTAATCATGATATTTTTGATCCTAATACTACTAACATCGTTAATCCCAGGGTTGAGCAATTCCTGCTCACTCCCTCTAACAACTCTCTTACCCCCACTAAACCTTCTGAAATCTTAAATTATATTAAAAAGCTCAAAATAAACAAATCTCCCGGAGCTGATCACATCTCCTCCCGCATGATTAAAAACCTCCCTTTCCACCTCATTATTTTTATCTGCTCTCTCATTAACAACCTTCTTAAACTTAATCACTTCCCATCGAGCTGGAAGTCCGCCATAGTGGTTCCTATTCCCAAATCGGGACTCGATCTCACTAACCCAGCTAACTACCGACCCATCAGCCTGCTGTCGGGACTTTCGAAAATCTACGAACACGTCCTGACTAACCGTCTCTGCGATTTCCTTTCTGAGCATGACGTCATCCGCCATGACCAGTTCGGATTTCGCAGCCGCCATTCCACCCAGCATCAGTTACTCAGAGTGACGGAGCTTCTGCATGAAGCTGCTTCCAAAAAGCAGCTATCCATCGCAATTTTCGTGGATATTTCGAAAGCCTTCGACAGAATATGGCATGAGGGTCTGATTTTCAAATTGATTAACCTTAACCTTCCTCCTCAGCTCATAAAAATCCTCCACACCTATCTCTCGAATCGAACTTTCTCGGTTCGAGTTAACACTAACATGTCTTCCCCCCGGAGTATCATGGCAGGAGTCCCTCAGGGTAGCCTGCTCGCTCCGAGGATTTTCTCAATTTATGTCAACGATCTTCCCTCCTCTCCTGATATTAACCTTGCCTTGTACGCTGACGACACGGCTATTATTGCTCATCACTGGCGTGCTAAGCGTGCGTTTAGTGCTGCCCAAAATTATCTTAAGCTCTACGAACACTGGCTCACCTGCTGGCGTATCAAAGTCAACCCGACCAAATGTGCCGCCGTTCTTTTCTCTAAAAAGAAACCCACCATCCTCAACACTAATCTTAAACTTAACGATCAACCCATTCCCTGGGAATCTTCTTATAAATACTTAGGAGTTATCCTAGATTCTAAATTAAATTGGATCCTTCACACCGACCATACTGTTCGGAAATTGAAGGCTGCAATTGCTTCCCTTGTACCCCTTCTTAAAAATAAAAGTAGCCTGTCCATCCAGATGAAATTGTTATTATACAAGAGTTACATAGTTCCCATTATGACCTACGGCTCTGTCGTGTGGGGAACTATGTCTATCCACCAACTACGGAGACTTCAAGTCATTCAGAATAACGTTCTTAAATACTCTATTCTCAATGCTCCTTATTACGTCAGAAACGACCGGATTCATAAAGAACTCCGTATTCGCCCTGTTCTCCCAGCCATTAAAAGGTTGGCTTATAAGTTTTATAAAGGTATTTCGGCCATCCCTAATCCCATTCTGCATAACCTTCCAACTTATGATCCTGGCGTTGCTAGCTCGGCCAAGCGGCCCAGAGCCTTATTACAACGTCCAGACATGGCGCTCCCTCCGTCTAAAAAGCGTAGGGCGCCTCCACGGAATGGAATCAGGGACTCCTAAATTTCTCGCCGAGAGGCCACGCCTCCCGGCTTTCTCTCCTTGCTAAGTTTAATTCTTAACTTACTAAGTCCCGTGCATTTGGGCACGCGTTAGTTAACCATTCCTTAATTTCAGTTTCTTCTCTTTTTTAACTAATTTTGCTTTTCATTTGAGCCACCCCCTTTACTCTTAGGACTTAATCCTGTAATCATACCTTAAAAGTTAGCTTTTCACTCCCCTCCCCGCCCATAGATGGCGCCAGGGTTCCCCCTCTCTCTCCTGTCAGGGTTCGCAGTAATGCGAGCATCACTCCCAGCCTAGTCATCGTCAAGGAAGCACGCACATTTGCTGCACGCGTTTTTGGTTTGCCTCTTGCATTAGAGGTAACGTTTCTCCACGCCGGTCTCTTAGCCAGGACGCTTAGCGATCCAGGCTTTCAACCGAGCGTCGTTTTTCCAAATTATTTCGCCCCAGGCATTGTTAATCCGCAACTCCCCTAGATGAACTAATCTTTTTCGTTCGGAGATTAAAGCACGCGCGCTTCGCGCGTGCTAGGTACTCCGCAAACCAAACCACCTTGACCTTGACCTTGAGCTTTCCAGCCAGACCAGAGCAGAGCAGTTCGACGACGTGCCGGAGCTACGTACGCGCCTGTTAAATTTTGTTAAAGGCAACAAATCTTGTCTCCAGTTTTAAACGATTTTAAATAAAAGGAGTTAGATGCTCATTCGCCTGGTCTTCATTTCCCGTACTCACCTGAGCTTTGCTACACCCATTTTTTATTTTTAGAGGAAGGCAGTTACACCTTATGTAACAGATGGTTATGGGCCCAGTTATGCCCTTCCCTTATTTAAAGCAATGGTGAGATACGAGGACCAGCGTCAAGTAATATAGTAAAGCCGATCCACTGACTTGAAAATTAAAGCCGTTTGGCAACCGGCCAAGGTTTGAAGCAGCAAGAATCTATCAGAGCTCAGCGACGGGGGGTCATGGAATCGACGATAAAGAAGCTGAATAGTAACAACTATTCGAAATGGTCCGAACAAATGAAAGTAGTTCTTATGGACCGAGGGTGCTGGAAATTCATCTTGGGGATCGAACCTGCTCTAGAGAAGGGGGCGACGTCTAAACAAACCCGTGAGTATGAGATGCGTCAAGATAAAGCGTTCACGACTATCTACTTGAATGTGGAGGAGGAGTATCAAGATTTACTGGCTGAGATTACTGACGGTAAAGAAGCTTGGAAGAAGTTGAAGGATCACTTCAGACCAGACACCAGATGCCGAGTCATTGAATTATTGGATGATTTTTTTGAAGAGCATTATCAAGAGGGAGAAGAGATAGGCCTTTATGCCGCTCGCCTCAAGAAAATTATTTTGCAGTTGTCAGAAGCCGGACGGCCGCTGGAAATGATCTTTCAAGCATTCCAGTTGATACGCCACTTGCCGCGGGATTTTACAGGTATTGTGCAATCTATTTATCGTTGGTCCGATGAGGAATTTACTTTTAGTAAAGTTCTAGATGAACTCTTAGTCGAAGAACGTAGGCTTAAGCAAAGTAAGCGTGATTTCGAAAAAACTGAGAACTCTGCTTATAAAGCAAAGTTAGAGGCGCCTAAAAAGGTAAAACCTAAAGTTAAGAGTGAAACCACGCGAGATAAATCCCCTAGGGGAAGGAAAGTAGGCCCTTGTTATAGGTGCGGTAGGCCTGGCCACCTCATAAAAGATTGCAGAGTTAAATTTAAATTTAAAAGAGAAAAAATTGAGAAGGAAACTCCCAATAGAAAGGCAAATTTTATTACTGAAGCTAATATTACCGAAGATATACAAGCAGAAAAGTGTTCGTGGATTTTTGATACCGCCGCGTCTAGTCATTTCAGTAATAATAGAGCTTTATTTACTGACTTTAAGAGAGTTAATAATACTAACTTATCACTAGCAATTGGTGATGTTAAAGGCAGTATTGAAGGAGAGGGTACAGTAAAAATGTATTTTCAAACAGAAGGGGAAAATAAAGAGGTTATTTTGCATAATGTAATGTACTCTTCGAAATTAAGACGAAATCTATTTTCGGGACCTGCCTGGGAAAAACTAGGAGCGAAAGGGAAAATAGAAGTTTTCGACAAAGACGGGGAGAAGCTATTTTTCGCCCAAAGGCGTAATGGATTATATTATTTCAGTCCCCAATATTTGAAAAAACAAATAGAAAATGTTAACTTAACTATTTCGCAGAAAAAGGGATTAGAATTATGGCATAGGCGTTATTGCCATATCAACAATCAGTATATTGTAAATACTAGTAGTAAAGAGTGCGTAAAAGGATTGCCCAAACAAACTCTCGGGAAAAGCGATTGTGAAGATTGCAAGTTAGCAAAGTCGAGGAGTATTTCTTTTAAATCTTCATCAAAAACGAATTCACGAAAACCCCTGGAGTTAATACACATGGACGTGTGTGGACCACTCCCAAACGTATCCTTAGGGGGAAAGAGATATTTCCTGTCTATCACGGACGACATGTCCAAAAAGGTTACGGTGTACCCGATGAGGCAGAAGTCTGAGGTTTTTGAACTTTTTAAAAAATTTCAAGCGCGTTCTGAAAGATTCCTTAATAAGAAAATTTTGCGTGTACGCACAGATAATGGCATGGAATTCTGCCATAAGGAATTCGAAAAATATTTAGAAGATCAGGGAATCTTATCAGAGAGGACGAACATTTATACCCCCCAGCAAAATGGCGTAAGTGAGCGTTTCAATTATACGGCGTTAGATGCTGTAAAAGCAATGCTCAAAAGTAGTAATTTGAGCGATGCGTTTTGGGCTGAAGCGTTGCTCTGTTTTACCTATGTATGGAACAGAGTAGTGCATTCAAAGCAATTAAAAACCCCTTTCGAGTTATATGGTGGTCGGAAACCGTCGGTCACTCATTTAAAGGTTTTTGGCTGCACAGCCTACATCAGGATGCCTAAGCAATTAAGGAATAAGCTTCAAATGCGGGCTAAAAAGGGGATTATGGTTGGCTACGCTACAAAAACTAAGGGATATAGAATATGGGTCCCTGAAAGTCATAATGTCCTAGAAACTCTAAATGTTTCGTTTAAAGAAGATGTGGGGGAGATAGAAAACGTACAAAACCCCGAGTTAAATCAAAATATTACAGGGTGGCTAATAAATACTGTGACAAATATCGAATCATTTAATTACACACAGATGAAATAGAAAATGGAAAATACAAGAATATTATGAACATTATACATGAAAGTTTACCATGAAATAATTTTACTCGAATCGACCGCCATCTTTATCGATTACTAAAGATAATCTCTTACGCCACTGTCCTATTGCGGCACGAATCATTTTATGAGGTAATTTGTCCCATTCACTCCGTATGGAAGCTTTGAGGGAGTCCAAACTTCTGTGCTGCTTAGCATTTACTTTAAACTCTAAAATCCCCTAAATGCAATAGTCTAAAGGATTTAGATCTGGTGAAGAAGGTGGCCAATCTTCTTGCTTGATAAACTTCGGGCAATTGGCATGGAGCCATTCCTGTGTTGTTTTGGATCGGTGGGACGGTGCAGAATCTGGCTGAAATATCCAATTCTTTTTGGGATACAATCTGTTAGCATGTGGTAATAAACGTGTAGCCAATACTTCCTGTTTGTAATATTCAGCATTGATTTTTACCCCTTTATCGATGAATTTCAGAGGCAATTTTCCATTGTGTGACACTGCAGCCCAAACCATAACAGAATTCTTGTTCTGAAAGCGTTTAACTGTTCGAAGATTTTCAGGTATATCCTCGAAGGTTGCTGAATATACAACATCATTTTTAGCATTATAACTTTGTTCTGTACAAAACAGCTTCTCATCAGAGAAAATTATTTTTTCAACACTTTTGCTACCGTGCCGGTTCAGCAATTTCTTACATCTTTGTAACCTTTTTACTATTTGTGCAGTAGTCAAACCTTGAACTTTTCTTTTGCGATAAGGACGAAAACCCAGGTCTTCATTTATGATAAGTTGCATAGTTCTGCGACTGATGTTCTCTTCTGCAGCCATTATATTTGCAGAACGTTGTGGATTTCATCGTATCTTTTCATGAATTCTTTTGATACGTTCTTTTGTACGAACAGTGCGTGGACGACCGGACCTTGGTCGATCTTTACAGCTATTGGTATCCAATAATCGATTTATAGTCCTATATATAAACGTCCTATTAAAACCAAGGCATTTTAATTGCTTAAATATTTTACCTGCAGAAAATCCGCGATCAAAAAGCTGTTTAACCATTAACCTTTTGGCTTCCATCTTTAAAAATATTCTACATGTTTTACTTTAAACAAAAATCGTCTGCGTTTACAAAAAGTTGCCAATCACACAAATAGATAGATAAATTGTTTTTCCAAACGATTAAAATTAACTCTTATTTTTTGGAGTGTTACAGTATTTATTAGCCACCCTGTAGAATAACCCCTGATGAAATTGAGGATTCCGATTCAGAAAGTGAAACAACCCCGGAAAAGGCAGAAATTAGTGAACCAACCCAAGAAAAAGCAGAAATTAGTGAACAAATAACCCAAGAAAAAGCTGAAAGTAGTAAACATAGGGTGAAAGATAAAGGGACAAAGAACCCTGGTCGAATCCCATGTAATCAAATTAAATGGATGAGAGAAGCCATATTGCGTAGAGATGGTTCAAAAACTGACATTTATTATCGAATAAACGGAACAAGTGTAAGACTTCGTTCACCTAAAGATGCCCAAAAATATTGTAATGATAATAATATAAATTATGAGGAAGATTTCTTCAATTTTAGAACCACAGATTACTATACTGGCCCTGTAGGAAATGAAAATGCAAGCAGCAGTCTGTTATCGGCTTTTCATGTAGAGGTAAAGATACCTAGAAATTACAGGGATGTTTTGAAATCTCCCCAAAAGAAAGAGTGGGAAGAAGCAATGGGGGAGGAGATGAAGGTCATGAAAGATAGAAAAGTATGGGAATTAATCCCGAAACCCAAAGATACGAAAATACTGGGAAGTACTTGGGCGTATACACTAAAACGGAATGACAAAAATGAGATTATGCGTTACAAAGCGCGTTTAGTAGCCCAGGGTTTCAGGCAGCGTAAAGGGGAGACTTATGATGAAGTTTACAGCCCCGTTATAAGTTTCACCCTAATAAGAATGTGGTTTGCATTATTAGTATGCTTACTTGGCTGGACACATTGCCAGCTAGATATAAAATCTGCATACCTGCACGCTGACCTTAATGAAAGGATTTACATGTATCAGCCACATGGATTTAAAGACGAAACTTACCCCAATCATGTTTGCTTGTTACGCAAAGCTCTTTACGGCCTACACCAAAGTGGGCGAGAGTGGTTTAATGAAATCCACACTGTTTTACAAGATCTAAACTTCGAAAAGCTAGACTGGTGCAATTGCACGTACATCTTTGAAAAACGTGTTCTACTACTCCTTTATGTAGATGATATCGTTTTATTCGGTAAATCAGACCTTCACATAAGGGAAGTAATTAAGCTTTTAAAAGAAAAATTTGATTTGAAAGTGCTGGGAAAAACCCGAAAATTACTAGGCATTGAATTTCTAGAAAAGGACGGAAAAATATATATACACCAAGAAGGTTATATTGATAAAGTTTACGATACTTATAAGAACTATAAAATTCCGATAACATCATTACCCATAAGTAAGGGAACTCTCCTTTCAAAGATAGACTGTCCTAAAACGCACGCCGAAATGGAAGAAACGGAACGATTACCGTACCGAAATGTAGTTGGATGTTTAGCATTTTTAGCGGGGAGGACTCGCCCCGATATCAGCTATGCTGTAAACATCCTGTCCCAGTTTCAAGAGAACCCTGGATTAGTACATTGGAACTGCGTTCTAAAGTTGTTAGGGTACGTACATGCCACAAAGAGTTTAAAGTTGAATTTGGCAAATATAGATGAATTAAATATCAGATGTTACAGTGACTCAGATTTTGCGTCAAATAGAGATGACAGAGTATCTGTAGGCGGAACGATTTTGTTTTTTGATAAGGTTCCTGTCTCCTGGCGAACTTTCAAACATAAATCGGTAACTTTGTCTACAATGGAAGCAGAATTCATCTCTTTAACAGAATCCTCGAAAGAACTAATGTGGATCTATCGCATTTTAAAAGAATGCAAAGAAATCGGCTTAGAAATCCCTGATATTAATTCAAGTGAACTTTTTTGTGACAACCAGGCAGCGATTAACTTCTCGAATTCGCCTATAGAAAACTCACGTTCTAAACATATAGACGTGAAGTTCCATTTTATCAGAAACCTGGTAAACGAAAAAAACTTTTCAGCTTAAGTTTTGTACCAGCAAAAGCAATTATGCAGATGTGCTGACGAAGCCTTTAACTAAGGAAGGTCTTCAAAAATTTGTAAACGAACTGTTTATCTAGTAGTTTTTTTTTCATTCTTTAAATGTTCCCGTTTTAAGTTTGTTTGTGAGATTTATGTCGTGCTGAAATGTACTGATATTTTGTTAACACACTTATACTAGATGTGCCGAAAGTTAGTCATCGGATTAAAAGGTAAAGTTATACCATAGGGATATTAAAAATCGCTTGTCGAAGTGTTCTTCGTCGCAAGGGACGAAAGTTTCGAATCCCAAAATTTAAAATAAAGTCTTATTTTTTTTTGCTACTCTGACTAACCAGAAGCTATATTCGCTTTGTAAATATATATATTTTTAAGTGCGTCTTGCTCGCCTTTATACTTGTATAATGATTATATTTTAAAAGGTTAAAATTTCTTGCTAAAAAATCAAGAAGTTTATGAATAGCATTTTTTTTTACAAATATTAGAATTAGAATGTGTTTATACAAATATTAGAATAGAAATTTTCTGAACAAGTGTGTACATATTGGATTTAGTTTTCATATGTATTAAGTATAGTTTCACGTTTATTCTGTAATGTAATACGAAAGCGTGTTTATACTAAAATAGTAGCAAATGTTTATGCTATAATGTAATTGGAAAGCGTGTTTATACTAAAATAGTAGCAAATGTTTATTCTATAATGTAATTGGAAAGCGTGTTTATACTAAAATAGTAGCAAATGTGTCTATTCTATAATGTAATTGGAAAGCGTGTTTATACCAAAATATTAGCAAGTGTGTTCATTCCAAAATGTAATTGGAATCTCATTACTTTAATTGAAATGTCTTTTTCATGTTATCAGCGTATGTTCCAGTGAAAATGTCTGTAAAGCGTAAGTGTATAAACATCCATTAGGGCTTTCGCCACAAGAGCGGTTCGCAGAAACGAGAAGGGGGGCCGATGTTAGCAATAGCGGCGGCATTGGTTATTTTTGTTTACCGTGCGTTCTCGTATCTGCGAATCTTTCCCGAAGCAATCGCCGCGGGGTTAAACGTCATTAATTATGCATGCGTTTTTCTGGGCACGCGTAACCTGCGGCGCATGCTCCGTGGGAGCGACTCATAGTATAAATGGAATGAGTGTTTCAGCTTTCCAGCCAGACCAGAGCAGAGCAGTTCGACGACGTGCCGGAGCTACGTACGCGCCTGTTAAATTTTGTTAAAGGCAACAAATCTTGTCTCCAGTTTTAAACGATTTTAAATAAAAGGAGTTAGATGCTCATTCGCCTGGTCTTCATTTCCCGTACTCACCTGAGCTTTGCTACACCCATTTTTTATTTTTAGAGGAAGGCAGTTACACCTTATGTAACAAAGCACTCCAAGAGCGTACGTGTAAAGGGTGCTAAACGTACGCTCTTTTGCGAGTGCTTGGAGCGTGAGCGCAATCCCATACGCTCCAAGCACTCGCGAAAGAACGTACGTGTAAAGGGCGCTAATATCTCCCGTGGAAGAGAGCTTCATAATTGAATGCATCGCCCGTTACGTCATTGGCGGGAGAAAGCTTCGCCTTCGCCCGTTACATAACGGCGGGAATATACTCGGCGGGAAATCTGCATATATCGGACATAGTCTGTTACGTGGGGAGAGAGCACCTCGAGCGCAAATAATGAAGAATACCTCGAGCGCAAATAATGACAAGAAGCCAAAATCTATACGGTAATACTCGAGTTCACTGAAAGAAAAACCGATCTGAACTACACTTCTCTATTCAGGATCGACGTAAAAATTGAAGCTCTATTCTTATTTTTTTTAAAAATTGTGTTTTTCCGCTGTCCAACTTCTCTCTCTTGTTAGCATTGTGCACCACTTGTTCGTGTTAATTTTAATGCTTTACCATATGTCTACTTCCGCTGTGTGTTTCTTATCTCCTCGTATTTTCGTCGCCCGAGGGGTAGCCCCACATGACGACGTATACTCTCCTTTCTGTGAAGGGGAGAAAGAGCGTTCGTTCCCGCAGTGGGGAAGAATGCAATGCATTTTCCCGCGGGAACTCTTATCTCTCTTCCGATGCAACGTCACAAAGTCGGCAAAAATTGATCTTAGTGTTTTTGTACCAGTTAGGAGCATATTTTCTATTCTACATTATATCGATAAAAAAAATTTTAAATTGAAAAAATTCGTGACCTTTTCTTTCAATTTCATTACTTTTCATGACTTTTCGCGACCGTTTTCCCATTTCGTGACTTTTCGTTACTTTTCATTACTTTTCATGTTAGTAGACACCCTGCTTTAAAACAATAGAGGTTTCACTGTACATACATAGATAATAAAAAATAACTAATTCATTCATTAGAAATATGAATTAACTGACAAAAACATTACCAGAACGACTTCAGACATAACTGCTGACAATTTAAGTAACACTTAAAGTTTAAAATGTTATGGAGATAATTTGCATGGATCGATGAACGTGGCTTATATACAGCTTTTGGAGAGCAAAAAGTTTTTAGAACTTCTTTAAGCAATTTTCATGGAATCAAATTTTTTTTTTGTCAATATAAAATGTTCAAATGAGACTAGAAATAGTCACCTAAGAGAAAAATAATTTTGCTGCACCAAAATACATGGATAAAAAATTAAGTTTCTCTTTTGTTGTAGTAGTAAAATATACTGCAAATGGCATATTCTCCCCCCCCCCCCCCAAAAAAAAAAAAAAACACCAAAGGTTTGTTTCAGTTAACTTAAAAAGTTTCAGCACATTATAAGTAATTTTATAGAAATTTTGTATTTATGATAAAATATAATATCACACTTTCAGCATCAATCAACAAATATAACAATCTCAAGCAAAATCAGTTATATAAGCTCATCAGTAACTGTTTCTTTTTACAAATTAATTTATTAAAAGACTAAAGGATCTGACCACTCCCTTTTCTAGCTATTCATTTTTTGTGTATCACAGAAATAATGAAAGATTAGGGAGACGATTAAACGTTATACAAAAACATAAAGGACAAATGTGACATAAAATCCTTAAAATTTCAGCTAATTATTTTATGCATATAGGATATATATATGTATAAGCATGTAAGTAGTAATCAGCTAAATCAGTGATTCCGAACCCGTAGAAGTCTGGCGACCACTAAACCAGAATTTGAACCATGTGCGGACCACCCCACCCCTACCGACTTGAGGTGGGAGATATAGGGGAGGGTATAGAATATCCCTCAGGCAAAAGGGATACAGAATTAACGTACTCACATTCTTATGTATCATATTCAAATAATAAAATTATTTTATAAACTTAAGAAATTTTAATTCAACACCTGATAGTCACTGGATATATTTGGCCCATCTAGTTCAATGAACATCACTTTCAAAATCCTCATTTATTTGACAACTTTTTTATATGTGGTGGTGGACCACTCCTGAGGCTCTCACGGACCACCTGTGGTCCACAGACTACCGGTTGGGCACCAATGAGCTAAATAGACAAATGAGGCTGAAGAGTAAAACCAAAAACTAAAAACTATTGGTCTGAGTTTCACCAAAAGCATCAAGAACAAAAGCCCTGTAAGAGATATTATTGAATCACCGGCTTATAGCTATAAATTTCAGTGGGTTTCTCTTCTATACATTTCAAATTTTAGGTAGTGCAGTATATTTGCCATGGAGACATTACTTGTAACAGCTTTTTACAAGCACTGTGATTTTGTTACATGTACTCATGTAGTGGCTACTTAAGATGATATATGAGTAAGTGAGACTTGTTTTTAATCATTCATCTACAAAGTTATGGGGGTCCAAGAACACAAAATTCTTCAAATTTTTGAAAAAAACTTTATTGCATGAAAAAAATTTGTTCTTTTCTGCTTAAAATGATGTTTAAATTATGTTCCTATCTTAATTAGAACGGGAGATAATTTTTTGTTTTGCAACATTCTAACAGCACCTAAGCTTTGTTTAAACCTTTAAATGCATGTTTCTGCATGATGGGGTTTTTCGGCATTTCTTGTCTTTAAATTATTTTAAGTCAAGAACAGTTAAAGATAAATGGTTCACATTTGGAACATGTCTTTTTCAATTATTTTACTTTAATTTTGATTTAGCAAATTTGGAAAAAAATATTTACTTTTGAAAATATGATTTTTTAAAAGTAAGTTGCATCATTTTTTTTAAAAACATTTTTACTCTAAATATTTAATTTTTTAAAAATTAATACTTAAAAAAATGCCGAATCAAAATTAAAACATATTTCTGTTTAAATGAAAAAATTTTGAAATTTTACAAATAATATTTTGAGTTATAATGATTTTAAAATACCCCACCATTTTTTTAAAATTTAAAATTTTTTAAAAACTTCATGATAAATTTTATGATGCGGTTTTGCTTACAAATTATATCGTTAACCATCAGAAAATTTCAAAATTTTAACTCAATAAATAAAATTTTCTTTTAAATGTGTCCTGGACCCCCTTAACTCTACTATTAAATATACTAAAGTGATAATAGGAAGAAAATTAAAAACTGAACTGGAAAATTTTGCAAGGCAATTTTTTAGGCTGTAATAAGATATTACACTGACTTTTTAAACAAACCCTGTTAATATGGACACCAATGATTTCTAATACTGATCCATTATTCCTTTTGATTTGCAAAGCTAATTGTTTATGTTGCAGAACGAAGCTTTTCAAAATGGATAAATGTACATTTATAGCACATTTTAGTATTTGGAAATAGTTTTATCTTAAATAATATGCTGTTCTTTTAAAATAAATCTGATCAAAAACTGTATAACTTAAGTACTGCATAAATCTTAGGGGTGCGGTGGCCCAGTTGGCAACAGCAGCGGGCCAGTGATCTGAAAGTCCCTGGTTCGATGCTTGTCGCTGCAAATCCACTGCCATGTTCACTAATGGTGGCCAGGGAACATAAAATAGGTCGTAGCTACAATGTCCTCCAAGTTCTCAAATTTACCTCTGGAGGTGCAGGGCAAAGTGTTCCGGTCTTGTCGCTTGACTCGGTTCAAAATTACGGGACTGATGTTCTTCGAGGTTAAGTCAGACTTCAGCCCTAGTGGTACCTCGCCTCAAAGTGAACCTGCTTACTACCCATTGCCAAGGACCTAGAATTTGAGGACCTAGATCCTTTGGACTTGGTGTAGGCTTTCCTACACCATGGGGATTGAAAACAACAATTACATTATCACATTAATGCCAAATTATTATTTCTTGATATTAATGCAAAAGTTAGAACATTCTTCTACGTATTTAAAAATTGTCAAATTTTTTATACCCATTAGCAAAATACCCATAGCTGCTCATTACAATATAACTACAGTACAACCTCCCAAATCCAGAACATTTTAATAAATGGCCAATTTTACTTTTCCATTTTACCGATAAATGTCACTACCAAAATGATCAGTTAAAAAAACCCTTTTCTTTCAACGAAGTGACAGCAATGATTTTGAAAGCTTTGAAGTGTCTGGGAAAGAAGCTGAAATAGCAGAATTAATAGAATGTGCAAACAAAGGCAACATTAACTTGGATAAATTGGACATACAGGAAGTGTTAGACATTGACGAAAATGTGCCGATCTTTGGTACTCTGAGCTATTCTGAAATTATTGATAGTGTGGTAATTAACAAAGGTTATGATGACAGCGATCATGAAAGTGATTCAGAATGCCCCCAAAACGAAAGAATGTCAACGGAAGACATGATAAAATCATTATATAAAACATTATTAGGCTTAGATCAGTGGAATTTTATCTCGGAACATGATATTATGGCAATATATAGGATACGAGAAAAAATAATTTCTAATAAGCCAAAACTAAAGCAACAGACATTATTGACTGAAATGTTTAAATTATAATGTAATTATATGTTCTGTATTTAGGTTTATTTAATAATTAAACCATTTGACATGTTTCTTAAGTGTTTTTATTTATTTCCTAAAATTTTGTAGTGTTATTTAAAAATTCCTCAAATCCAGAAAATTCCCGAATTCAGAATTGCCATGTCCTGAACGATTCTGGATTTGGGAGGTTGTACTGTATTTGTTGCTTGATTCAGCAGTATGTCATTTGACATCAATGATCAACAGTCTGAAAACATTCGATGCAATTGATTCAAAAATATACATGCATAAAGTACCAGAAAGGAGTATTCACATTTTATATATTTTACTTTTTAAATGAACGACAGAGAAAACTCACGTATGGAATATATGATTACATGGTAATTTTCTCGCAGTCTCCATTCTCTCCCAACATATGGCACATTCATCACTGTTGGCATCAATTTCTTCTTTTGTAGCTAGGGGATAGCTACAGAAGATTAAAATAACATTAATTGAATTTCTCTTCCCTTAAAATGTAGGAACAAATTAGAAAATCTATGTATATAAAACAGTTCCGTAACTGACTGACTGACAGACAGACAGATAACACACAGATGCCATTGGATCTAAAGGGCTGAAATTTTGCATGGTGAATCTTCTTATAGTGTAGGAGTGCACTAAGAAAGATTTTTGAAAAATTCTTCTTAGATTTTTTTAAATAAAATTTTTAAGCTGTTTTTGAAACTTTTTTTAAGTTTGCATTTGAAATAATAATCTGAGGATTATAAAATTTATATCACGAGAAAGATCATAAAAATTCCTTTAAAATGATATTTTCGAATCTTTACTTCCATTTTCTGATTTTTGATGAATTTTTAAAGATTGTTTAGAATTTAATTTATTAAATGCTAATTACGTGGTTTCTTTTCTTTTTGTGATACTTTAAACTAATTTTGCGTCAGGTGCATAACAACGAATTAGAAAAAAAAAAATTTTTTTTGTTAATGCGGTAGACGATTGGACATTATCCAAAAATATATTAAAATACAGTTAAAAGATATGTTCCTCAAAATGTACTATATTCTTTAGTATGTTCTATTACATTTAATTTAAATATTTTCTTCTACATTATTTTGTCTATAAAAATATCCATTATGATTCTTTATAAATAAATAAATATATATATATATTACATCAATTGCAAACTTGATCGTTTTATTTGTTATAAATATATAAAAAAAAAATTTCTTCACTAATTGCATACATTAACCGTTTTATTTAATTTCAATGTACTCTGTAGTGAAGTACGGGTATTCAGCTAGTTTTCTATAAAACAATTAGAGACCAACAAAAACATAAATACAATTCTGACTGCTGAAAAAAAGAAGCTTTCACCCTGCTTTGAAAACCAAACTTTAGGCCCATATCAAACAAAACACGATTCCACAGAAAATTTACCTTAGAAATGTGTCTCATATTTTCCCAGCAAACACGCGTGAAGCTTGTTTTGAATATCCTTTCAACACAAAATAATAGAACACTCTAGAAAATATCTACTCTCTTTTTCACTTTGTTTCACAGTTTACGGGGTTCACTCCTATATTGAATATTAAACATAACATAGTAAATTATATATTGTACTAGCTGAATAACCATGCTTCACTACAGAGTACATTCAAATTAAATACAATGGTCAATGTATGTAATTAATGCCAAAAAAATATTATACAGTGGCTCCCAAAAGTGTTTGTACACTTACAATTTTCAATGAAATAGGGGTCTGTCCATTGATTAAAATGAATATTTTAGAATGGGTATTTAATAATAAGATCTACAATTTATTCTTAACAAAACTACATGAAATATTTTGAAAACATAGTAAAACTTTATTTTTAAGAAACCAATAATCCAAAAGTAACAAAAACTTTATCTCACAAAAGTCATCGTACACTTGTAAAAAATCTCTACATATTAGTAAATATTCTAATTTTTCGTTAAATTAATATTTAGTAGGATATCCTTTAGCATCCACAACAGCTTTTAAACGTCTGGGAATAGATTGCTTTAGTTCTTTTGTAATTTTTGCATCAATGTTCATCCATTCTTCCATCATAATTGTTTTTAGTTCGCTTTTCGCGTGAATGTCGTGTTTTCGTACTCAAACCTCTAGTTCTCTCCAAATATGTTCTATTGGGTTTAAATCTGGCGATTGAGGTGGTGTTTTCAAAACTTGGGGACAATTATAGAGCCACCAGAGGCGAACGTTGAGAGTCGTGTGCTTAGGATCGTTATCTTGATAAAAAACAAAGTTGTTTCCAATACCCAAATTTTGAGCTGATAATTTTAAATTTTTTCACATACTGCACAGTAGAATGGGATAAATTAAGTAATTTAGCAATATTCCGAACTGATTTACCACCACAATGATGAAAAATAATCAATTTTCGAATGCTGTTGTTTCTTTACGACTACGAGCCATTTTTAAATAATAAATAGAATATTACGGAGTAGGCAAGCAAAAATTAAAGTCAAACGATATTTTAAATGCCACCACAATTCAAAAATAAAAATAAAGTGCCAGACGATAATTTTAATTATGAATTTATCCGAAAATATTTCAGTATACGATGACTTTTGTGAGAAAGTTTTTGTTACTGGTTTCTTAAAAATAAAGTTTTACTATGTTTTCAAAATATTTCATGCAGTTTTGTTAAGAATAGATTATAGATCTTATTATTAAATACCCATTCTGAAATATTCATTTTAATTAATGGATAGACTCCTATTTCATTGAAAATCGTAAGTGTACGAACACTTTTGGGAGCCACTGTATATATATTTATAAAAAAATCTTAATGGATATTTTTATAGACAAAATAATGTAGAAGAAAACATTAAAATTGGATTTAATAGAACATATTAAAGAATATAGTATAGTTAATATAGTACAGTTAGAAGAACATTTCTTTTACTGTACTTTAATATTTTTGGGGATAATGTCCAATTGTCTGTGGCATTAGAAAGAAAAAATATCATTTTTTGTCAATTTATTTCTTTGTTATGCATGTGACGCAAAATAAATTTAAAATATCACAAAAAGAAAAGAAACCCTGTGATCAGCATTTCATAAATTAAATTCTAAAAATGAATCTTGAAAAATTCACCAAAAATTAGAAAATGGTTACATTGGAAAAAGATTCCCTTTTAAAATGAATTTTTATGATCTTCTCGTGATATAAATTTTATAACCCTCATATTATTATTTTAAATGCAAACTTTAAAGAATGTTACAAAAACAGCTTTAAAATTTAATTTAAAAAATCTAAGAATTTTTCAAAAATCTTTCTTAGTGCACCCCTACACTATAAGAATCACCATGCAAAAATTTCAGCCCTTTAGGTTCAGCAGTTTGGTCTGTGCATTGTCTGTCAGTCAGTCAGTCATGGAACTGTTTTATATATATAGATAAAACAGTATTATAGAAAGCTATACAGAACCTTCTACCATTCTGAATTACAAAAACTGTTGTACTTTGAAACATGAGAAAGCCAATAAATTCTGGACATTTAATTATAGCCCTTAGATTAAAAATAACTGATAAGTCTAAAAATTTTAAAAATTACTGCAAATTTTATTATTTAAATATATGATAGCTCGATATTATACAAATACATCCATCTCAGAACTGAACGGTTAAACTAACTGAACTGAGATTTAGGAATTTATGGATAAAAAGATTTAATTCTCACTTGTTTTCCATATGCCTTGAAACCTTTAAGTAATTTTTATGGCGAATTATTTTACGCTGTATTTCATTAAAGAGACATCGCAGCTGCATGCATATCACTAGGGTAGCCATTGATAAGAAAATATTTCCCCGGAACTAAAAGAGAACAAGGAAGTGCAAAATTTGAGATTTTTTCATAAGAAAAGTATGGAAAGTATGGGTTAATAAATAAGAAAATATTCTCATTACAAATTTATGAAACTCAGTTATTATATAAACAGGAAAGCAAGATTCACTTTTATATATTATGTGTTTCAACAAAACATTTATATAGGGCTCATATTCATTTTCCAAAATCAAAAATAAGTTCTTAAGGCCTTTTTAAGGACCTCAAAGATGATTAAATAAGATGTTTTATTTCCAAAGTTTAGGATTTTGAACGTATTTGAGTCATAGGATCCTATACAACCTTATGATAACTTCTACATCAACTTAATAAATAATTAAAATTAATAATACTATTTCAAAATTACTTTTATAGGTTGGAATCTGTTGAGTTATCCCTGCATTTAACTTGAAAAACATTGGTAAGCAATGTCACAGTGAGTAATTAGAGAAAACTGTAATTTATTTATATATATATATATATATATATATATATATATATATATATATATATATATATATATACACACAGTAGAATCTCAATTTATCGTTTTTCAAGGGATTAACTGAATTGAACGATAAATGCAGGAAAACGATAGATGGGGGAGCATAACAAAGCAATATGATCGTCGGGACTGGCTGAAATAAACGACACATACAGGAAAGCGATGAATCGGAGACCGATCGATCGAGATTCCATTGTATATAAATAATTAAATATATAGTTGGGGAAGAGAGTGATAACACAAAAACATTCCCATCCTGTTCAATAATGATACAAACAGAATACACTCAAAATTAACTGTGTTTTCATAAAGGCAGTCATTGACAACCATAAACTGAAAATTCTTGAATTTCAACTCGAAAATAAGGACTTCCTTTATTAGCACCGGGAAGCAATCAAAAAAATGTAAGGACCTCGAAGACAAAAATAAGTACTCTTTAAAAACTTTTTAAGGGCCCTTAGAAACAAACTGAAAATAAAGAGTTCTTAAGGACTTTAATGATCGTACTAAGCCTGCTATAGGACTGGGCATTTTAGTTTCCAAACTATTTTTACTTCATTAGCAAAAAATGTTGGTAAAATCAAAATTTAGCATAAAGCCTGGGATTTGTTCTGGAGAAAATCAATGTTGAAATGCTTGAGTACATGTTAATTGGGAAAGATATATTAGTTAAATTAAGAAATTTAGGGTTCCTAGTGAATGTTCGATTAAAGCTTAAATGTTAGACCTAACATGATCATAGATACATAACAGAAATTTGCTACGATTGCGACAAGATTAGATGAAGAAGAGCATATCCCCTACAGTTACACAGAATTGGAAATCAAAACTCAAAAGCAAAATTGTTTAAAATATTGATAAATTATATGAAACTAAAAATTTAAGCAGTACATAAAAAAATGAAAAAATTATGCAAAAAAATTATTCGAATGAAATTTCATTCTTTTATTCTTACAGTAATATATATTTAAAATTCTTAAAATTTACAATAGCTTTTTCCTAGCAGAAGAAAGCTTGAAAGGATAATTTCAATAGAAAAGCTATAAATATACAAATGTGCAGTTCCCCAAAAGGCAGGGAGAATGATGAAAAAATAACAACCAGGTAAAACACAGCAATTGAATATTTTATGTTACAGATTCCTAAACAAAATTAGAAAAATATTTTTTTTTTAATGCTGCTGGAATAATCAATTAAAATCTTTTCCATGTGAAAACTACACCACAATACAATTTAAAATGATCAGTTATCTTTAATTATATTATTCACATGAAATCCAAGATCAAAATCAAAGTTAAAAATAATTTCTTTGATTAGACACGGCTACGCAAAAAACCTACAATTCAAACTCTGGTGTCTTTTAAACCACACAGTAGAAACAGCTTTACATTTTATCAAAATATATGTAGAATCTGGGTGTAGAGATAAGTATCAGAATTGTTTAGGGTAATTCAGTAACTAAAAGTTCGACTACTGACTAATATTTATTAAGATTTAGATATGTTGGCACAGCACAATATAAATAGAATATAAGGTAGACACTGTAATATAGTCACACAAAAACTTCTGTACACATCCCACAGCATCCGCAAACACCAGCTTCCTCTCGCTGAATCCTCAGGTGCGTGGTTGTCATCTCTGGCGTTGCCTATCGCTGAAGTGGTAAGGTTTGGACCTTCATGGTCTCCAAGTTTCTTAACTTTGTATCTGTCCTTGGGCTTTACACGGATCACTTTGTAGGGTCCGAGAAACTTCGGCCTTAGCTTCATTCCACTACTGAATTGAGTACATTGGATAGCCACAAGGTCTCCTTCTTTAGAGGCATGGAATTTTTTCCTTTTCTTGTCAAATCCTCTTCAGTATTCTTCTTGTATCATCAAAATATTTTTCTTTGCCTCCTCACAGATCTCTTTAAGGTTATTCATCATAAAGTTAATTCTTTCTTCTTCCAAGATTTCTAAAATTCTGGATTCCTCTCTGCTTCTCATCTCGACTGCTGTTAACAATTTGAATGGTGTCTTTCTGGTGCTTCTCGATACTGTTGAATTGATTGTTCTTTGCAATATGTCCACATGTTTATACCACTTGGTTGGATCGTCTAATGATAATTTGGATAGAATTGGGAATCAATGTTGCATGTACCCCTGGACAATATACTGATACTTATTCCTACTCCCGGATTCTACATCTATACATACTAAATACTACATATATACATAGCATGCAAAATTTTTGGTTGAAAAGAGTAACCAAAAAATAAACTATTTTCTTACAGAGGGATTACATACTAGCATGTGTAAATGATGAAGAAAATCCACTATATGGCTTCCAAGTTCAAAGAACAGTTCAGAGTAATAAGTATACATGCCTCTTTTCTCCCAAATACCTTCATGAGTAAGATCGTATAAATGAAGGATATACCTGAAAAAAAAAATTAACATTTTTACTTTACACAAGTAAGATATTAATATGGGGGCAGCTAGTATTAGAGCTGCTTTATATTTCCTGACTTTTCAGATACAATCCAAATTATTCCTGGATCAAATCCAAAATTTTAAGTTTGATTTCCTTATTACCTCAATCCCCCATCAAATATATATATATATATATATATATATATATAAAACAATTCCGTAACTGACTGACTGACTGACAGATAACGTACAGACTAAACTGCTGGACCTAAAGGGCTGAAATTTTACATGGCGATTCTTCTTATAGTGTATGGGTACACTAAGATTTTTGAAAAATTCTTACATTTTTTTAAAATTGAATTTTCAAGCTGTTTTTGTAACATTCTTTAAAGTTTACATTTAAAATAATAATCTGAGGGTTATAAAATTTATATCACGAGAAAAATCATAAAAATTCCTTTAAAATGAAATCTTTTTTGAATCTTTACCTCCATGTTCTGATTTTTGATGAATTTGTAAAGATTAATTTTTAGAATTTATTAAATGCTGATCACGTGGTTTCTTTTCTTTTTTTCGATACATTAAATTTATCGTCACGTGCATAACGACGAAATAAATTGACAAAAAAAATATTAAAATACGGTAAAAGATAAAACTTAACCCTTAAATTAATAGAGATGGAAGTTTTTAAAGAATTTAATTCACATTAATATGTTTCATAGATATTAAAAATACAAATTAGTTGCATACATTGACCGTTGTATTTAATTTGAATATTTTCTTCTAAATTATTTTGTCTATAAAAATATCCATTACGATTTTTTTGTAAATATATAAATTTTTTTTGGCATTAATTGCATATATTGACCGTTGAATTTAATTTGAATGTACTCTGTACCGAAGCATGGGTATTCAGCTAGTATATATATAAAATAATGCCACCAGAAATAATTATCATATAATAACACCACACCAATTTTAATTCTATTGCATGGATTCTGTACTTTTATGTTGTCTCCCCGCTTATATAATGTCTCACATTTTTCTTTCTGGTGCCTAGCTGCCGCTGGGCATATTACACCATAGATATCACGTAGACAAACCAAACTAACTTTCCATTGTGCTGGTGTGAGTGTGAAACTGTGCACTTCAAGATTGGATATGGATTGAAATAGCCACTCTCCATTCTCTCTGCTCATTGTAAATATCTTCTAGTCTTTCTTATAAATTGTTTAATAATGTATAAATTGTTACTGTCTTATAAATTGTTAACTATTTAAATAACCACAATATGCACAGTGAATAAACATATCATTCCCACCAATTGGATTGTCCGATTGAATGTGATGCTGTTCAAGCCCAACTAAAATGTTTTAAACCAAGAAGCCACCACAAGCCGTAAATGCCCAATCTTCTGTTTCAGAATATCATCAAAAATGATTTCTGAACCCTCCTCCCAGCCCTAAAAACCTCACAGAGGGATTTTACGACCTAGAGATTTAATGTGTCCCTACTGATATTACTCAAACTGAGTTCACTCAGTGCAGATTCCTAACATGCTACCCACTAGGGTGCCCCATGAACTTTTTACCATTCAAGTTACAGTAGTGGTTCCCAACCCATAGAAGTCTGCGGACCACTAAGCCAGAAATTAAACTATGTGCAGACCCACCCACCCCCAACTTGAGGAGGAGAGACCTTCCGGGGGTATGCAAGTTATTTTGTATTATATTCTAATAATAAAATAATTATGTTAAACTTTTAAGAAATTTTAATTTAACACCTGATAGTCATTGGATATATTCGGCCCATCTAGTTCAATGAACATTGCTTTCAAAATCCCCATTTGTGTGGCAACTTTTTTTTTTATGTGGTGCCGGACCACTGCCAAGGCTCCTGTGGACCACCTGTAGTCCATGGACTACAGGTGGAATCAGGTTGGGAACCACTGAGTTATAGGAACAAAAAAGCTTCTAATTTGTATTTGCCAGAAGTTCTTACTATTTTTTTAATGTCTAATTATTATTAACACCAACTGCTTTTAACTCCAGTTTCCTTTACACCAAGCTTGATAGGAATTAGAAGAGTTAAATATCTGTTTCGACTGCAATCTCCCAGACATTTCCATATTTCTCTCTTGAATTTCCCTATTTCCTGTTTTTACAGTCTCCAATTAGGCTACCCACCCTGTTAGAGTCATCTCAAAAATAATAAAAGTATTTAAACAGTGATATTATAAACATACAAACACTGATTACATTGTCACAATTTAATTGTTGCAATTCATAGAACATTAGAACTAAACTAAACTCATGGCACAACAGTCCGCTGTGAACCAAGACCAGTGGTACCCATCTCCGCTTTCTAGACCGTGGGCTTGGGGTGCCATACAGCATATTTCTCAGTCAGGTAGTCAACCTGGCATGGGACACCCAGAGTTTAGTTCCAAAGCATGCTTGGTCATCATTTTATCGATCCACTAAAGGGATGAAAGGCTGAGTCGACCTTGTCCAGTCGCAGGGTCAAACCCTGCATTAGCCATTTGTTTTAAAAAGATGAAAATCAATATTAAAATAAAATCGGCATTTTGTGTTGTTCCTATGCAGGTTCATCATATGCTAATTTAGTCATCAATGATAGTCAAAAATCGTCATCATATGACGTCAAACCAATGAGGATTGTTTTGGCATCATGGCCCTCATGCCTACTTAAACTAATTTTGCATCACGTGCATAACAACAAAATAGACAAAATTTTTTTTTTCTTTTCTTGCTAATGCAGCAGACGATTGGACATTATCCAAAAAAATATTAAAATACAGTAAAAGATACTTGTGTATCCTTCTCTCCCCTTTGTTCTAGCCTAAGTAACTCAATCTCTTCTGGTTAACCATTTTCATGCGGGAAAGTGCAGCTGTGTCCAAGCTGAGTGCGAAGATCCCCCCCCCCCCCAAAGGAATTCCTGATCGTTTTGCCAGACTTCCGCCTGGAAGTGCAGGAGCTGGCGGAGTAATACATTAACTCCAAAAGTTGCGCCACCAAAAAAGTCTCTCGTTTTGTAAACGCCAGCGAAAAAAAAAAAACGAATTGAGAGAGGAGGAAACCTCCAAACAACTTTTCATAGAAAATTATTCAATTTCAAGACTGAGATGCGAGGAGTGCCACTGGACTTTTTCTCTCTGGGCGCGACACGGCGGAACCACACAGCCCTGAGGTGGGTGAAGCAGTTTTTCTCTTCTTGGGGAGAAAGTTTTTCCCGAGGAGAGAGTGGTGTGCCGGCTACCATGTAATGCAGAAGCCTCTTCCTCATCCTCATCTTCATCCCCCGCCCTCCGTACAGCTATGATGAGGCCCTGGCTACCTTCCTAGCATCGATATGGACAACCAGATTTGAGGATGACTACATGATGAAAGAATTCCTTTAGGCCTGGACCGGTCCTCTTTTTTTTTTTATCCTGCCTTTGCTTTTCTTTCCATTTCTCTTCCTTTTTTTTTATATAGCCTTAGACGGCAAGGTATAAGTTTTATTTTATTATTTTTATTTTTTTAATTAAATAAATGTAATACTTAAGAGGAGCTCCATAATTAAAGTTTTTTTATTTGGTTTTCGCCAACCACCAAATGTGTTCACTTATTCGGTATAGTGCATTTAATTACGAGTAACTCCCTTTTGAATTATCTACCAGGGAGCATAAGATAATGTATGAATTTGCAAAATTTGTGAAATATAAAAATAAATTTAGTTGCCTCTAACCCTGTATGTAGTAAACATTGTGTTGTGTTTAATTCTATACGATCACTGGCTAAGCGGTATGTTAAAAGAAATTAACCAGATATGGTGTTTAATTACTAGTCCAGCCAACACACCAAGTAACTACAATATAATACCACTCAATGACATTTTTTCAGCCATCGAATAATAAGTCACTTTTTCCAGAAGCCAATCAAGTTAACTTCATACTCTAAAGTAAATTGTTGCAATAATGCCATTCAAACACAGAAGCAAGTGCTTGGTGATAACAGTCAATTGTTTAGTGTTGTTTTATCACAAAAAAAGCAAAATAAATAAGTCAGTAACAGTCTAACTGCTACAAAAGTAGGTACTTGGGAATTATTAAACAATTACTTCAATTTTTTTTTCTGTAGTTAAAATATAATTTGAAGTCTGAATTGGTACCCATCTCCGTTTTATAGATTGTAGGCTTGGGGTGCCATACAGCATACGTCTCAGATGTTTTTTTTTCATTTGCCAATTGGGTTAAAGTATTACAAAAAGAAAAGAAACCACATGATCAGCAGTTAATAAATGAAATTCTAAAAATTAATCTTTAAAAATTCACCAAAACTCAGAAAATGGAGGTAAAGATTTGAAAAAGGTTTCATTTTAAAGGAATTTTTATGATCTTTCTCTTGATATAAATTTTATAACCCTCAAATTATTATTTTAAATGCAAACTTTAAAAAAGTTACACAAACAGTTTAAAAATTTAATTTTAAAAAAAATCTAAGAATTTTTCAAAAATCTTTCTTAGTGCACCCCTACACTATAAAAAGAATCACCATGCAAAGTTTCAGCCCTTTAGATCCAGCAGTTTGGTCTGTGCGTTATATGTCAGTCAGTCAGTCACAGAACTCTTATATATAGAGATAACATTTTACAACATGTGAAAAAAAAATTAAAAATTATTTCACTTGCTAATGTAAAAAATAATCTCAAAATAGTTCTGTGAAGTAAGCCATAATAACAACTTTTTATGGAGGAATATTTGTAACACAATTTCTCACTTCCTGGAGAAAAAAAAAATTACAAACAGCAAAAACATTATGTAGATAAAAACTCACCTAATTAAGACGTATAGAGTCCGAAGTGCAACTAATGCCCACTATAAAGATAAAAAGGAATAATTATTCAAAAATAAACTTCATACAGATTTAATAAAAAAATTTATAATTTAAAAAAAAGTTACCTCAGCAGACATAAAGCAGAATGTGCTTAAGCTTGCATATAGACCTACAATTATGCAGACACTGACAGCGACAGCAAGAATAAAAAATATCAGGGCAAACAACCGAAGATGAGTCCATTTTGGAGTTGTAGGTGAAAAGGAGAGCTACAATTTACAGAAAAAAAACACTTTTAATATATCATTACAGATTTTTTTTAAAATAACATTTTGAAGTTTTACAATAGAAATAGCCTAATAAAAAACTTAGCTTCACCTAGAAAATCTTAACCCCAAATTAACAAACCTAAGGGAAATTTTTTAAAAATAAACTTTCCTCATTACTTGTCAGTTTTTAAGTCACACGTAAAAATATTTTACAAAAAATTACTTCTTTGATAACAAAAAGATAAATGAGCTGTATAGTTAATGATTTAGTATTATGCATTTACTGCTAAAAATCTCAAGCACTTGAAAATTCTCGAAATGGAATGAGAGATCACTTTGAGAACAAGAACCAATGTGTTTTTCCTGCAGGTAAGTCAGTCATATTTTCTTCATGCATAAACATAAAAAATAATTCATTATATATATATATATATATATATATATATATATATATATATATATATATATATATATATATACATGTAATAATAAGACCCCACCAGTATTGATTAATCTATCCTAATAATAGCCCAGTTCTGTACCTCTGGAACGCTTCATAAATTTATCAGCCTATGGCATCCATTTTGTTTTATGAGTTAGGCTTAACAAGTTAAAAGTAAAGTTAAAAAAGATTATTTGCTATCTAAACCCAAATAATTTATTAGAAACAATGTAATATAGACACAAATCAACTTTATTTCAATTTTTAGACAGCTGTAATAAATGGTTATGACAGTTCCAAAACAGCTTGCAACCATTTAAAATTGTCCTCAGCATAAAATATCCTTTCATTGTAACGCATTTTTGTTGCGATATTTATATTCATTAGAGAATTTTCTCTTTTCCACCACCTTTTGAGTTATAATAGTGTTTCATTTAAATTAATAAGAAGTATCTATCCTAATAATAGCACAGATCTATCTATCTGGAACGCTTCCGGAGCGACCGCTTCATAAATATATTGCTACATTTTCCATTTCTTGAGAGTGAACCGGTGGCTGTGAGGTAGCGATGTTGCCTTCGAAGCGCTCAGTCCTTAGTTCAAATCCCGCCGGTCACGGGCTGCATTTTATTTATTTAATTTAAATCTCCTTTCTGGAAATTTCCAGAATATTCCAGCATATGTAAATTGAATTAATTTGAATGTTCTGTTAGGTTATATAAGTTGCTGCACTTCATTACTTCTAATAAAATTTCTATACTCCACGTCTGTGTATTTAACCTTCTTGTCAGTTTTCACGTGACAATATCAGCCTATGGCATCCATTTTGTTTTATGAGTTAGGCAAGTTAAAAGTAAAGTTAAAAAAGATTATTTGCCATCTAAACTCAAATAATTTATTAGAAACAACGTAATATAGACACAAAGCAACTTCATTTTGATTTTTAGATGGTTTTAATAAACAGTTATGACAATTTCAAAACAGCTCGCCAATGTTTAAAACTGTTCTCAGCATAAAATATCCTTTCATTGTAATGTATTTTCGATGTGATATTTATATTCATTAGAAAATTATCTCTTTTTCGCCACCTTTCAAGTTATCAGTGTTTCATTTAAATTAATAAGAAGAATTCATTTTATATACTCAGAACTTGAAAATGTAAACATAAGAGAGTCATTCATTCACTGTGATTCATTCATCATCATTAATTTAAGAAAAATTGAATCAGAGAATCTTTTTCACAGTAAAACAGTTTATTATATTATTTTATTAATATCTTTATTTTAACCATATAATATATATATTTTAACCAGATAATACAATAATGTCAAATTTAGTATTTTCGGAAAGTTGCAACCTCGACGCAAGCGTAGTGATATGTAAAAACCTTTACTTTGCTACGGAGTACATTCAAATTAAATACAATGGTCAATGTATGCAATTAATGCAAAAAAAATATATATATAAAAAAATTGTAACAGATATTTTTATAGACAAAATAATGTAGAAGAATTGTATAATGTCCAATTGTCTGCCGCATTAGAAAGAAAAGATATATATTTTGTCAATTTATATCGTTATGTATGTGACGATAAATTAATTTAAAGTATCAAAAAGAAAGAAACCATGTGATCAGCATTTAATAAATTAAATTCTAAAAATTAATCTTTAAAAATTCACCCAAAATCAGAAAATAGAGGTAAAGATTCGAAAAAAATTTCATTTTAATGGAGTTTATGATCTTTCTCGTGATATAAATTTTATCACCCTCCAATTACTATTTTAAATTTTAAGTAATTAAAATGTGTATAATTTAAATAAAAAATTAGAGAAGCTCTTAAGTATACAAAAAATATCAACTTTGCAGATGTAAATTGATAAGAACTAAAATTAACATGTCATTTTTGACGGGCTAATCATGTCTATAATAATAACGCTCAACCAGTTATCAATTCTATTCCATTAACTGTTTACTTTTAATATTGTTTTTCTTCTTATGTAAGCACTCACATCCCCCTGTGGCACCTAGCTATTGCTGGGCATATTGCACTACAGATAACCATGTGGACAAATGAAACTAATTTTCGTTTGTGCTGGTGTGAGTGTCAAACTGCAGAGTTTGAGTTTGGATGTGGATTGAACCGTAGACCACTATACATTCTCTCTGCTCTTTGTAAATATCTTCCAGTCTTTTATATTTCTCATATGTTAATCAAGTAAATAACTATAATGTGTACAAGTGAATAAACATATCATTCCCATCAATTAGATTGTTCGACTGGATCTGATACTGCTCAAGCCCAACTATAACTATTTAATCCAAGTAGCCACCACAAGCTGTAAATGCTCATTCTTTTCTTACCGAATAATGTCAAAAGTGTGGACCAGATAGATCCCTTGTATGGCACATCCATAATACCAAAACTAGAGAGATGTCATCATTAAAAAAAAAAATCATAGCTTTCAAAATGGGAAAAATAACTAATTACACTCAAATTGGCAAAAAATCCTCTAGGTCAGAATTAGAATTATAAACTAAACTCATTAATTAGAATTAAATGATCTCGTAAAGCCAAGAAAAAATATTTTAAATTTATCACTCTTCTTTTAAAAGATAGATCCTTACAATGAAACACAACCTTTAGTCCATTTTTCCCCTGCACTAAAGAATAAGCTCATTTCCAGATGGGCAGCCTGATATGGGAGAAGTCCACGTTATTTTCAGAGTCACGTATAGGGTAGACCAGGTTCAATGCAACTCCAATTTAACCCTTCAGAAGGATGCACCAATTTTTGGAACACCAGCAGGCGTGCGTGGCACAAAGTGCAACGTTTCTTTTGACCTTGATTATTCCTTTTGTAATAAACTTTATTTTATCAAATCGAAAATAATAATTCTGTGTTATGTGAAAAGATATAAAATGTTGATAATATTGAGATAAATTTATAATTAAAGGCCAAACCATGCAGATACAATTGCCTTATTTCAAAACTGTCCAGTTTATTGGATCTAAGGAGAACTTGCGAATGGATTTCTATTATGTCCAAAAACCTAAAAAAATAATGAGATTGTCTATCTTTGTGATATGCGGGATACCGTGTAATAGCTACCCATTTGATCAATTACATCAACTCCTGCTTTTGTCATATTGTAATCCAGTAAAATCGTTGGCTTACCACGATTAAATCATGACTACCAATGAATGGAATAGAATACAAGGGTCAGAAAATCAAACCTGCGTTAGAAAGGGTGTAGCTATAAATAGAAACTGCTTAGAACATTCAAACCTTATATGTAAAAACAAACCATTCAAAATTACAAAAATATTGCACTCTGTACATGGGTGCCCCTGCTGAAGGGTTAATGTAGACGCTTTGGCAAAAATCATGACCGAGAAGATTTTTAAATTAGCTATAAAATTGATTGGAGGATCCTTGGAAGATCAAAAGGAATATTCAAAGTTCAAAAACATTTCCAGGTTGGCTGGCTGAAAGCTCTACGGTCATTTTTTGCTACAAGACAGGAAATTAGACCAGGACCCACAGTTTAAAGCCAATTCCTAATGGCTACAAACATCCATGACAAGAGTGGGATTCAAACCCATGGACTCTGATTCTGAATGCCAGCACCCTAGTCATTCGGCCATCATCCAGCCTAAACATTCCCAGACCTTTCCTCAAGTTTGATCTGAATGCTCAGAAATTTGTCCACAATTATTCATCTCTCAAGCTCCTTACAAGCCTGTTGGTAAGCCATGTGATGATAGGCCATGAAGTTCCATAACTTTAACTAATATTTTGCAATTAAAATGCAACTGGCTTCTTTCTCCAAAGTGATTTCATATAGCACAAGAGCAGAGAATACTATATCCTTTACAAAACAGTAAAGGAAGATCTTTTGGGAGATATGCATGAGTTTGATATCTTTCTAAGATTTTTCATTTATAGTTATGAGAATGCCCAACAAATGTTACTACAAAAATACAATCAAAATGAATTAAATACACTGATACCTCGCTTTACAGCCTAGATACGTTCCGGAAAAGTTAGTCGTAAAGCGAAAAGCCATATAACAAATCAATTATTTTGATACAAACCCATACAAATTTAATTGGATCTGTTCCAATTTTTATAAATAATATAGTATTTTAGTTCATAAAGCATTCTTTTTATTTCCCACTAGCCGGGCTTCGCCTAGCTACGCTCAAGCCATCCGTGTAACATATTTATGTACTTCAGGCCCCACAAAAAAAAAAAGCCTACAAATGTACTAAATTCAAGTGAATTAATTCCATTCAATTTTCATTCCCGTCGCTGCCGACAGATGGCAGCACCACTGCTCCAGATGATTTGGTTTCTCAGCAGTGAGTGATTTTAGAATGAAAATATCTCTAAAACTATTGAATTAACAGAATAAGTGTACGCAGAAAAAATTATCAGTTTTCGAAGCTCTTTCCAAATATGTAACATTTATGTACTTTCATGAGAAAAAAAATACACCGATTTTCCTGTATATTTGTCGGCCATTTTTTTTCGAGGAGTGTCCCGCCCGGATGAGTTACGGTCACGTGATCTCTCTACATCCACTTGTCCCTTTATTAGTATAGATAAAAATGCTTACAAAAAATAAAAGTACAAAACTATGTAATAATAGACAGAAATTAAAAAGATAAAGATATAAATAAAAAACAAAAATATGCACATACGTATACATATAATAAAAAACAAAATAAAATGTTTAAAAACTGTTTTAATCTGATGATGAACATTAACATGAAGAACCACTAAGCTATAATATGTTGCCATCATCACTTTCCGCTGTTGTGGCTGTATAACGAAACATTGTAGGCCGTAAATCCAAAAGTGCCATAATTAAAAAAGGCCGTTATAGCGAAATGCTATATAAAGAGCAGCCGCATAGCAAGGTATAGGTGTAATCTTTTACATTAATAAAGGGGAACAGATATAATTTAAGAGCATTAAGTTCACATTATTAATAAACATGTTTATTTTTTAAAAATTCATAACATTTGTAAAAAAGGCCAAGTACATACTTTCCTAGCAAAAAAATTTTAACTTAACTTACATATTCAAATCTATCTCTGCACAGCTGTGATAATAAGTGAAAAGCTCCCACAAATGAGAACCATCCACACCATAAAACAACTTCTTCCATATACTGGACATTCATTACTCCAAATATGAAGATAAACTTGTAAAAAACAAAATTCCAAAATTTGTCTTTCATATGCTGAAAATAAATACATATAAAATGTTAAAACATTTAAAACATGGGGAGAAAATTTAAAAAAAAAAAAATTTAAGTTCAATTAAATTTTTTTTAAAACTATTAAACTGCAATCCTTGAGACAAACTGACAAAAATAAAAAAATTCCACAATAAGAGCATTTTTATAAATTATGACAAACAGTTTAAAGCTTTCTACACAGTTATATTTTTCTTTAAAGATCTAAAATGATCTCCCTACCCCTATTATTGAGTATGTGTGTATGTATGTATATTTTCCTGCCTGTAAATGGAAATCTCTATACAACAAAAATGACTCATTAAAAGCATATAATTTTACAAAAAAATACTATACCTATGAATGATGACAGCTTGTATTTGTATAGTACTTGTCTGTACATAAATTAGATAACATTTAATGGGAGAAATTTTACTGCTTTGAGCATGACCCCTATATTGACTTGGGGAACAACAATGAACAATTTACTTATTGTTACGAGACATGTATTAAAATATATTACCAGGGCACCAAATAGGACCCACCATAGCTACATAGTGGCCTTCTGGGATTGGTTTCCCACTGGTGGGATTAGACCACTGACAATGGCTGCTCCATGGATGTACCGAAACAAACCCCTGGCACCCCCACCCCAGGGCCACAGAGACAGCAGGGCAGAAGTGTATACCACATAGATCCACTGACTGAAAGGCCATTTAAGATGGCAGTAAGAGAATTTAGAATAGCAATAGTTTTGAAAAAGGTGCCAAAAATGGATGCTCTAGAGACCAACAAAAGAATCTGTCATTATACTGGATCCAACGAGAGATTTTGCATCAAAAGACTTTATTTTTAACAAATAACTTTTTTTAATGCTTACAAAATATTTCAAATTAGAAAAAATCCATGTAAAAAATAGTTTTAGAAACATAGGTATTTGATAATGAAATATTATCAATGAAGTATTATTAGAATTCAGCTGAATGTAAAAAAAAAAATTTACAGTGATATGACACTCTTCCTTCTGTATTAAATGAGATAGCAGCAATGCAATTTAAAGAAGTCACAACAAAATGAAACTAATATGAAAAATATAAGTAAAAAAACTCAGTTTGTGATTTCAAATACAAACTCAAGTTTTTTTTTTTTTAAATTAGAATCATTATTTCCACTCTGTTACAATGCCCAAAGTATTGCTAAATTACTTGTTTTATTGGAAATTTTAGTGACCTTAAAAGAAAATCTGTCAAAGTCATAACAATTGCAAGTTGGTTCTAAAAAAATTCTATTTACCTTAGGTGAAGACTTGGTATACAAGTTCAGCAAAAATTTTAAAATAAAAAATTCAAGCTTAAAATTAAGCAGCATTTCTTTGACTTAAGCTTTAAATTCCCATAATAAATCAACAAGCAAGCACCATAACTAACAAAATTTATTTCAATATTAGACAACATATTAAATTAACAGTTTTTAATAGCTATACTTAAAAGCAATTAACTAAATTGCTTTTAAGTATTGCTGATCCCACAAACTCTTTCAGGTGCCAGGTTACTCAATTTCAAAACTTTTAGGGTTTCCTTTCTAAAACATCAATATTTTCCAATATTTCTACATGTATTTATTTATTGTAAAATTAAAGAATGAGAACACACACATATAAATTTTAGGTATAAGCCACAGCTATACCTAAAAAAAAATTAAAAGTATAAATTTGTTGCTTGCATTGTGTATCATATTGCAATGTTTTCTGAGAAAATTTGTTTCATTGCTTTCAAAAGATCTTGCTATAACCTTTGAAGATGTTATACCAAATATTTTAAATGAGATCAACTTTAACTTTCCTCAATACCTCTCTTCCAGTAGTTGGCGATTTTGTGTTTGGTGTGGCAGCCATGCGATTTTGGCGAGATTTTGTTATTTTGTGGCATCCCAGTTTGAACAGCTAGTTGTGTGTGTTTGTTTACATGATATAGTATGGCGGCCATGTTGTTGCGAAATATTAATGACGTATTTTGGATAGTATTAGATGTAGATTTTACTTTGGTGTTGCCAATTAGTGTTTTGCGTCATTGAATGGTTTTTTTTAAATGTTCTTTAGTGTAGTTATATTATGTTGTGGCAACGGTTTTTGAATTTTTCGTTTATGTTTGAATTGAGCTTTTAAGTTTCAGCTAGGATGCAGCTTGGATACAGTAACGCACCCAGGGGGCCCTCCCCCCCCCCCTTCCAAAGAAATAGAAATTGCATTATAAATATTTTTATTAGTTCATCTCGCCCCCCCCCCCCCCAAGAAAAAATCCTGGGTGAGCCACTGGTCCTAAGTGCCATAGTAATATGCTCCTGGCTGAAAAAGCCAGTATAAAAGATGGCTAAGAAAAAGGATGCAAAAAATGAAGTATAAATGATTACAGCACAAGATGAAGTGTTGGGAACAGCTCTTGGTTTTCTAAATCAGGCTTCAGTTGATTGATATGCTTTCATTCATGAAATCTGAGCAATAACTTTACTTAAAAATAGCCAATCAAATGTTCCTAAAACATTGAACATGCACATCACATAACAAAACAAGCAAGTTGCTAGATCAACTATTTTTTGTTATTGTTCAGCTAAACTATTAGCAATGGTGTATAAAAGGCCATGAATTTCAAAGTGACTGTGATGCAAGCACATTTCAACTTAGGTGATCTAAAATATCGTTCACCATGGTAAACTTAATATCATACACGATCTTGAACTGGCCAAAAAAAGAGAAAAAAAAATTGATTTATTTATCTAAATGTCCAATTGAAAATTTTAAAAATGACTCATTGAATAGCTCTATAATATCCTATTTGTAGCAATTTTGATGAGGTACAAAATATTAAGTTTCCAGAGTCCGATTTCTTTATATGGAATTATAATTGTTGGTAAATCATTTTTCTTTCAATATGTTAATTTAACATTTTCTTTTGAATAAGATAAAACAAAGATTCTTTGCTATGCTATTTTACAAAACTTATTTTTGCAGACACTGAAGCTTACACCCCATATTCTATTCACATGAAAACACAGAACTGGCACTTATCATAGCATAGCATCCAGTTTTTAAACCTGTCTGTGGCTCGGTGTCTACTGCAGTCAAAGCATGAGACAAACCTCTGAGAGAGAAAGATTCTTTACTTGATATATTTCTCTTAAATGTTTAAGGGCACAAATTTTTAAATGGCAGATATCATTCTTTAACTAAAAAGCAAAAGTTTACAAAATGGATTATAAGTCCCAGTTTTACCAATAGTTTTCTCTTACTATGTCAATAATTGCAAACATATCATTTAATACTTAATACATAATCAATCCAACAAAAATGGATGCATTATTTACCAATATATGAATATTAAAAGATTAATAACTCTAGTTAGCTTGAATTAATGAAAAAGCTTACTTATTACCCATAACTTATCTATATCAATTCAAAGTCATAAATAATCTTACTTGTTGCTCAATAGCTCTCAGTTCTCCAAAAACAATCTTTTGTATAACTTTTCCAATAAGAATCATTGTGCAGTACACCATGTTAATTATTATCTGTAAAACAATACATCCCCTTAATAAATATAACATATTTCAAGATACAAAACATATATGCTAATATGTACAAATTTAATTAACTTCTAATTACCTACTGAAATTCTATTTTAAATCACTTTAATCAGAATACCAGATGTTTCATACCTAGATATATTTATAATATTAATTCTCATTTTACAGGAACTTTAGAAACAAGAACAAAAGAGTTATTCTCAGTATTACAGTGTTGATAAAATCAGTTGCGGTGTAAGGAAAAATATCCTTGCATAATCTATTACAGTAAAACAGACTTTAAAATAAAGGTTGATTCAGACAAAGCAAGTAGAAAGCGAAGAAAAAAAAATTTAACAAGTAAATAGATTTCACATAAGTAATAAAAATGGTATCATAGCAACAAGAAATAGAGGTTAATGAACTAAATATCTATTTTCTATGACAGAAATTATATATTATGTGCTCAACCAATAAAAGTTGTAATATTCAACAATATATCCATGTAAAAATTAAAATAATATAGGAACAAAAAATACTAACCCATATACACAGAGAATCTTCAACAACAAATGAACATATTTCATACAATCTTTCAGTAATTGCATCCTTTAAAAGCAACTGGTGTAATAATAGCTTAATACTTTCCATAGGTTCTGTTTGATTTTCACTGTCAACTTCAGATATATTTACATTTTCAGCAATGCTGCTATTCCATTCCGGATCTGCTGTCATCTGTGTTGCATAATATATTGCAGCTGACAACAACAGAATGCTAACTGATGTATATGTTTGCAAACTGGGCAAAGGTAATCTATCCAAGATGACAGGAGGCATTGTAACACTTGTACTGTCAACAGCTTCTACGATAGAAACAAAGTAAAACATAAGTCGATTAATGAAACGTATAAGTGAAAAAAAATAAGATTTTTTAAAATTTGGTATCTCTAAAATTTAACATAACCTCTCATCAGTTTTCAGAACAGGAAGCTTACTCATAATAAGTTAAAGTATGATTACTGGTTTAAATAGGACTCATATGACATTGGCTTAAATAATTTGAAGTGCGACACAGTGTAATGTAATAACTCGTAACAAGAACTTCAATTTACCTTACACTATATTCAACAAATGATATACTATATTATGAAAATCCTTTCGCCTAATATTATTATAACACTTAGGAACAAATTCAAAATACACTAAAATATACAAATTTACAAAATGAGACAGGAGTATTACAAAAAAAAAAGAAATTAAATGTCCTACTAACAGATTTATAATAATAAATTATTTTGTCAAAGCAAATTTTTCTTAGGTTCGTCCAAAATCGTTTAGCATGATATAAATTGGTTGCAATAATAAGTTGTACGGATCGAATATCGCATAAAAGTTTTGATATCTTAAATTTTCTCAACAGTTGATTCCCGTCGCATTTTAAAAGAAGCTATGACGAAATTTAAGGAACTGTCTGTTTCTCTGTTTTTAGAACATGTTGCCATAAACCAAAACGAGAAAAAAAGTAACTTCATGTGGTAAACATATGTTTGAATTCAGTTCAACTTTCCAGACTCTGACATTATATTTCAACAAATAAAAAACATATTGCGTATGCTTCAAAGTATTATAGTACACAGTTAGTTGATAATATCTTCAGTTTAAAATTTTCATATCCTTTAACATCAAGTGTCAACTTATTTGGTTTCAAACAGATTAAAATTTGAAATATAAAATTGGCAACAACATGCTGCGCAAATTTGGTACCAAAACAAAGCGAATTTAAATGTGAACGGTTTTGCTTTTTACGTATATTATCTTATTCGTGTTGTATAAACTTCTGTAATAAGTTTAATGAATACAAGATAAAGAGTTCTAGTGATATATGTTTATGTGATTTTAAACATTTTTATTTTCCTTGATGATACATAATTCGAATTTTAAATATGTATACAAACAGACGTAGTTATATACCTGCTGAAGAGGAATATTTTTCTATCGATGATATTTTAGCCACCAATGAAAGGGTTCCTTGTAGAGTTGATGTACCTGTCAAAAAATTAGGTACGGAACCGAACTTTTACTTTTAATTAACAAATGTTTATATACATATTGGTTTTCTGGAGAAAATCCTTTTGCAAACTAGCTTACAATAAACATCTAGAAATCTTTTTTTTAAATACTCTTTGTATTTGTGAATGTTTGAGGTTTGGAGTAAAAAAGGAATATGACATTAGGTTTTATTGGTTATTTTTGTTGTGTTGTTTGTTTGTAATTGCTTCTTCAGTTTGGTTGTTTTTATTTATAGTTGGTACTGGAGACGGGGACAAATCAACTATTCTCTGCCGGATTTTTTTTTTAATGTCGCTAAATATGGCGATTACGTTTTAAAATGACTTCGTTGTTTATTGTCTACTGCTCTAGGTTTCTTAGTTTCTTTAACTAAAATTCGATATTTTAAATACTTTGTAATCCTTTAATAGTGTTCTAGAATGTCTAAAGAATGTCTACATTTTGCAATTTGTGATTCAATTTAGGAATTTTTTTTTAAAAATATTCTTAAGCTGTTTTCATTGTTTATTTTTTAGAAATACTTTATTCAATATTTTTAATTTTATAACATTTCATTTTTTTATTTTTTTTTTGGCTAATTAGCTTGTTATTTGGCAAAATATCGAGTTTTACCTTTTTCAAACTTTGGTAAATACTGTTTTTCTAAGTTTCTCTCGTTATGAAAATACTATTTACTGCAGTTTAAAATTTTTCCAAATGGCACCAAGCAATGCAAGGTATGGAATACTCTCCAGTATGAGGTTGGCTGACATCTTGTACTTAAACTGGTTAAAGCAAGTTTTGACCCAATTTTTTAAATACTGTGCAGTAGTAAAACAAACCTACCGCTAGCTGTATACCTCATAGCATGAATTGCCATGTTCATTGGTGCTCACTTGGCTGCCTCTGCTACACTACAGCATTATTGTTACCTGATGTATATCCTTCTCCTACCAGCTGTGTCATGCATCTGCTGGCAATATAATAATTAAAACAAAACACAGTATACATTTGCTTTGGTTGTATAAATTTCATTTCCATATTTGGCATTAAATCATGTGGTATCATATAATTCAGGGTTAACTAATGAACATTTTGAATAATCTGTGAATTCTTATACTTGTAAAACAACATCATTTGTAAAATAACACTCTTACTTAATCTAAAGAGAACAAAAAATATATATACATTCAACTTCAATATCATATGAATGTAACACATTCAACTTCAACAACTTAGTAACAAAGCATTGCCGAAATGAGTTTAAATAACCCTTTTAGGCTGAAAAATTAAAGATATTCCTACCAAAACACCAAAGTTCAGCTAATTATCACCTAATTTGGTGTCTTTAGCAAAATCGTTAAATTTTTTTTTAAATGTTGCCTTTTTGACGATAATCACCTTGGACTGTACAATTCAGTTTAGCCAAATTTTGTTAAATATTATGGATATAAAAAAAAATTACCCCAAAGAGATATACCATATTTTAGAAGTAAATTTAACTAAAATTTCTCAGTGCCCAAAACTGATCTCAAGTCTTTATAATTGTAATTTTTTCCTTCAATAATCTGTTTAAAGATGCATATTTTAGTGCAATATATGAATGATACTTGTCATAAACTGTATTTTTCTCTGTTTCATAAGGTATTTAATGTTCTTGGCAAACATGGTTAAGGTAACTGCTGGTGCAGAGTTACGTTAACCACGTTTGCCAATTGACTATCTTACTATGAAGAGACTTATTAAATCTAACATCAAATTATGTCAATGGGGCCTCTATGGGTAGTCTATGGGTCAAAAGATCTGAGGTTCCTTATTTAGGTCTCTTATTCTCCCTGGCCTACCCAAAGCTGTGGGTGTGACAAACTTTTGATTCGGAACAGGCCATAATTATTTGCAGAGCCAGCTTTACTGTATTGGTCTGGTGGATTCCATTTTGCCTGCTATGTGGCATTAGTGATATGACTGATGCCCACCTTCTTAATTGCCCAGAACTCAAAGACTTAGCAGGCTTTTTTGCAGATGGTGTTATGTTGCTTTTGTTTTGCCTGAAAGAGTCTGATGGTGTAACTTGAACAAAGTCTGGGGTAGGAAAAAAAAAATGTTTGTGTCCTTTTATTGTATAATAATTATAAATACCTTTTGGATTGTTCTGCTACTAAAACATGTAATTAATGTTACTTAAAATAACTCATTAATATCTAGAATTGGGTACGTAGAGTTTATTATTCATGGTAAATGTCTTGTTTGTTCCGTTCATTTGCCCTATTTTATAGCATAATTAAAACCATCACAGTTTTTAAAAGTAAATTTTGTTTATACTGCTAGAATAACTAATTTAAAAAATCTCTAAACTGTATAAAATGTTATAAATATTGAATAAACATGGTGTTTCATTATTAATTTCATAAAAAGTCAATTATTCATTTCTAGGATTTCTCGATCCTTCGAGTGGTAATACTGATCTTGCTAAAGGAACAAAACTTGAACTTCCTTTATGGATGGCTGGAGCTTTAGAATCCCGTAATATTATTTCAACAAAAATTCCTAAAGTTTACAGAGAAGCATATCGAGAAATACTAAATGCTGATTCAAATGTTGTTGATCTTCACAAGATGGGACCTTATTTCTATCATTTTGGACTTCATCTTCTAAGATTTTCTAATAACGATTCAGATGAAATATGCCAGATTTTAAATCAGGTAAATTTTTATCTTTTTTTAGAACTCAATATAGTATGAATAATTTTCTGCCTGTGGAATCATTTCTTTCTATTAGTTACCTGATTCCCAATTTTTTTGTTTTTCAACTGGTATAAATATTAAAGCCTTTATTCAACCTTTATTTCTGTGATTAATTTGAATATACATTGTATGTTTTATATTGCAATATTCGAATCAGATGATGATGTAGTGAGTAATAAGTATATAAAACTGTTTTTCAGTTATCTTTCAACTGTAATAAAAGCTGTATAATCATTTTGTGAATTATTACGAATGATAATAACATTATGATAATGTTATATTATATTCAGAATTTTTATTAATTATCTTCCAGATTCCTTATTAGACTTCTTTAGTTATATGAATGTATATAAGCCCTAAATAAAAGTGGATTTAAGTCATGTCTCTCTACAGAAAAAAATTTCTAATTTCAACATCAGGGATTTCTTTAATTTCAAAATCTCAGTAAAAATTTATGAATAGTTTTGGAGGGAATTTTCCTCAGCTCATAATCATTGTAGTGTCAGTTGTCTATTTGTTAATTATTATCTAATTGTTTCATCAATATAAGCTTTGATAATTGATCCCTGATCTAGGAATTATGGGTCCATTAAATAAAAGTTAGGGATCTGCAGAGGTTCAATATTTTTCTAATATTAAAAACTGGTTCTTCATAACTTTTTGAAAAGAGTTGTTTGACGGTTTGATTGAAATTTTTGCTGTATATTTGAAATGCTTAATTTGATACCCTGATATTATTTTTGCTCAATTAAATTTTTGCTATTATGTTATTGCTTAAGAAGAGTTGCTTTCAAAGAAATTTTTAAGGAGAGATGGGGGGGGGGGGGGTGAAGGCAGCAAAATATATTAATCCAGAATTATCAAGTAAAAGTTCTGCAAATTTATTTTCCTTAGTGAGTGAGCTATCTCCATGTTACTCTGTCTAGAAAAGAAACTTAGTGAACAGAACTTGAGAATAATGTGTCAAATATTGAATCTTGTAACAAAACAAAAAAACATTATTCACCAATCAGTTAATAAAAAAAGATAATTATATTGATATATAGCTTACTTTAAAAATATTTACAATATCAGACTTTAGAAATGAAAAATTTCTGAGACTGTTAAAATTGTAGCTTAACTTAAACATTTTAATAATTTTTTAAGTGTAAATTTGCACCTTTTCAATATGGCTGGCATGAGACCTAAGAATATCAGTGTTTCAAATTATAAACAATAAAAATTTATTTGTCTCTATATCTGTTACTGATTATGACACTATAAAATATTTTCTGATCATTACAATATTTTTAGACGTTAAGGAATCGTTTCCGGATGTTGATGGATCAATCTCAAAATTCTGTTGAAGAAGATGCTGCTATGTTAACATCGTCACTTGACAGAACAGAAGTTGCTCTTTTCAGTTTAGGTCACAAGAGTCTTTTAGACTTAAAGAATTGGGATTTTGGGAAGAACCAAAAAATAGCGACTGCCCAACTTGTTTTACATCATAAAAAAAGGAAACGAGCTATAATGGAAGATATTTCCTAGCTTTTCACAAATATCTGTGCGAGTTAAAAACTACTTTTAGGTTAGACACGTTCTACCTTTAATTTTTCAAAATATCAAAATGCCTTAATTATGTAAATCAAATTTCTAAATGTAAACAGTTTATACATTTTTACATAAAATATACATATTTTATATTTACATTCATAAAATATAAGAAAAATGTTTTTCAAAAAAAGAAACAGTAAACTGAATGCTCAGTTGAGTGTTTCAGCAAATCTTCATGTCTTTTGATTGAGTTTACTATATAAAGTGTGCCAATGATAGGATTTCAAATTTTGATTAATAGTCTCTTTTAATCCATTCCTCTTAGTTGTTTATTTGATATAAAATTTTGTATAATTGATATAAAAACTAACATGTTATTGTTATTGCATTTTTCTTATAATTTTCAGTTATTTTTTGTTAATAAAGACTTTATTCAATTTTTCAGTGATTGTTATTCTCTTGAAAATTTTCTATATTATACATTTTTCACCTAATATTTTTAAGTCAAGTAATAAGTTAAAAATATTCTCCATTATCTCATATATAATTCATCTGAAAGTAATCCTTTAACAAACTAAAATTCCTGCCAAATTCTTCAAAAATTTCCTACAAACTGTTGCATTAAATATACAAAGAGATATTTTTCATATTTTCAGAATTTATGTAATAGTTTCCTTGAAAATATTTTTTAAAAAAATTTAAGTGTATTTAGCTGTAACTTAGCAACAAGTCAATAAAAATCCCTTAAAAATAAAATAATTTTTAATGGACTTGTAATTATGTATGTAGTATTAGATGGAGAAATGCAGTAATTTTGGAAATGAAAGCTTCAAATTAAAATCTTTTGTAAAGAATATTTTAATGCACACAGGAAAAAAATAATAAAATTTCTCAGAAATGTTTCTTTAGTTTTAAGAATCGGTTTATATTTTCATTCAATTTTATGATAAAATGTAGACTGTATAAACGATATCATCCTTTTTAATTTCTAAAATATTTTCGTTTTCCAATGTGGCAGGCCCTTATCTTGATGGTATTTGCCCATCCACACTGCAGACTTTTGTTGGCTTTTTTATTATGGAAGCACTTATGAGCAACAACACAGAAACATCCAAGTCTTAATTGAGATTCAAACCCAAGCCCACTCCATGGAAACTTGTGAGGCTAACCACTTCACAATATGTGACTGATTTCTAAAATATAATTAACATTAAAACTGTTTTGCTTTGAATTCACTCTAAAACAAAGCAGGTAAATTTAAATGAAGGCAATTTTAAAAATCCTTTTGATTCAAATTATTTTGCTTGTTAATAGAAACTGTATGTACTGTTTTTTCTGTCGCAAATCAATTTCTCAGTAAGGAGTTGACACATCCAAAAAAAAATAGACTGTCTACAAAGAGAGAAGTTATGTCTAAAACTATTCAGTAATGCTTAAAATTAAAAAAAGTACCTTTTTAATTATCTAGACGAGCGGTGTCCAAGCCACGGCACACGGGCCACATGTGACCCAAAGCAAGTATTAGTGCGACCCAGAAAGAGAGCTCAAAGCGAAAAAAAATCAAAAGCCCACCTGAGCAATGATGACAGGAGGCCATTACAGATCCTGCTTTGTTCATTCAACAGATCGATAATACATCATTTGAAATATCTTTAATTCTATACAAAATTCTGTATGTAATTTCTGTATATTAATTTCATTACAAAAAATGAAATGTGAAGTTTTTACAGATTTAATATTTCATATCTGTAATGATATTAAAATTAGTATGCACAAGGGTGAAGCACACTAAGAGTTAAATTAGAACCAAAATATCGGATGAACATCTTGAGAACTCCCTGAGAATTGCGACCACTTCAATTGACCCAGATATTGATGCATTAGTTTCTCAAATTCAATGCCAAATATCACATTAATTTTATGACTCCTATAGTTATCTTTAATAAAATTTATAATGAAATAAATATGATAACTATATATTATACTTTTTTTACTCATCAACTATTTTTAATGTTAGGTATATTTTTGTGAGGCCCAAAACAATGTGGCCCAAGGAAGCTAAAAGATTGGACACCCCTGATCTAGACTGTCTTTTTTTATTACCACCAATGAGTTACTTTGACTTCATGGAATACTTCTTAAAAAAACAAGAAGGGAAAATTTTGGTATTTGTTTTATATTTCAGCTTACTAGAAATCTAGCTATTTCTAAATAATTACAAGAGGGGAACCATCAAAATGCTAAAAAGTGCTCAAGAGTATAATAGGGTTATCGGTAACAGTTTTCAGAGTTTTCTGGGTTTTTTTTTACATCTTCATGAAATTTAATATAAAAATGTGTGTTCATTATGAAAATGCTAACTTCATTTTGGTTTTTTGGAATGTAATGTTATAATTAATTAAGGCTGTAAGCTCATTATAGGGTGTGTATATTTGGTCAATAAGCACAATTGACAGATATGTGGTTATCGGTTCATTATGTATGTGAAAGCAAAATGTAGATGTCTTACATCCCAGACACGGTGGTTAAAAGAAATTATTAAATAATTACAAGATAAAAAGAACTTTTTATGTACCATGTTTTTAAAATTTCTGTTGAATCGTATAAACCTGACAATTCTATGTATTAATACTTTTTAAAATTTTTTGATGAATTATCCCATCAACTTGAAAGAAAATGAAGTTAATTAGAAGTTAACTTGAGTTTAATTTTTCGTTCCCGTCCCGGCCAATAGATCAGGCTCCCGGCACCCCCTTTCGGGAGCATCGGCCCTGCACGCGGATGGATACAGCGCAGGGTGCAGGCAACGTTTGCAACGAATAGTATTTAAACAAAAAAAGAAAAGATATAAAAAAAACCAAGTTTTGTGCAAAAAATAATAATATGAGTGTCTACAAAAAGTTGTGTCAACTATGCTCCCAGTTTCGGCGTGTGTCGTACACCGGGGCTTCGGCCGCACGGGAACTTCTTTATTCGTCGCCCGGCTACGGGAGTGGAGGCTTTTTGGAGTAAAAAGTTTTGCGTGGGAGTTGACTCTTCTCAAGAAAGGGACTCTCCCAGCTGTCTGCTATGCGTGACGGTTGTCTCTCTTGGTCTTTGTCTTGACTGATGATGCCCGCCGAATTCAAAGCCACTTCTGCCGACTGCATTAAAGGCCGGGAGGACGTAATGATGTAGTCACAGCTTATCATTGGAATGCAGGCCTCTGTCTATTCCTGTCTATATTCCCTTTTCAACCTCTCCTTTTTTTTAGTTAAAATACAGCCGGCTGAGGTAATATGCTTTTTTATTATAAATTTTTTTTTTGAGCTCATTTAAGTTAATAAGGAGTAATAATTCGTCACAAGCCACCTATAGTGTAAAATGTATGAACTAATATGTCAATTGTAAAAAAAAAAAATGTAAATTAAAGAGGCATAGTTAATAATTGTAATTGATATTTTAAAATGTGTTTAAATTTAATAAATTGTTGTTGCCTCTAACCTTGAATTCTGTCATTTTGAGTTGGTTTTGCTTGTCATATCACCATATTAACATTTTAGCCTGTCTATTTATTTTTTGTAAAGATTGATGTACGGTCATTATCCTTTACACTATGTGTAGAGTGGTTAACCTTAATAGTAAATTAAAATATAACAATAGTAACTAACCCAGGTAAGAATTAAAACAGGCTGCACCAGTCTACAAAACAAAATTAACTGCAAAAGAATTCAATTCTGCTTAAAGATGGCTAAAAGTATTAAAATAATGCATTGTCATCGTGTTCTGAGATAATCTAAAAGTTTCAAATGTCTAGCTAGTCGGGAAGTTAGTTAAAAATCGTTTGCAAGGTTTGTACCGGACAAACACACATACACACAAATAAGAAAGCGAGTTAATAAAAACATGGTAATAATTGAATATGTGTTAGAAAAAGTATTTACATGTAAGATTTTAAAATATGTAAGGTAGATTGGTTGGCGAAATGTTCGTAAAATTTAAAAGTATTAAGTTAGCGTTAGTTTGAAAATTTTACCCCTTAGCCTAGCAACAAAAATCTTGTTTTCCCTTGCTTATCTTCTCTCCTCATAGTCTGTGCATAGGTAACATAATACGTTACTGTTTGCTATTTTGTGCAGGTGTGCTGCGGTACCCCCAGATGGGAAGGCGAATTTTTTAAAAAATGACATCAGAATGTCTTGATCTTCCTACCAGACATCGACATCTGCGAAGTGCACTGGCGGAGAGTTACAAAAAGGCCAATGATGGCAAGTAATACATGAAAAGTTTTTCTCCAACATAAAGACACTAGTATGGCATCTTTGTAGAAAAGATAAAAAGAAATCGAAGGTGGACAGTACTGCATATTGAGTTTTCCAACAATTTAAGGCTATTTCAAGATGGGGATGCAAGGAGCGCCCCCAAACTCTTTCCCTCATCGAGAGCCGGTAGCGGAAGTGCACAAGCAAGGAGGGATGAAGCTTCCCTGGGATCTTCAGGAGTGACCCCTCTTTACCAGAAGATGAGATCTCGCCATGCCTGATTGCTGACATCCCTTTCCTCGCCCTCTGTCCACAACAGCCCACAGTTTCTCACTATGAGGGAGTGCTCCCGCAAGAATCGCTGGTCCAGAAGTCTAAGGCCCAATGACCAAATGATGAATTAACTACTGTTCCAGCAATCCTATGGACATGCCCTTTTTAAAATCTCTCCTATCCTTGCCCTTCTTTCTATTTCCACCTCTTTTTTTAGTCTTCGAAGGCAGGTAAAAAGTTTATTCTATTTTTTTTATTGTTTTGTGGTAATTTAAAGTTTTCTATAAGTTGAGCTCAGTCATTTTGATTAATTTCAAATCTTCGCCAACCACCACATTTTGGTATTTGTTAAGTTGAAGCATATACATTTACATTTTCCTCCCGTTGTATGCTGTAGGGAGTTTGTGTATCATTGAGATAATTTTAGCATCTTAAATAAATGTTATTGCCTCTAACCCTGTGTTCTCACATTTATGAGTTGAGTTTTCTGATGGGAGGGCCAGCATGGTGTTATGTTATGCTAGAAGTCTAAATGCTAATTTAATTAACATATCTATATGGTCTCGGCTGAATTTTGCCTTAGTGGTTTTGAACAATTAAAATTGTGATGATAGGATTCAAGTAGAATGCAATTTAAGAGAGTTATGGTGAGGTGCTTTAAGATAGTGCCATTTAAAATATTGGTGAGCTATAGAGGTAATTCCTAATCTTATTAAAATTCAAGATCCTTAAAAAAGGATCACAATAGTAACAAACCCAAAATTGTATTTTTTAATTAAATTTTTGAAAAGAATTTACTTGATGCTAAACAGTTTCATTTCAAAATTAACAAATGAAATCTTGTAAAAATACATCAATATACAATATTCTTTAACACAAATATATTTCAGATAAAAAAATTAAAGAAAAATGCTTATTCCTCCAAATTAACTTTCCTTTTAATGTGATTTATATAGGTCTCTGGAATTTTGTATTTCCTAAAAGAAGAAGAAAAAAGAATATCCATGTAAATATTATGCATTAAAAATTTAATACATGTTAAAAAGATAACTGATATATCTTAAAAAACTAAAGTAAATTTTAAGTATATGTAATACATTTCTACCAGGCAAAATGAGTTTAAAAACAGAATCTTGATTGACACACCAAAAGACTTATTGTTGCATAAGAAAGGATATTGGCTTCATCTGCTCAAACAACTTTTCTTGCAAAGTTAAGTGAAAGGGGCAAAAACACCTTTTCCATCAAACCTCTGCTTTATTTTTTATTTATATTGATATAAAGTGATCAGTTTGGGGTTTTGAAAACAGTTAATGGTTTTATAGAATCTAAACATTGAAAACAACTTAATTTTTTTTTCAATGTCTTTCATAAGCCAAGTATTCATCTCTCTCTACAACTCTTTTAAATTGTTGTCACATCTGTGATGATTGATTAATTCATTCCCATCCCTATTGAAGCCTGGCTGAAGTCTAGTTGCTTTACCACTCTCTTCAATCTGAAAAGTATGTATGAAGCATGGAAAGAATACACATTTGCCAACAAACCATATCTAGCTCAGTTTAAATAGATAGCAGAGTATATGTATTTGGACAGAATTTTCACATTTCATACACCATTTTATTTTTGAGAAAATTATTTGCAAACAGTTTTCTTAGTAAATTGCTAAGTATAATATAAAAATCATATTTAATTTCATATTAATGATTGTTTTTATGAATCACCATTTCGATTTCAATGTTAGACATCAGGGTAGTTTGGAATTTCAGTTTGAAAATTTTGCATTCAATTACATACAGAACAAAATTTGCATATAATTTTTTTTTCTATTTCATGTTATTTGAAAACATTCACAATTAAAAACTGAACTAAGGCTAACTCTCAAATCTCTCTATTCTAAAAAGTAACTCCTGCTACCGCTGTCAAAAGCTTGTCACGCTATCTCCTCCGAAACCGCTGGGGGTATGGGGTCGAGAGCGATACCAATGGATGCAGAAAAATGGGGGGACCAAAGTAAGACATGTTTAATTTTCATCAGACTTTAAGTTTTTATTTTATGTTTTGTGGGAAAATATCGACTTTTCTTCAGATTACGATAACTTGTCAAAAAATGATCGTAGAATTTTGATCTTTTTACAATCTAAGACTACAGACATTTCTCTTTCAAACTAGACCTCATTTGTTTAAAAATATTTTAAAATAGACTGATATTTTCATCAAAAAAATTAATCACAGTTTTTCAAGAAATATCGTCCCATATGTGGATGTAATATCGATGCTCCTCGAGTTTTTATCTTACAAAGAAAATATTTACATCATCTGGAAGATGAAAGCTTTCTTATTCATATAAACCTCATTTCAAGTCTCTATCTCAAAATTTCAATTTTTTATTGAATTTTAAAGCTGATAATTCAACAGTGATGAAAAGCCCTTCACATAAGGGAGACAACAGTGAATGGATGAAAGCTGTTACATTGCCCAAGAATCACCCCTATGTATCTCGCTATTAGCCCTAACAGAGGAGTGAGCCTAGGGGCGAAGCCCCTAGTTATATCTTAAAATGAATAATACTTAACAGCATTTAATGATAAATGTTAAAATTTCAGATTAAAAGTGAGGTTACAAATTAACTCACCTTAGTTCATTTAACTTTTCTTTTTTCAGAACTTCAAGCATTTCAGCCTGGCGTTTTGTTTCTTGTTGTAGATGTATTCCTTCATTATAAAATGTCTTTCTTTCATTTATTTTCTCCACTTCTTTTTTCCTGATTTGGCTCTTTAATTCTTCTAAGTGTTTCAGATTTCTGAGCTTCTTTAGCAACTCTTTTCTCTTCTCTTCTTTTGTTTCTTCTTTAATTTTCCTAGAGAATATTTCTCTTGCATGTTAAATTTACTAATAAAGTTTTTAAAAATTATTTATTTCTACATTATGTGAAAAAATTGTTAAATATATTTTACTAAAGTGTAATTTTTTTAAATCATGATTTATAATAGTGTAATGCAGGCCTGCATAACACGAAATGTGATGAGGGCCATATTACTTTATGAAAAACTTCTGTCGGCTGCAAAAAAATAGATGGGAAAGCAAATATTTTTCCTAACAAAAAATGAATTACTAATTAATTAAAAAATAAAATATTTATATTCATTGCTAATATATTACTTTCATAATAGTATAAATCTAAAAATAATATACCATATTTTTTAGATTTATACTATTGTATCTTTACAAAAGGCTTCACGAGCCATACATTGTGCAGGCCTGGTATAATGTATACTTTGTTTTAGAACTTGACATTCAAAGCAAGATCATATCAGTTTCACAGTACTTATTGTTATCTAATTTTTTACATAAAATATATACATAAAAATAAAAAACAAAAAGATATAAGGAGTCAAACAGTTGTGTTTACACAGGATTGAAATATGTTGTATGAGCAAGATGCAATCCTTAAAAGACTCCCAGGGGATTTTCTATGGACCTCATATTTTCATTACCTCTTGTAAGAAAAGTTTACGATTCATAACTGCACTCATTTGGATTTGATCTCTCCACCTAAGCAGTTGCAGCTTCAATTTGTTCATAGGCAATGATTACCAAAGAAAAATTTAAGATTTAAAGTATCAGTGCATAGATTGTGTAAACTGATATAGAACTGGTATTGCAGCAATCTTAAATGGATTTTTCAGAAGAATCAATGTGTTGAAAATATAAGAGGTAAGGGTTTAGTGAAAACATCAAATGTATGAGATATATACTTCTAAATTTATACAAATTATTTTAGTACTTATTCAGAATTGCAATAACCTGAGTTATGTGTAAATACTTTTAAATAAGCAGCTTGTAATAAACTGTTATTTTTATATTCATACTTCACTCAAAGCTAAGCAAACCTTTAAACCATAATATTGTTTGTAATATTTATATTTAAATCAATATTTAAATACAAATATTACAAACAATATTGTGTAGGAAGACAAGAAATTTTTATAAATATCATCTCATAGAAGAAGCCAATAAACAGGAAAATATATTGTTTCTCCACCTTGTTCCAACAGCAGTCTTGGGTATGAAGACACAACCACTGAATCCAATTAGGACAGACAATTTCATTCCTTAAATGAATTTTTTTTAAACTACAGATAGAAAAGAACAAAACCATGGCCTAAAGTTTCTGATACATTTCCTGTATATACACATTATATTTGTATTTTGCAATCTTATTTCAGAATTTATAATTTAATCTATAATATGAAATACTCAGTTCTTTTCACTGTAGACTGGTTTAATAATAGAAATAAATCTACAACCTCTAAATTTAGTCATGTTATGTATAGAATAGTTTTTCAAACTTTGTCTTGCAAAGGAATTTATAATAAAAGTGAACCTAGGTGCAAGACTGTTGTTTAACATTTTAGATATGCATGCTATGCTTTCATTTAATAGTACTCTTATGAAGACAATGCTTATGCATACTGAATATATTCTATATTTCAGATAGGACTGCACCTCCATTAGCAGTTTTACTGTATTATCTTTTTAAAATATGAAAAAATATTAGTTATATAATAGAATATATTTGCTTAAATGATATGAAAGTTAAAATAAAGACTACTACCTGAAGATGATTAATATATAGCTCAAAATTCAGATGCTGCTAAAAAATTTATATAAAGTATTTTTGAAAAATATTTTAATGTATTTTTCTATAAATACCACTAACTTTAGAAGGATTTGCAGTTCTTCAAATTCTGCTCTAGCCATCTTTTCTCTCAAGCGCTCTTGATGTTCTAACTGTTCAGCACGAGATTTTTTCAAATTCTCCATCAGTTTCTTCTTTTTTAAAGCTTCTTCTTTTTCTTTTTTACGATACTCTCTCTCCTTTTCTTCTTGAGCTCTTCTAGCCCGCAAAGCATCCTAACTTGCATTTAAAGAAAAATCTTTTAACCATATTTTATTACTTATTAATCATTTAATATTACTGGAATTATTATTTTCCTCTTTAAAATTGGTTTTACTTTGCATTTTTAGCTAGTATCAGTAATTAATATTTTCCCCTCAGTTTTGAAAAACAAAATTACATTGACTTTTTGTAGCAAAATTGCCTGGAAAACAAATATGATTAACAAACAATTATTTTATCTCTATATCAAATAAGTGTCATGATAAGTAACATAATTAAGAAGGGAAATTTTACAACAAAAACAAAACTTTGATCCAGTATCAACAATAAAAAGTTTACTTTTGGAATGCGTTAACTTTCTGGCCATCTTCGTAGCTTTACAACAGCTTGCCCTTTGTCTCCCTTCTTTTAAGAAAGCCGGCATTTTGTCCAACTCTAGTTCAGCTCTGCAAGCCTTAATAAACAATAGTGGCCACAACTGCTAGCATATTCAAGAGTGTAGAACACTAATGGGGGATTTAATACACTAGATCTTTTTTCAAAGGATCCCTGCACACTGTGGCTTACCTGGAAATGAGATAGTGGACTGTCTAGCCAAGAAGGGTGCAGAAGTTTGATGTTTCCGACATCAGACAGCCCATCTTTAGGCTGTCTACTTTCCCAATTATGTTAAGATATGCTACTGCTAAATTGGACTTGATACAGCCTGTACATAAGCATGTCTCCCAACAGACTGAGTTAAAATCTTTAGCTCTGGCTACTATTCAGAAGAGATACCCAAATCGGGACTGGTTGCATGTGATGGGTCTGCCACAACTTCCTCCAGTAGAGCTGGAGCTGGAGCTTATTCCAAATTTTTCAATCTTAAAGAACCTCTCAGTACCTGGTCGGATAATTTTGATGGCAAAATTTTTGCAATATTTATGGCCCTTAGAACTATTGTTGAAATCCCTCACCAAAACATTGTCCTCTTCATTGACTCTCAGGCTGTAATTACTGACTATAGTCTATACCCATCAGAACTCGAGTTTGAATGTAAACAGCATATAGACTCATTTCTTAGTACTGGAAGAGAGGTCATCCTCCAATGGATTCCTAGCCATTGTGTCATTTATGGCAATGAGCAAGCCAACTTGTTGGCTAAGGAGGCTTCGATACTACATCCACCTTGTCTCCCGACTCCTCTTTGAAATGTCAAGTGACTCCTCAGAAACAATATCTAGCACAAAAGAATTTCTACTCTTAAAGAGCTAGCTGATAGAAAATCTTGGGCTTGTCTATTTGATAACCAAAGATGTGCTCAACTTTCCCACCTCCCCAGAGTCAAGGGAGTGGTGTGTTTTAGAGTCATCACCAGACATGATTACTTGCAGGCCCATCTTTATAGAATTAAACTAGCCGATTCTCAATTCTGCCCACTCTGCTATACTATGTCCATGACTGGGGAGCATCTTTTCAGTTGCCCCTCCCTACTCAACGTTCGGTCTTGTGATGATTTTGGGGTTCCCCTTTCTGGAGCCACCTCCCTGTTGTATTGGACTGCAAGACACCTTATATCTGAGAAGACAATGGCAGGCGTAATTTTTAAAAAAAAATTCATTGCAGATAGCCTTGTAAAGGAAGCATCTCTCTTAAATTCCCCTCAGTCTACTGTTCAGCTAAGAAATGAAAAACAGCTACTAAGGGAAAATATCCATAGAAGACGAGCAACCTCTTACAGGGAAAGAGCTGTTGGTATATCTTGGGAGGGCATTTAGGCTTCCCATATATCAAGAGACCTCCCTGGAGCTATCGGAGTCTCTTCTTTACAACTACTAACTAGGCATGACTGCTTGCATGCTTATTTATGTCGTATTGGACTCTCTGAATCACCTGATTGTGTACTATGTTGTGAAAATGTCGACATGACTGGTGAGCATCTCTGGGACTGTTCAGCTCTCCAGAATGCCTATGCTTCTTTTTTCAAGATGCTCTCCACCTGGTCATGCAGGAGGAGGATATTTCTTTTTTATACTGGACTGCAAGACTCCTCATGCTCAAGAGAGCTAATGGATAATTTTTTTTAAATGTATATATTTCATTGCTTTTTAGATAAATTTTACTGTTTCAAAAGCAGTCACAAACATATTCTCTCACTCATTGTGAGATCCTCATCATGACATCCACATAAAGTATTGGAATCAATGCCAAAATCAGCACTTTCAGAATTAGTCAGTAATTTTAATATTTAATAAGATTTGTCATTGCCAAAAGCAAGCACTGGTTTATGACTATTATTAAATGTACTGGATATGCAATTTTTTTTTCTTTTAGTGTCTTCTCCCTTTGAAGCACTTTTTATTAACATACCATTAATCATTAGTACCACAAAGAGGAAAGATTAATTTCTTTCCATTGTGGGTTAGTTTAATAAAGGAAATTAATTCTGTCACAGTTAAAATCATAAAGTACACGAAGCGTGAAAGGACTTTAACTCAATAACACAAAGAAAATTTTATGATGAAGAGTTCATTGTAAAGAAAAAGTATAGATCCATTACATTTATCACACAAGACAGTGATGCAGGTTAATTTTGTAACTTTCCTTTACAATTTCTATCTGAAAGTAACGTATACAAGTATGTGTAGCAAAATAATAAAAGATATGAATTATCATCTTACATTTTTTTAAATTATTTAAAATACTTAATTTTTTTATGTTTTAAGATTTAATTTCTAAGTTATGCCCAAGACAGCCAAGTGGTAGTGCATTAGACTTTGGACAGAGTGTGCTCATTTCGAATCCTGACAAGCACAATCAAATACCTTTATGTCTAGGATGGATATGGGTATGTTAAATGTAGAAGGTCTAAACTAGAAGGTCCTTCCATGTTATCAGATGGATGGGGGAAGGTATGAGCCCTCCAGATGTCACCCCCTGAGGTGGTACCAGGGACTAATGTTGACTCACCTGTATGGGGCTCCTAGGTATGAAGTAGTAAATAATTTCTGCATTATATTGTGTAAATGTCTTATAAATGTTTCTGCATTTAAAAAAAAAACTTACTAAGTTATTACTAGCTTAAGGTATCCAACTATGTTTGGAAAGTAAAGTTTTTGAAAAAGTTTTGTCCAATTTTTCGAAGGAATATAGCATCAAAATAAGGAAATGGTGAAAAAATAGTCTAAAAAAATATATGCAACTTTTTACAAAATGGAAGACTTTTGGTCGAAATTTAGAATTTTTTTTATATAAACGGCTCTAGCTCTAAAAAAAAATTATGCATCTATCATTAATTTATTTTTGTCATATTTACTTTAGGTACTCCTTCATGTAATGAAGTAAAAACTAATCAATATCTTGAAATCTAAAACAAATACAGGTAATAATATGCAATTACATATAAAATTTCAGCTATTTCTCATGAGATTTTTTTATAAATACAGCTATAGATCCCAGGGCCCAATTTAGAAAATTCTTGACTATAGGCACAACTCGGGATGGGGGGCCCCCAAACACTGATGTGAGTGCAAAATTTCCAAAATTGACACACAAAAAATATTAATAATCATGAATCATTGTGAAAGTACCATTTTACCAAGAATTGGCTATTTGAAGCATAGAAACCTAGAACATTATCAAATAACAAAAAGCAATACAACACATTAACTTCATCATTAAAACACTAAAACAATGCAACCAGAAAAACTTATTAATCCCTTATATACACTATAACATACATATGATGAACTATACATATAACTATACATATGATGAACCAATCAATCAAATTTGAAAGGATATATAAAAATAATTCGTATTTAAAAGGGCAAAATTTAAAAAAAAAATTTGAATTGGGAATTTTTTCTTTCAAAATAAAAATTTTGGGGGGCCCCTAGGCCTGGGCCTGACAGATCAACACATAATATACCTAGAGCCTAATCTGTTTCTCATTACATTCTTAGAATTAGAGAAAACATACTTGAAAAATTTCATGGACATATAATGATTATATTTTGAGTTATCACAATAGTCATATACATTTTTGGCGAAAAATAAGTTCTTCAGAAAACAATTAAAGCTTTCACTCATATTGAAATTGATAGCTGTTGCTCTTTTTTAAATCACTCTCATTTAATTTCTGGTGGTCATACATAAAAAATAAAAACAGATTAAGAAACAGAAATTTACAATCTTTAAGGATTAGAAATTCAAAAAATTTTGAATTTTCATCAAAATTGATATTTTAAGCATAGGGGAGTGGTCACTTTTACGTACCTTTAAAAGTATCATTTTTAGACCTATGTTCGATTGTATGTACTACTCATGATTTTTGCTTGATTTACATGAAATGTTTTGAGTAATTGCCTATAATACTGTTTATTATATATGCAATATTTCAAGGTAATTTAAAAAAATAAATTATTTTTTTTACATAAGTGAATATTTATTTTAAATCGAGCATTTTGCAGTCAACTACTATGTGCATTTTGCAGTCAACTTCTGTGTCAAAATAAATTATTAAGGTACAGTAATAACTGTCTACTATATGGAATTACAATACTTCAGGCAACAATATTCACCAACATTATTCTAAAATGTATTAAAACATTTTAGTATGTGGTATTTTTAATTAGAAATTTTAAAAATGACTGAGAAAAGCTTATACAAAAAATTCTTTAAAAAAATTAAAATATGTTAAGGTTAAAAAATGTTGGTGGATTTTGTTGCCTGAAGTATTGTAATCACATATAGTAAACAATAATTACTGTACCTTAATAATTTATTTTGGCAGAATGCACACAGTAGTTGACTGCAAAATGCTCGATTTAAAAAAATTATTCACTTTTTATGCATAAAAAATAATTTGTTTTAATTACCTTGAACTATTGCATATATAATAAACAGTATTATAGGCAGTTACTCAAAACATTTCATGTAAATCAAGCAAAAATCATGAGTAGTACATACAATCGAACATAGGTCTAAAAATGATACTTTTAAAGGTACTTAAAAGTGACCACACCCTTTTAAGGATAGTCCGATACTTTAATGAGTGACAGATGTTAGGTCACTTCATAGATATGAAAAATGAAACAATTAGTTTTCTTCTTATTCATCTCAAATTTAGTGAAAAAATTGATTAAGAAGTGCAAATAATCAGGTGATTTTTAACCTGCTCAGCTTGAAGATCTGCTGCTCTGCCATGCAATTCACTCATTTTAGAAAGTTCTAACTCTCTTTTAAGTTTAGATTCTCTTTCTCTGGCCTCTTTAGCCTCTTCTTGAGCCTAAAAAATTATGACAGAATAATATTGTAAAAAATTCTGAAATGCAGAGATCTGTTAATTATTAAGTTGTCCAGAAACTACTTTCAGCTTTTTTCATTTTCATGTTTTTATACAAAGAAATAACTTTAATCAGTAATGTATTGACCATTTTTTTCAATAACCATTTGCCATATTCCAAGTAATTTCATGATTCCATTTTCAAAGATCTTTTGATATTTTTCTGTAAACAAATTTTCCAAGTGGGATTTGACACTGTTATCTATATTATAAAACAGTTCTGTAACTGACACATAATGCACAAACCAAACCGCTGGACATACAGGGCTGAAATTTTGCATGGCTATTCTTATAGTATAGGGGTGCACTAAGAGAGATTTTTGAAAAATTTTTCTTCGATTTTTTTAAATTAAATTTTTAAGCTGTTTTTGTAACATTCTTTAAAGTTTGCATTTAAAATAATAATCTGAGGGTTATAAAATTTATATCATGAGAAAGATCATAAAAATTCCTTTAAAATAAAATCTTTTTCGAATCTTTACCTCCGTTTTCTGGTTTTGGGTGAATTTTGAAAGATTAATCTTTAGAATTTAATTTATTAAATGCTGATCACATGGTTTCTTTTCATTTGGGATACTTTAAATTAATTCTGCATCACATGCATAACAATGAAATAAATTGCCAAAAAAAAATTTTTTTTTTTTCTAAAGTGGCAGACGATTGAACATTATCCAAAAAAATATTAAAATACAGTTAAAGAAATGTTCCTCAAACTGCTCTATATTCTTTACTATGTACCATTAGATTTAGTTTGAATATTTTCTTCTTCATTATTTTGTCTATAAAAATATCCGTTACAATTTTTTTATAAATATATTTTTTCATTTTTTTTACAACAATTGTTTTTACATCAATTTTTTTTAATTCAATCGTTGTATTTATTATAAATATATATATATATTTTTTTGGCATTAATTGTATACATTGACCGTTGTATTTAATTTAAATGTACTCCGTAGCGAAGTACGGGTATTCAGCTAGTTTGAAATAAAGGTTTTACCTAACAAGTTATGAAGAGCTTGAAACAAATGGTAGTCTGATGGTGCAACATCAGGGCTATATGGTGGATATGGTGACACATCCCAACCGAGCTCCAAAAGTTTATCATCAATGTCTAAAGATGTATGTGGTTTGGCAGTGTCATGATGAAATACAAGACATTTACTATTCACCATTTCTAAACGTTTATGTTGCAAAGCATCTTCCAGTTTTGTTAGTTGTTGACAGTACAAATTGCAACTGATCATTTCATTCTTTGGTAAATGCTCAAAATAATCCATTCCCATTATAAGGCACCCAAACTGATAAGATGGACAACTTTCGATGAATATCACCTTGATGTTAGATCTGCCTCACTAGGCTTGGACCTTGATCGAAACAACAAGCTTTTTTTGTAACCAAGCTTTTCCAAATGGTGATCAATGGTTATTTTGGATGAATTTAGACTCAGAGATCTCAGTTATGTGATGATCAGCTTCAATCATTGCTTTTAATTTACCATCATCAATCTTAGTTGAAACCAAAAGTAGTTTCTGAACAACCCAATATTAATGAGTGAAATATAAAATTTTGCTTTACACTTTAATGAAATTTATAATCTTTTAATTTAAAGAAAAGTGTAGAAATAAAAAAGAAAGGCTCTTTCTCTTTTCCTGTTTGCTTTAGACTTTCAAATTATTCCTAGACCCTTAGAAGATTTAATACAATAATTTATGTGGTTGGTGACATTTTTAAACTTATTTAAAATTACTTAAATATATGCCTGCATAGTGATATTAAACAGAAAAGGAAATGAAATAATTTTTACAGTTATGATAATTATCTATTTATTTTTTTAAAAAGAGGTGTATACTTGTAACAGATTAAACTTTCAAAAGTATTTAATGTAAAAACAGATAGTGTTAAGCTCTAAAATTATTTTTAAAAATAACACAGAATTATGAAATAAGAATGCTTTTGCTCTTTTATCCTGTTTAATACAATGATACAAGTTCTAGATAAAATATAGTTTGTGAAGAAACATTAAAACAAATTACAATAATATGTTGATGGCAGCAACAAAGAAATGGTCAACTCTTTGAATATTACTGAACAGTTCCTCTTACGTTGAAAAAGTTAAAAAGTCTCAATGAGACTTGTTTACTTCAAGTTCCCACATTGACCTAGAGGGAAAACGAGCAGTCTTGTTTTTATTTAAAGCAAATTTGAAAAAGTCTAGTTTTGTTTTAGTTTAATTTTCTTTTTTATTATAGAGGTGAAAATACTCATTCTTCATATTTTAATCATATTCTTGATGATTGATGAGTTCCACTTTTGGAGTTTGTTAAAAGTAAATACAGTCTAATGCTACCAAAATTTTTAAAATAAAAATAAAATAATAAATATAACTGTGAAAATATACATATATTGTTGTGATTTTCCAACCCACTGAAGTATAAGATGCGCCTCAAATTTATGAAAGGATTTTTAGAAAAGAATATTTTGCATTTTGTTAGATATATAAAGATATTTTCAATTTCTTACTTAATATATATAATCTATATATATAAAACAGTTCCGTAACTGACTGACAGATAACGCACAGACCAAACTGCTGGACCTAATCGGTTGAAATTTTGCATGGCAATTCTTATAGTGTAGGGATGCACAAAGAAAGATTTTTGAAAAATTCTTAGATTTTTTTAAATTAAATTTTTAAGCTGTTTTTATAACATTCTTTAAAGTTTTCATTTAAGATAATAATCTGAGGGTTATAAAATTTATATCACGAGAAAGATCCTAAAAATTCCTTTAAAATGAAATTTTTTTCGAATCTTTACCTCCATTTTCTGATTTTTGGTGAATTTTTAAAGATTAATTTTTAGAATTTAATTTATTAAATGCTGATTGCGTGGTTTCTTTTCTTTTTGTGATACTTTAAATTAATTTTGCATCACGTGCATAACAATGAAATAAATTGACAAAAAAAAAAATTTTTTTCTTTCAAATGTGGCAAATAATTGGACATTATACAAAAAAATATTAAAATACAGTAAACGAAATGTTCCTCAAACTGTACTATATTCTTTAGTATGTTCTATTAGATTTAATTTGAATATTTTCTTCTACATTATTTTGTCTGTAGAACTATCGGTACAATTTTTTTATAAATATATTTTTTTGGCATTAATTACATACATTGACAGTTGTATTTAATTTGAATGTACTCCATAGCGAAGCACAAGTATTCAGCTAGTAAATATATATAATATACATAATAAAATGTCAATTTTAATTTAATGTTATCTTCTGACCATGAGACGCACCTTAATTTTAAGTTGATTTTATTTAATTTAAAAGTTGCGTCTTATGGTCTGAAAAATATGGTATATCAATATATACAAATGTTTAAAATATTTTTGTAATTTAAATTAATTGAAAAGTATTATCAAATACTTTAATTATTAAACAATAAAATCTCAAAAGGGGCTCGCAACAGTTTCTATGCCTAAAGAATGAAGAAATAAATAAAAATAAAACAGAAATTGGAAAAATTTATCTTTTAGTTCAGCTCATCCAGAGAAAAAGTTTTACTCATGTTTAACAATATAATTGTTTACATTTCCAAAAAATATTTCAAATACTAGTGGATCAATTATTATGAATACAGTTTATATTTTAATTTATGTAAGAATTGAAAATTACATCACTCTACTATAATTTTCAAGTAAGATTCTCTTCCTTTTAAAAATGTGACTTAGTTGATTTTTAAAAAATAATTTCTCTAAATGCTGATTTAAACCACTCTGATTTAAAGCAGATTTAAAGCTGATTTAATGCTGATTTAAAGCAGCCGACCCCATCTACAAATGATTAATATTTAGAGCATAATTTGAAATTTCTTAGTAACACATAAGCAAATTTAATAAAGGCAAATCATTTTAGACCAAGTTACTTAATGTAGAAGAAGATTACCCTTAGAAAAATTGTTTTAACACAAACATACAGATTTTAATTTTTGGAATTCAGCAATGATGAGATCTTCTCTTTCAGACTGAATCTTCATTTCTTGTCTCCGTTTTGCAATTTCTTCATTGTCTCTGATTAATTCTTCCTAAAATAAGCAAAAATTATAGTACACTGAAAAATTCATAGTTGTAAATAATTATATTATCAATTGATTATAACTAGGGATATGTAATTTTCGTATTTACGAAATAGATGCGAATAAATGTGAAATTATATTTTTACTACTTTTCAGTTAAATCTCGGTGATAAACAGATTTTTAAGCAAAATTAGATAATAATAATAATAATTTATTAACATAATTCCTTATCTAACATCATCCACGGTCTTTTACAGAGAGATCTCACTCTCAAAATTTGCATATTACTTATTGCTACAGACTTACGGAATAGAATGTGGAGACTACCACAATGGTAGCTTTTAACTAAGAATTTTGATACTTACCTAACCAAGCAAGCAAAATTGTGATTTTTTTAATAAATGCGAAATGTTTGAATATATATACATACATACATATATATATATATGAAATGTCCGGATGGACATCTCATGAAATGGTAGCTTACATCGTGGCCGGAAAATAATAAAATCAGCTTCAGGAACAAACTAATTTATTAAACAGTAAAGCAACACATCTTACTCGCTTCAAGCCATTCCAGCATCTCCCGCAAAGAGCGCCAAAATAGAATTAGGTCAGAGAGGTTGCCAGAATTGGCGGAGGAAGTTAGTATGTGAGAAGGCAAAGCGTTTACGCCAAGACAAGAAGGAGGGGTTACCAGGACAGAGATGAAGTACAGAATGGGCGATTATAGGTAGTTAGTAATATTATCATATATATATATATATATATATATATATATATAAGACAAAGTTGAAAGAGAAAAACCAGTATGAGCATTAAAACTACTTGCAGCCAGGAACTAAAAACATGAAAAGATATATATATATATATATATATATATATATATATATATATATATATATATATATAAAAAATTATTTTTGCAAATAAATGCAAAATTTTATATATTGTAATTATTTTTTTTGCAAAATTTTGATATTTTTTATGTGAAATTTATGTACCCCTAAATATAACTTAACATTCAAAATGAATAAATGTACTTTACCAATATTTTTTATACATTTCAAAACCTAAAATTTTGGCAGTTGAATTATATACATACAAGGACTGTCAGAAAGAATTACATTGTTTTTTTAAGCTATGCTAACCTAACTTGTATATGGTTTTTCTTAAAAGTCCTTTCCATCAAATGCAATGTAACCATTTATTAGCAACATATTCAAAACTATCTTTCTGGCTGTTTTAAAAATTACTCAGGGTGTTGAGAGAGCTATCTTGATGAAGACCTCAAAGTTTCCTTTTCAGCATTGGGAAAATGCATGTCATTCTGTTAGTTACATGCAAATGAGCATTATTATGGTAAAATTTTATGAACCTTGAAATTTAATACTTTATACCCACCATAAAATCTCAACTATAATACGCAATTGAGTATAATACGTATGCTTGATTTTACGCGAAATTTTCGGAAAAAATTAAATTTCGACTATAATACACACCTATAACTTTTCAACATTTTATTTAAAAATTGCACAAATATTTATTACCAGAAATCAAATTTGTAATAAAAAATGAAAACATTATATTCCATAAAAAAAAAAACTTCAATTTTTATTCAAAACAAACAATAGTGTCAAATTATCAGTCTTAGTAACTTTCACTAGAATACAGCTCATCTATTGTTGTTCCGTCTATGTCATAAGTATTGGTGCCATTGTAATATATATCACCATCATCATCCTCATTTCATGACAACTGCCCATCCTCTCATAATATGTCATTCTCACTGCTGTCTCATGTTTAACAATTGATAATTTTTCTGCTGCCGTATAGGACCGTCTTAAAGAAAATTTGAGGGAAATAAATGAAATAAAATTATAATTGCAACAATTGGAAACTATCACTATTTCAGGGGACCTGTTATTAACCAAATGCGTGTGCAATAGGAACTGTAAGTTCCATTTGTTTAAAAGGAATACCTGCTTAGTAAACAGGTGGATGAATCACGGAGTGCAGATGCACATGCACCCATGTTGCAACAACATCTTACAGCTGCTCTACGTTCATTTATTCAATGTTTAAAACTACTTTTTTTTTTCGTACGTAAGTATAATACGCACCCTCATTTTTGTGGACTAAAATGTGAAAAAAAAGTGCATATTATACTCGAGATTTTATGGTAATTAATGTTATTAAAACTGTTCTCAACCCTTCAAAGGGTGCGCCCGTGCACAAAGTGCAACATTTTCGTAATTTTGAATGGTTTGTTTTTACATGCAAGGTTTGAATGTTCTAAGCAGTTTCTATTTATAGCTACACTCTTTCTAATGCAGGTCTGATTTTCTAACTCTTGTATTCCTTTCCATTCATTGGTAGTCGTGATTTAACTGTGGTAAACCAGTAATTATACTGGATTACAATACGACTTAAGCAGGTTGATGTACTTGATTGTGCAGCTATTACACGGTATCCCGCATATCACGAAGATGGACAATCTCATTATTTTTTTAGGTTTTGGACATAATAGGAATCCATTTGCAAGTTGTCCTTAGATCCTATAAACTGGAGTTTTGAAATAAGGCAATTGTATCTGCATTCTTTGGCCTTTAATTATAAATATATCTCAATATTATAAACATTTTATATCTTGTCATAAAATGCAGAATTATTATTTTCAATTTGAAAAAAAAAAGCTTATTACAAAAGGAATAATCAAGGTTGAAAGAGACGTTGCACTTTGTGCCATGCACGCCTGCTGGTGTTCCAAAAATTGGCATGCCCTCTGAAGGGTTAATTCATACATAAAAGAAAAGTTATGCATATAAGTCAGCCACCATGTTATCAGACCAAGTCATCAGACCAAGATAAATGGACATAAAATATTTGATATGAACTTTGATAATTTGGAACTTATTAAAGCATATACTCTAATTTATTAAAATGTTGGTAGTTTGTCAAAGAAGCAATCATTAATGCATAAAATGATAAAGACTAATCACCCGGAAAACTTGTTTTTTAAGTTGCTTCATTCTCATTTCTTGATAATCTCTCTGCTGATCTTCTTGCATTTTTTTCAGCAATAATTCCCCTTCTTTGATTTTTCTTTCTTCATCAATTAGCTTACTGTCTAGATTACTCTTAATCTGCTCTTGTAATTTTGAGGCAGCTCTATAATTAAAAGTATAATGGATTCATTCAAATGCCATTTAAATATACAACCTATCTTGATAAATCTTATCATTACGGTCCCATGAAGAAATCAGAAGCAAGTAAAATTCATTTATAATTACAAGATAAAATTTATTTCAAAAGAGATATTTAAATATGATAAGAAATTCTAACTTGATTCCTAAACACAAACTGCTTCACCTAAATTTATCATTAAATAGTATTCCAAGAATTTTTGTTGCTTAATCTATATATATAAAACAGGTCTGTAACTGACTGAATGACTGACAGATAATGCACAGACCAAAATGCTGGACCTAAAGGGTTGAAATTTTGCATAGCGATTCTTCTTATAGTGTAGGGGTGCACTAAGAGAGATTTTTGAAAATTTCTTTTTAGATTCTTTAAATTAAATTTTTAAGCTGTTTTTGTAACATTCATTAAAGTTTACATTAAATATAATAATCTGAGGGTTATAAAATTTACATCATGAGAAAGGTCCTAAAAATTCCTTTAAAATGAAATCTTTTTTGAATCTTTACCTCCGTTTTCTGATTTTTGGTGAATTTTTAAAGATTAATTTTTAGAATTTAATTTATTAGCTGCTGATCACGTGGTTTCTTTTCTTTTTGCGGTACTTTAAATTAATTTCTCGTCACATGCATAACAACAAAATAAATTGACAAAAAAAATGTTTTTCTTTCTAATGCAGCAGACGATTGGACATTATCAAAAAAAAAAATTAAAATACAGCAAAAGAAATGTTCTTCAAACTGTACTATATTGACTGTACTATATTCTTTAGTATGTTCTATTAGATTTAATTTCAATATTTTCTTCTACATTATTTTGTCTATAAAAATATCCATTAAGATTTTTTTATAAATATATTTTTGTTTTTGTTTTGGCATTAATTGCATACATTGCCCATTGTATTTATTATATATATATATATATATATATATATAATAAATTTAATTTGAATGTACTCTGTAGCAAAGCATGGGTATTCAGCTAGTTACATATAAAGATGAATGTTTTAAAATCAAAAGATCTTTTCTTGAAAAATCTTTAAGAGCAACATTGATAAATTAAAAATATGCTATAATTTATTTATATGTTGCTCTGTAAAAAGTTATTATTAAGCTATTTCTAATAGTTATAGCTTATTCAGATACAAACTAAGAGTTAGTTAAAATACTAATATAATGGCTTCACGTTTAAAATATATTAATATGCTATCTACATTAATTTTAGTAGTTTAGTAAGTTCAACATTTGATATTAAGAGACTTTTGGTAATGAGAAGTTGAAAAATTTAGAATGATATTAATAAAAACTTGAAACACAATAAGTTTCTTTAATAAATAGAATGGATAGCAATTTAATGTCAGCTCCTCTACATAGAACGAAAAATGAGACATGCAAAGTTATGTTTACACACACAAATTTTTGTGCAATAAAACAATTTTATTTTCCTTAACCATAATGAATTTCAGCATATACAATCTCACCCCTAACAATATGTTGGAATGTTGCCCTTGTTTTCTGTACCTATAATTTTAATAAATGTACATTATGAATTAATATTATTATTATTATACAATTATTATGACAGTTAATTAAAAAAATCTCATAAATACCATCTTTTTTCCCACTCTTGAATATCTGATAATAAACTAAATGGGTGTATTTCAACTAAATTAATAACCTGCTGTTTAACAAATTCTAATTTAGTGAATATGTATAATTATTTATTTGGTTACAAACCAAAATGAGCTAAAAAATTCAAAAGTGTAATGATTATATACGTAAAAAAAATATTAATTTTCTGCATTTATTTATGTATTTTGAAGCATTATACATATTAAAAGAGTTAAAAAATAAAAACACTAGAAAAAATTAATTATAATTTAAAATGCATGAAATTAGACTTATTCATGTTATGAGTAGAATATAGATATCTATATGCATACTAACTTCTCTCTACTAGTGGTTTTAATTCTAGTTATACACATTATTATTATCATTATTATTATTATAATGATTATATCATTATAAAAGCATACTTAAGAGCAGTTTCTTTTCTCTTCTCCTGAATATCTCTTTCTTTCATAATACCCTTTATTCTTTCTTTTTCCATAGCTGTATCCAGTGACTCTTCAGTTAACATATGTTCTCTCTTAATAAGCTTCTTCTCTTCAATTTGAGAATCTCTAATTGCTTGAACTTTTGCAGAAAGTATTAGCTATTAAAAAATATAAATTCTATATAATCAATCATACAAATTTCATATATTTCAGTTACTCTTTTGGAATATGTCCCCTAGATCTGCAGCTCTAACTTAAAACTTCCTGTTAATCAAAGAGTGTACTAATTAATAGATCTATCTGAACTCAGTCACTAAACCTTACATTCTTGTTTACTTGCAAAATATAAGAGCATCATGTCCTCACTTGAAATGTATATAAACTAAAATGAAAAGTTCTGATTCAATTGGTTTTGTAGATAATTTTATTTATTTATCCATCTGAAACCATTATTTTAGGATGGATTTGATTTTGCTCCTATACATTTTGATTCTTCTGGATATATATCTGGTGAATTTTCAAAGAAAATTAAACTGTGCCAGTAGGGCTAAATATTTTTAAAATCCCGAATTTTCAAGCTAAATTTATACAAAAATTTGTTCTATATATGTAATATATTAAATATTATGCCCTCCATTCTAGCTTATAAACTCCCTTTCCTAAATCAAAACCCCAGTAATATTGATTTATCACTTTAAAACTCTTAGCCACAGAACTTCCCATGAATCGCATGCCTTTGCATTTCTACATGTGTATAAGTATGGAGTCAGGAGTGGGTTAGCATCGCGAGCCCCTAAATCTGCTGACCCTACAAATAATAGTCACATGTTCCTCTCACCTCTTGCATTTAATGTTGAAAGGTGATATTATTTTGAACTGTTCTTTTAAAATGAACAGATGCTCTAATAAAATAATCTAATCTTTGAAATGAATCGTCGCTCTAATAAACGATTCGGCCTGACTGCTTCCAAATTTTATACTTTCAGGCTGAGTCTAGCTCCAGCCATGTAAATATGAGCTAATTTTCCCTTTCAGGTTATAATTTAAGGACGTGTTACATATATATATATATAATCAGAGTAAAATTTCAAGGAATGAAATTTTTTTATTCAGAGAGAGCAAAAAAATAATCTATCCTTGGTATTCAGTCTGCAAAGTAACTTTATCTTAGAGATCAGTTTGGATCCTAGAGATCCAGTTTGGATAGAAATCCTTTCACCCCCTACTCAGTTTAGAGTGATTTAAATAGGAGTGAAAAGGATTCATTCTTTAGATAGACATCTTCAAGCTGTGATCCTCCTTAAAACCTCTCTAATTTTGTCTCTGGGTTTCATTAAAAAAATTACATTAATTTCTTAAATTAAATTTCTTTTAGAATCTCAGATTGAGATTCAAACCTAAGACCTTCTGCTCGACAGATTTGTAGGCATTAATATGTTACACTATGAGATTCAGTCACTAAACTTCTCATTTTTCTTCCTCTTGTAAAAACTGGGAGAAACTCCAGATGCCTAGTGAATACATCTATTTTGTTTGCATCTAAATTCTTTCATACTTCATTTAATCTACCTGAAATTTTCCTCAGCCTGAGACTGAAACCCGGGACAAATGATTACCGGATAGGTGTGCTGATCTATCAAACCTATAGAGCTCACTCACATAGGGTCACATAATTGTATCTAAACATGTATAATCACACACAAAAAATGTATAATTATACATAAAAAGTGTATAATCCAATCATATTCTACATGCAAAGCAGTTAAAGATATAAGAGTTATAACTAAGATGCCTTTGTGGCTTCAAGTTTACTGGTGGCCTTCCATCTTAATCCATCGTCTAAATGATTATGATACCTTGTTTTGTTGAAAAGTGATTTATCTGATTATTATCAATTCTTAAAAGCAAAAATCAGAACCTTACAAAAACATCCACATTCATGTCTACTCTCTAAATTGCCAGTCTAAACCATTTTTTAAAACAATGTGATTCATATTTCTCAATCAAAATTTTATATATTTTCTAACTATCAAATATTTTACTGAATATGCATTGAATTTTTTTTTATGTGTTTGTTACTTTAATTTTGGATACCAGTGGATGTACTATATGCATGACAGTTTAAGTACATGACATCTAATTTTGGTGGAAACATCTCAATTAATCTTATGTATTTTTTGTGGTTTTCATTGTATTTCTAATAAAAGATGAATATAGAGTTATGCAAAATTGTTAAATTTTGTTTAAAACCGAATGATAATTAAAAGCTCTCTGAATCTTTTGATACATTTAGCAAAAAGGGGGTGTTAAAAGGGATTTTTAACTGATAATAAAAAATCCCTTTACTGTAAGGGATTTTTCGAATAATTTTATCCTGTGGGCTCTAATGTCACAAACTTAGATGCTGAAATCGAGGCCATAAAACGAGCAATTCTTATTTTACTAAACCTATGTACTCCACTTAGGTTTAGTTGCTTTGTTTATAGACTCTCAGTCTGCAATTTTGGCTATTGCTTCACATACAATAAGTGATTCTTACCACGTGGAAGAAACTAAGAAGCTTCTTAATCAAGCAATTTCTATAGGCTAGAAAATTATCCTTCAATGAATTCCTAGTCACTGCGGGATTCCAGGAAACAAAAAAGCGAACATCTTTGCAAAAAACAGATGTAACTTGCGGCAGCCACACTTTACTCTATCCTACCAGCAAATTTGTCAAGTAATAAAATATAAATTACAAAGGTCCCTTTGAAATTAGTATGCTGAAGCTGTGGTGGGTAAGGCTTGGAGTTCATTGCTGTGTTCTCCACTTCCCATGAACCTTCCTCGCTCGGTCTTCTCTGCTAATTTTAGACTTTTAACTGGCCATGACTTTTTACAGTATTACCTGTGCCGTATTGGTGTGGTAGATAGCCCTGAATGTATCCTGTGTTCTTCAGGTGCTCTTATGGAATTTACTCATTTGAAAAGCTGTCCTGCACTTTCTTTTTTGAATTGTCCTCCTAACAACTTTCGTAACAAGGCTAGTTTTTATTGGGCTGCCATAGGGCTTATGGCCAATGTGGTCACTGCTCCGACATAGAAGAAAAAAAAACATTTAGCAAAAAATATTTATCAGTTTATCAGTTAATTATTCAAAATAAAATTATATTAGTCCGGGGTTGTTGACAGCTAATGCTCAAGGAAAAAAGTTTTACCCTTTCCTCTCCCTGCATCAAAACTGTTCTCTATAAGTAAAAGATTTTAAATTTTTTCAGCTCAATAGTCAGTTATAATTCTTGGGTGCTCTACAGTCATTGAAATGGAAAGAAATATTTTTTATGTATACATAGGACTTGTCTGTTAAAACTGAAATGGATGCATTCCTTCAGAAATACACATATTCATTGCATAACTCTAAATTCTTCTATTATTGAAATTAGAATGAAAACTGCCAAAAAAAAATACATATGATTAAATGAGATATTTTCATCAAAATTAGATGTCATGTACTTTAACTGTCATACACACAGTACATACACTGGTACCCAAAATTAAGGCAACAAACACATTTTTCAAAAAAAAAAAAAAAAAATTAAATGCATCTTTAGAAAAAAAAATTATAATTAGAAAATATATAAAATTTTGATTGACAAATATAAATCACATTGTTTTAAAAAATGGTGGAGACTGGCAATTTAGAAAGTAAACATAAATGTGATATTTTTGTAAGGTTCTGATTTTTGCTTTTAAATTTTTGCTTTTGTATCTGATAATAATCAGATAAATTACTTTTCGATAAAACAAGGCATCATAATAATTTAGATGATGGATTAAGATGGAAGGCCACCAGTAAAGTTGAAGCAACAAAGGCATCTTAGATGAAACTCTTGTATCTTTAACTGCTTTGCCTTTAGGGTGTGATTAGATTATACATACTAATTAATATTATTGATAGGAATTTAAAAAATCAAGACCAAATAAAAAGAATTATTTAATATTTTCCCTCTAATTTAGTTTGTTCTGTCATATCAATTACATTATAATACATACAGATTTATGTAAACATCTTTATTACATGATTTATATTGATGGTTATTATAATGATAACATCTTTTAGACTTAGAGGTTTCTTTAATAACTTAAAAAATGACATAAACATATAATCAGAGACAATTTCTTATTCCATTTTATATTTAAAAAATATAGAATTATATAAAATACAGTTACTTAAACATTTAAAAGTTGGATATTTCATATTGGTGAACTAAAATTTTATGTCAAATAATCTGAAATACTTGAAAAATTTAGGAAAATAATCTGATAGTGTTAATTCTGCACAAACCTTGCATAGTTATCTGAAGAGAGTCATTTTAAATGTTAATTTACTACATGTTAATGAAATATATATGCCAATGTTTCTCAACTGAGGGTGTAGTCCTAGCATTATTGTAGTCTATCTATATTATCTCCAATTATAATATTATATAACACTTTAAAAGAAATTAATATTTCCAATGATAAAGATTACTATGAAGATAAAAAGCTATTTCAAGACCGTTAGAGCATAAATATAACAATAAACATAATATACCTGATGAAATTAATAAACAAGATGATGGTAATAAATATTGTTTAACTAGTGAATCTAACATACATGGTTTATCACAAATATATGTTTTAGATCTCAGTTTTAAAAAATGACCTTTAAAACTTTTAGGTTCCACACTAAAACATGAATTACAGTTAAAATAAAAATAAACTTTGGATTCTATTGATTTGTTTGCCACAGTAGTACAAGACACACACATACACAACTTAGATACTTAATGTATTATTTCAAGACCCTTAATAAAAACTTTATGATTTCAGAGAGTATGTTTCTCTTGCCCATCCCCTTTTAGCAGTATCCTTAAATATATATATATATATATATATATATATATATATATATAGTCCTTAATGTTGTAACTGTGAGACCAGTTGATTACTCTTCATACAGTTTACCTATAACCATATTTTTTTTACAAAGTATAATATTTCTGTTTGTAGATAAAATCATGTCTCTAATTTTAAGTTATTAAGTAAAATAAGGTAAAAATTTTATGAAAGAAGAAGAAACATAAAGAAAATAAATTATAAATTAACATAATGATATTTTTATGTAAGAACACACTATTTGATAATGTGTGCTTACATAAAAATATCATTATGTTAATTTAGAATTTATTTTCTATTTGATAATGTTCTGAGCCCAGTTTGACGTATTAGGACCTTTTCACATAGTGTCCGTCAGCATCAGCATTACTTGCACTGAAATATATTTAACCAATTACAAACCTCCAAATGATTAGTCACGAAATTGTTAAAGTCTGTGATTGGTTTAAATTATGACAATACAAGTAACGCTAATGCTGATGGATTCTATGTGAACAGGCCCTTAGTTTCATAAACAGTTTTACACATAAATATTTATAACTTCAAACAGAAAATTCATAAATTTGTTTTTCAAGCAATGTAAAATGTTTTAGAATTATTTTATCTTATTTTTTTTAAATTACTATACCCTTTTTTACATTGCCCTTACATATTTTTCCTAGAATGAAATTGCTCTGTGTATATCATTACAGAATGCTCATTTTTATTGCTTAGAAAAAAGTCCAGTATAATGCACATTTAAATAGATGGAGACATAGACAAAATTATGAATGTTAAAAGGAACAAAAAGCAAAATCAACTGACAGTCACAGATCAATATCTCCTAAAAATTACAATATGCTGCTATATTTAGATATTAACTCACCCCCCCCCCTCATTTTTTAATGTTGTTGACATTTCTTATGAAGTATGTGTTAAAAATGAAATGATTTTTGCTTTCACAATATCTACAAGAGATAGAAAGAAGAGAAAATAAAATCCTAAGTTAAATAAGCCTCATTTAATCATCCTTCAAAAAATTCTAATTGGAAAGATAAAAATAAATGTAAGATTTGTAGTCTGAAATATGTACAGTCGAACCCCATTATAGCAAACCCGTATATAATGAACTCATGGATATAACAAACAAAAATTTTCAACCCGACGTTTTCCTATTGTATTTAATGCTAATTTATCCTTTTATAGCGAACCTCCGAAATCTTAAGAATTGGCTATAATGAACATTTTTTTCAGTCAACTGCAGAATTTTTTTTTATTTTTTAACTTTTTAAGAATGTTGAAGAAGAAGATAATGAAGATTTACTTATCGCGATGTGGATAGAAAAGCACAAAATTTCATCATTCTCAGATTGTTACATACAATTGTTCAAAACATGTGAAGTCATTACATGTGAAATTCTGACTGATGAAGATATTGTGGAGGAAATTAAAATGAATCATTCTAGAATCGAAGATTCTGCATCTGATGCTGATGAAGAGGGGCACATAAATGACGAAATCCCCACCATCTCAGATGCTACAGCAGCAATGTGTGTAATTAATAAGTTTTTCTGTACACAAACACTGGAACAAAGAGTGTTGGAGTCATTTGATGTATTGTACAAAGAAATTCATAAAATGTTTTTGAAATCGGCATAACGTCAGCAGAAGATTACCAATTATTTCTGTATCAAAACAGTGAGCAACAATTAAAGGTAAAATGAATTTATTTCCATTTGTCTTCATTTTTAATTAATTTAATTAGTATTGTATCAGTTTAATATAATCGATTTTAGTCAATTTAATTCATTAATGATCATTTTTAATAGATTTTATCATTTTTTAATACATTCTTATTAAATACACATAGCAACTAGTGAGTTATACATTTTGTGAACTCTAACATTTTTCTTAACGGTTTGGGTATAGTGAACCACTGGATATAGCAAACAAAACCTTTGGTCCCTTAAAGTTCATTATAATGGGTTTCGACTGTATATGGTTTACAACTTACAATCTTAAAGTTATATATAATGTTTGAAATCTATCATAGAAGTTTAATTAGAAAATGGAAATACTTTATTTATTTCTTTGATTTCCTCATTTTGCTCTTTTATAGCTTCATTAGCTTTTTCTCTTAAGTATTCCATTTTCTGTTTAGCCTCCTCTTCAAGTTCACTTAACTTTTCATTCTTTTTTCGAGCCAAGTCCCATGCTTCAAATTCTATTCTTCTTTTCTCCTGTTGTTCCTAGATGTAGCATTAAAAATATTTATGCTGTTAAAATTTGATTACATACATACATCCTAGCAAATAATTGCTTGGAAATTCATGTAAAAGTCTGAAAAATCTAATGAACTAATAAAATTATTCACATTAATTCATGAATGCTAAATCTGGAAATTATTTTCTCGTCCTTTACTATACAATATTGTAATCTATATGATTTTGTCTCCCTACAGAAATATAAAATATTTTTATTTAACTAAGATTGTAAACCAACTAATTAATCTTGGACTAAAGGCACAAGACAGATGCATGATAAATTAAATAATTAATGATTTCAAAAGATGATTATATTTTTTATTTTAACTTAATTTTTTTCATTACATGAAATTTCACTTCTGGATTGTTTCAACTTTTAGCCCCCACAAAATGTTTTACAGGCATTTGTATAATATCAGAAATATTACATATTTACAAATATGTTTTTATATACCTAGTAAAAAAAGGTATTATATGACATCAAAGTCAATCATACCTGAAGCTGTTCTCTTATTTTAGCTTTTTCTAATTTCATAGTTTTTTCTTCTTCACTAATTTTAAGAGCAGAAGCCTTCTTTAAATGCTCAAACTTTTCTTCATTAATAATTCCTTTTCTCTGTTTCATAGAAGTTCTTGGTATGCTGCAAATTTAGGTTAATTATGTTTCAGATTGATTTTTAAAATGGAAAAAAGCAGAAAGTTGTTAAAAAAAAACTAAAAACCTATATAATTTTAGAATAAAAATGTGAGAAAAAATGATAATAGTTTAACAGGAGAATTTAAGAAAAACAGGTTTTAAAATTGTAAAGCTGTGAAGAATATAATTCATAGTATTTCCATAAACAGCTGCAACAGTCTAATGGACTGATTTTTGGCTTTAATATGTCAAGGCATGAGGTTTGATTGCTATTCTTGAAAAGTAGTCATTTCAGTAATGCTAAAGGTGCTTGACCATTGGTACAATTTTTTGTGGAATGTCAAGAAGCATAAGAAAAATTTTATAAGGAAAAAAATAGCAGTGTCAAAAAAATTCAGTAAAAAAAAATTCTTGATGCCAACACCCCACATCGTTAGAAAAAAGAAAAGCCAATATCTTGTCCATTAGCCTCAAAATAAGGTGAGAGAGAACAGGAGGAATGGAATTCACAGTGTAACTAGAATAGCCTAGTGGTCAGGAGGCTGTCTTTGAATTTCAGAGGTTTATGGATTTATGTCTAATCTTGGCAGATGGACATTACAATACAATATCAGGTTTTTCTAATCATATGTAGCTTTCAATATAATGAAGTTATGAATAGATTACTTAATACTCTTTTATTCTAGAAAACCACATAGTAAAATTTCAGATTTCAAGTTCAGAAATTTAAAAAAAAAAAAATTGCACAATATGTATTGAAAAAAATCTCAAATAAATGAATATCATGAAATTAATAGTATACATTAGCTACAGGAAACTATAATGTATTACGATGGCATTGATGCAGTCATGCTTTAGAAAGAAATAAACAGGGATATCAGATTTATAGGTATTATAAATTATCTTACACATCCAGATACTCTGTATTAGTTCACTGTAAGATAAAATTATCTATGTCTTGGTTCTGATTTTATTCTATGATATTTAAAATAAACAGAATTTCATAATTATGAAATAAATTAAATCAATTATTTAATTATTCTTTCTGTCCAATGCAACAGGCACTTTTTCTATGGGTATTCATGTGCCCAGATTACAAATTCAGTAGGCTACCTTATTATGAGAGTAATAATAAGTGAACCAACATAACTCCAAATGACAAGACAGCAGAGAAACATTCAAACATTCGCAACAATACAAAACTAGGACCATATAATGGTAGCTCACTATAGCATACAACATGGAGGGTATTATATAATTCAGTTTAAAACAATGAATCATACCAAAGGCTACAACATTTTTATCTGAACTACTAGTAATGTATTGATCAAGGAACAGTCAATGTTATTTAAATATACATTTAAAAAATTGCCAAAATCTAAATATTATCATATAAGAATGAAATACACTTACTAAGAGTAAACATAACTCATGAACTTTATTTACATGCAGATGCATCAATGAAATGAATCAACTACAAGTCAGTATTGAGAAAAAGTTTTTAAAAAATTAATGATAATATAGTAAAGTTTTGTTAAAAGAAAACTTACATTAGTTTTCTAGGAAGATCTTGAGAAATAAAATGAAATTCCTCTCTTGCATGAGGTTCTACATCAAATGTTGTCATTGATTGATACCCACCAAGATTCTAAAATAATTCAGATTTTTACATATGGAATTAAGTTTATATGCTCAGTAAATATAGAATTATAAATATATATTATCTTATTTATAAATAACCTGCTTAACTAAATAATCTTAGATTAATACCTTTTTGGGGATATTTTTATGCATTCCTCTACGAGAAATTTGAGGGTGGAACTGAGACATTCTGAAAGTCTAACTTACAGAAATCTGCAGAACTGACACATTCTGAAAAACAAATGGTTACATTCTGAAAAATAAATATGATAAAAATTAGATATATTATTAATTTTGTGACATATATATTAAATGAGTGAATACCTGGAGTTTTAAATGGCAATTTCTCAAAATATTTATCAAATATTACATAGAAGACAATGATTTGCAAATTATTAACTATTAATATTATTATGAATGATTTATTACTTCAATATATAAATTTTACAAATATTTAAATTCTAAAATTCATTCACTGACACATATCAATACTAGTACTTTATCTACGGAAAGATTTAAAAATATACACAAAAGCGAAATATTGACTGCATTGTGTTAAAGCATGAAAAATATATAAATAAGCTTTAAAACGTACACGTCAAATTTTGATGAGTTAGAAATTATAAAAAATCTTTTTAGTAAACTCGTATTAATTTCAAATTCTTACAAGTGAAATAATTAGTTATTGAAACACTTCAGGCAAATTTAACAATTTTTGTTTCTGTAAACAAGAACTGTTTTTGGTCGTTGCTATAGAAACTCAGGTTCGATATTCAATCGATTTAATAATTATAAATAAAATTTTACGAGAAGATATGTTTTAAACAAAAAAAGGTATTTTAGGGAATAAACAAATTTTTTTGATATTTATTACCTTTTATTCTTTTATATTTATTCTTTTGATATTTATTGAAGAATTTTTTGGAGGTGTATGGATTTTTCTAACTGTGTTTTAATAGTTAGAAAATCGATTCTCCGATGGATTCAGTTGCTTAATAATTCTAGTGTTTTGCTAATACACCTTGAATTTGTCGGTGTTGTCGCAATTTTCAATTTTGTTGACATTTTTTATTGTTGTGGTTTGTATTTGTAAGATAATAATTGAGGATTGTTTATATAGTACATTTTTTAAAATAATGACTTGCGTCCTTAAAACCAATGGATATTTATGTTTATACATTATTACGAGCACAAAACAGATGAAGACATAACGGCTTAAAACATAGAAAATCATTGTTAATAAGTATTTATACGATTTTGCAGAAATTTTTTATTTATTTTATTGTAATATATACGGGTACTGAGGATTAGAATTTCGAATTTACGTGTATTTGACAAAGTTAAAACTAATTGTTTGATCATTTGCAATATTGCGAAAAATAACATCTAGGTAATTTTTCCCTGGCCATTCGCTTTGTTTAACGTTATTCTTTAACTCGGTAACTATCTTTTGACCTTTCCTCGCGTGGAAAGATTGCTTATCATTGAATTACTCTTTTTCCTTTCTTTTTAAAAATTCTCAACTTTCCCTTTCTTACACTCTATTTGCACTTTTAATTATAGGGTTGGGAATCCTTTTCTTTCAGGGAAGGGATAATAATATTTAACTTTTTTTTCATCATTTCTAAGGCTAATGGGGGAGAGTGAAAAGTTTGATTCTGTACTAACTTTTTATATTTCCTAATTCTTTCAAGCTGTGGAAGGGATATTTGTTTTTTAAGCTGGATTAAGTGTTTTCCTTTATTTCTCTAAATTATACATTTTGTAATTACTGAATAAATTTTACAAATTTATTCACTCATATGATAGTTTGTGGAGAAAAAAATAGTTTTGACATTGGAATCTGTTAATTTTCAGATATGAATACAATGTTTAGATTTATTTGTATCGCTTAATAAACTAATGTTTTTAGTCACTTACATTGTGTTTTTATATAAAGATTTCAAGTTTTTACAATTTGTATATAGATATTAAAAATTTATTGAATTGCATGTCTTTATTTTTTAAATCACAAAGTAGTTTGTATGAGGGAGGGTGTTGATAAATTTTAGATATTAATTTGCTTTTTAATTATAAATTTTAAAGATCTCTAAGAATATATTTCATTCTGTAAACTTTTTTTGTCAGTTTCAATGCAGAATTTTACATTGAATTCAGATGTTTTCTAGACCTTTCAAATCTCAAGTTGTATTGGAACTTTTCTTGAGTTATTATTTATACATATTGTTAGGAATATGTATGTGACATTATTATAATCTTGAAGAATGATATATTAATTGGTAAACCTTAATTTCAAGATTTTAAAGAATATGAAGATCTTTTAAATATTTCTGAATTATTTTATTTGTCATATATAATCAACTACTTAATATTTGAATGGATGAAAATAAATGATTTGCTAAGTAAATTGTAACATTAGAATTGAATTTTTATAATAATAATAGAAAATAAAATAATTTATCAATTTTAAAATTAAAGAACAGCAAAAAATTTAAATTTTGAATCAATACACTACTCAAAGACCAATATAAAAAAAAGTGTGATTATTTAGAAAAATTTGTTTTCTAAAGAAATATACATCATAATTTATATTTCTGTATAAAAACAATTTTACTCTAATCTTTTTTGTGTTAAGTACAAAATCAAATTGAAAGTAGTTTTCAGATTTGGGACATGTTAGCAAATTAGATAATACAGTTTGAAAAATTAAAAAGCATAAATTATGTGTAAGATCTATATTTAAGTGGGTTAAACATGACTGCAGCATTGAACTGTAAATTTTATATGAGAGTTGAACTAAATAATCAAATTCAGATAATAGCTTTCATCATATTTTTACATTTATATAATTCTGTTTTCTTACTCAAGAAGTATAGAGATTCATGTTATATTGTTCATGACTTGTAAAAGTAAAGCGGATTCTTCCTGCTCAAGATATAGTTACCAAGTGCTGAATGGCACTTTAATATTTTTATAAGTGTACGTATTGTTTTCTGCTGATTCTAGGTAAATGGCATCTCCATTTCAAGGGGCTGGTGGTGTGCAACCACATATGCCTAGTCATCAATCAGCATATCCTGGTACTCAAGGACTTGTGATGGGTGCTAATCCTGCTATGGTGCCTGTTGGTGTACCAGAAGGACAAGGAAGCATGGAAACATCAGGAACTATGAATCCCAGTGGTACACAGCAACCCCAACCTCCGAGAGATTTTAATATGGCACTGTTGTGCAGAATAGGTCAAGAAACAGTTCAAGAAATTGTTGCAAAAACAACAGAACTCTTTCAGACTCTCAAAGGCTTACAGGTGATTTATAGAGCTCTATATTTTTTTGTTTGTTTGTTATTATTTTATGAGGGAAAAGAAAGTTGTAAATATTCTAAAATTTGCTTCTGCAAGTTCTGAAAGACTGTCTTAGCTATCTATGGTATTTAGAACTTTAAAAATAACTAATTGAGAATGAAAACATTCATTTTTTTTTTTTTTTCTACCCTGTAATGTTGAGGGTCAAATTTTAAATCAAATGTAGTGTTTTAGGTTTATAACACATCAAGTATTAAGAAACAGTATAAAGTATCCTACTTAACAAAAATGGATAAAATCGAGAGTTAATGCTGGGCTTATTGACTAAGTTCCATGAATATCCTGCTTGCTTTGTTAAAGGTTGAAATATAATAATGCTATATAACATTATGAAATCTGTCATTGTAAGTTATAATGCTAGTTCTAATTTCAGTGTTCAGGTAATCACCCTCAAATCATACAGAGTTTTTAAAGTGGTCAGAATGAATATGAAAGTGAAAGCTGGGAGGCAGGAAATCTCCTCTGCCTTAGCAATGAATAAAAGTATTGAATGATTTAGTTCAATATTTTCTAAAAAGAATGTGGATAAAATGGAGAAGTTGACAAAATCTCAGACTCATAAAGATATTAATAAAAATTACTTTTATATAAAGCAGAGTTGTAAACTTTTCTACAATAAAGTCTGAGTACCAAAATGTTCAAGCTGAATGAAGAGCTTCCTTTAAAGATTTGAATAATATTAGTGTTGCATCATTTATAAAGGCATTACACTTTTCAGAAACATTTCTTTACTAAATAGCAATAATAGTTCTTAAGACATTATGATTAGTGTTTCTTTTCATAAAAGCATTTCTAATGTGGTTTTCAGTTATATATATATAATATGTAAATGGAAATAAACACTTGTAAATTCCCTTTGTACCTGATAGAATTCCAACTAAGTGCTGAAACTAAAGTGTTGAGTAATCTGATATTATAAGCTGTTTTATGTCTTTTAAAGTGTTTTTCTTTTCTTTTTCAATATTACTATGAATCATTCTATAGCCTCCAAATGGTACAGCTGCTAGTCTTACTGGACAAGAAGAAAGAAAAGCCAAAATGCAAGAAAATATGAGAACCATTGCTACATGTTTTAAGAAGTTACGTCGCATCTATGAAAAGTGTAATGAAAATTGTGCTACAATGGAATACACACATATAGAAGTAGATGTAAGTTTCTTAATTTATGACCAACTATGGATTTTTCAATGTGGTACAAGCATCTACACTTTGGGTTTAACAGTTACTAAAAGTATTGAGAAATAATACTTATAATTAGTTTGTACTTATAAGTTTTCCAATATTCGTGTACCTTTTTTTCTATATGTAACCTTCTTTGGATGATTAAAGTTACAGATTTTTTCTTTTAAACAATTTTATAGCTTTGGTATTATGTTCTATATACATATTACTGGAAATTTTTTTTTCCGATTTATTTTATTCAATGTTTAGTTATTTCTTGAATGCTTTTTTATTGGTAAAACATTAAAGTTAACTCAATAATTCTTGATTTAGTTATGGTAAACATTCAGCTGAAATTAAATATTTTTATCAGTGAGTTTAACCAGTTATTTGAATCCTCAAAACATATATGACCTGTCTTTCTGTACCTTCTGTACAGGGAAGAGAATACTGGTAAAGATCACTTCAGCAAGAGCATTACTATATTTTAATAATATTGTTATCAAATATTGATATGTTCTTTGGCTAATAATTAAAGTTTTGTGAAAAATATTGCTATTTAATATTTTGCCATTACAGTGGTACATCGACTTACGATTGTCTCTACTTATGAGTTTTTCGAGATACGAGCATTCTTTGGCAGATTTTTTGCTTCGAGTTACGAGCAAGCTTCAGATACCCCACCGCTAGTTTGCGCAACGAATACCATGTTATGTGCTCATCAAATGAGAACACAAGAAGCATATAATATTTATAACCTTTATGTACAATTTTTATACAGTTGTATACATATTATTCTAAGACTACTATCCAGTCTTAAACCGAGAGATTAACACTCAACAATTATCACCTGGGGCAGCTTTCTCTGCCCACACTTGAGTCGGCATCCAAAACCGAACAGCGTCCTGCCTCTCTCACAGAGAAATAGCTTCAATTCCCTCCCCACACTATAACCCCCATGGGGTTTAGGGGATGGGATGACCTTGCCAAAAATCAGCGAATAAGATTTAACTATTCAGTTCAGCCTTTCTCCTCTTCCATCAGCATCAAGTCTGATCTGCAAGGTAAATGTTCTGCATTACGCTTCATAAAACCAGTTTATTATAGTACATTCTATTGTATTGTGTTTTTATACAATATTCATTATTTATAAGCATATTTTTCTTATTTAAAAACATATTACAAAATATTGCGGTGTTTTGGAGGAGCCCAGAATTAATTAATGGCATTTCAATTCATTTCAATGGGGAAAATTGATTCAAGATATGAGTATTTCGAGTTGCGAGCTCCGTCATGGAATGAATTAAACTCGTAAGTGAGGCACCACTGTATTTTATGCTGAACCTGCTCAAGTGAAAATCTTTTATTTTTAAATATTTTACTTACTGTTGCTAAAATCAGCCTAATGTGTAATTTAAATATCCAATTTTTATTTTATTTAGCACTTGTTATAAACTCAGTTTTACTCTCATGAGTGAGCTCTAGGATGTGCACCCCTATAATGTTCTTTTCTTTTTTAATACTATTTTTCTGTAAGAAATAGTATTAAAAAAGAATAGTATATATGTAGCTCAAAATAAATGCTTTTTTTCTGTTGATATTGCTTTGAAAAATTTATTCAAAATATTTTTAAGTATTTACTCTTCAAAAGTGCAGAATTTCCAATTTTCACATCTCTAAAAATTGTACCTAATATTTCTTCATTGGACATGTCTAAAAGTGAAATTTCTTTCTTTAGAGTTTAGTTCCCCTGAAAGATGAGATAGATTCTCGACAAGAGGACAAGAAACCTACAGAAGCTGTGAAATATTTAACTGAGGAGCACAGAGACTTAGTTGAAGTAAGAACCAAAAATAAATTTACTTTTATATTTTCACGCATATTTGTTTCTCTTTGTTCTTTCTGTAAATCTTCAAGCTAAGCTCAGTCATATTATTTTTCATTTTGTGTCCTTTTGAAAGTAATATAAATTATTTATTTGTTCTAATCAAATTTTCAATTTAGTTTAGAAACTCTCTTCTTGTAAGGAAGACCTATATTTTTGCATCAATCAGCATGAAACTGTGATATGAAAAAATTCTCATATTAACAAAATATATTATCTACTAATTACTATTATCTGCTAATATCTACTATATTATCCACTAATTATTATTCTACTAATTTCATGTTTTTCAGCCTTTTTTTTTTCCTTATTTAGTTCTATTTTTCTAATGAATATCCCCTTCCCTTTTTAAATTGTCCTAGGAATTAGAAATGTGAAGATCTTTGTTGATGAAATATTACATTTTCATAACTATTTCTTATATTGTACCATTTTTTTCTTTTTTTTCAAGATACAGTACAACCTCCCAAATACGAAATTGTTCAGGACACAGCAATTCCGGATTTGAGAGGTTTTTAAATAATACTACAAAATTTTAGGAAATAAAATAAACACCCTTAAAAAAACATGTAAAATGGTTTAATTATTAAATAAACCTGAATACAGAACTTATAATTCCCAAATGATTTTCTAGTGAAGATCAGTGAGCATCCTTTTTATATTACAATTTTGTTGTTGTTGCTAATGCCCCCTGGTTGGAGGTTCCATTCCCTAGATCCTAATAGGCTATTTGGCTGAAAGGGGCAGCTCCTATTTTGAATTATCACCCACAAGGGTCGGAGTCCGACTTGGCTAAATCACCTGTCCCATAATTTTGAACCGAGTCAAGTGATGAGACCGGAACACTTGACTCACACCTCCAGGGATAAATTTGAGAACTTGGAGGACATTGCAGCCATGACCTATTTTATGTGCCCCGGCCACCCTTAGTGAACACAATGGTGGATTTACAGCGACGAGCATCGAACCAGGGATGTTCAGATCACTGGCCCACTGCTCTTGCCAACTGGACCACCCCACCCTATGTTACAATTTTATTGTTAGGTATTGATCAGATTCTGAATATACTGTGCAGCAATTTCCAAGATTTGTTGTTGTTGTTGTTCTGTAGGAAGAAATCCATTGTTATAGAAATAATGACATACATAAAGAACAGTAAAGGCTTAAAAGTTTCACAAAAATTTGGAGTTGATTAACTTGAAATTTTAGAAAATATCTTGTTGACAATTTTCCAAAATTATGGAAATCCTCAAATTTTTGCTAAAATTATGTGTTATATAGTTGTTAATGGGGTTGCAAAACCTTGTGTATTGTATTTCTCCTCCAGTAGGATTCTTAAATCTTATGTTCATTTATAGTACACAAGCATTTTTATATATATACTTGAAATAATGCAAATATATTTGAGTGAGGTGCTTTCTCCAAAATTATTACAAAATTAGTATTTATAATAACATAATTCACCATCTTCAATAATAAGTGTGCATTTTTTCATTTCATTGACAGCAAGCATTTCATAAAAAAATTCTGAGAAATATTTCAGAGAAAAGCATTTTTGTAGCAATTTGAGCGATTTTCTATTCTTTTTGCATCCTATCTTTGAATGATAATTTGTATTTATCAATATTAATATTTTTAGTTGGCCAATATACAAAATGATGGCCAAAAAAAAAAAAACTGTTAAAAAACTTTTTTTATATATAAATTGATGATTTATAACAAAGTCTTAAAAATATATTTATGAGAAAACTGTATGCAGCTGAAATGATGAGTTTAAAATTTATCTTTTTATTTTGGCATTGTGATGAGTAGGAATCTGTTGAAATTAAGAAAAAAAAATCAGTACTAACATATTTTCCCCTCAGCATGTTCACTTTGTATTTAAAATTATGTGGACATGGAGCTATGAATGGACAGCACCTGGTTGCTTGTCCAGGACTGCATGATGTTGACTGTGGTGGTCTTTCCACCTTTTTGTTTTCTTGCTAGGTTGTATTTGGTAGCAAGATTCTGCAGAGTTAATCAACCAACAGTGGGCTTTGTTTTTATAACTATTCTTATTGTGTGTGTGCTGAGAATTATTAAAAAAATTACTCCTAAAATATCAGTAAAAAATCATTTTCTATTATTGGACTATAGTATGAGTTGGAATCTATATAAACCAACAAAAATATTTTTGTATCCTTAAAAAATGCACCAATGAAGTTTGTATTGATATCTTGCTATGCCTTTTTAACATAGTTGTATTCTTCAAAATTTAAATGTACTATTGTTTTTATAGTATAAATACATATTTTTACAATATTGAGTTGAAATAAGACTTAAATAATATTCTTTGAATTTTCTTTAATATTCTTTTATTTTGCCAAAGAGATGTCAATAAAAGGCGTTTTGTAATTATGACGAAGAAAAAAAATTGAGTTTCTAAAAAGCCACAAAACTGACTTTCTGTAATCTATTATCACCCTGGTATAGGACTCTCATACTCTCATTTTTCTCCTGCGTAGTATTGTGAATATGATTGGTGAGCACTGTTGTATTATCCACAAAACTGACTTTCTGTAATCTATTATCACCCTGGTATAGGACTCTGATACTCTCATTTTTCTCCTGTGTAGTATTGTGAATATGATTGGTGATCACTGTTGTATTTGCTTGGCTATATGTAATGTCTGCTATTCTGATCCTCCCCATTTAGAAGCAGTTTCTTAGATTGGACTGCAAGGTATCTTATACTCGAGAGGGCAACATGAGCAAATGTAGAACAATATTCAATATTTTTCTTTATTTGTTCTTAAATTTATTGGTATTTACTTCAACATTAGCCATTGTGCTGATTTTACTTAACCTTGCAAAAAAGAATCTGTACACTTGTGAAAACAGTTCCAATTTGTTAGGTGAAATTTCTTAAGTTCTAAGAAACTGTTTCTTGTATTATTTCAATTGTTATTTTTTACTAGTATATTGTATTTTAAATCTAATTTAAATTATTTCTATGTTTTCTCATGATAAATATTTGTCTTTTTTCCTCTTTCAGCAAGTCATGTTAAAAAACAGACAGTTGAAGGAAGTCATTGATAATCTAAGAACTTTCATATGGGATATTAATACTATGTTAGCTGTGCGAAAACCTTGACTGAATTAAATATTCTATGAATCATTTCTGTCATGTAATTCATAAGAAGAATTTAAAAAGTTGCACTTTTTAAAAATAAACTTTTGTTTTTAATGTTTCAGAGATTTTTCTTGTTTGTTTTTACTTTTGTTTTAACAACTAGTGTGAAAAGAGTGAGAAAGAGAAAAAAAATCTATTTATATATCATTGAGGGTATCTTTAGATTTGATTATGTTGTTATCAGTTGTATTTTTTAATTAAAAGGCAACTTATTACAAATTCTAAAATTATGAATCATAAATTTTTATTTAATATTTCAATGAAATAAAACTGTATGGTATTTAAATATCTTAATATCTAGAAGTTTACTTGAAAATATCCAATACACTTTCTAAAGATCCAGTAAAATTTTTTGAAAATGTAAATGTATATATTAATTTATTTTTATTTTTTCATAAAATATATCATACAAATTATGAAATGCAAGAAATCTGATATCTACAGTTACTACTAGCTAGTGTCGCTAATATTGAGTTATGCTAATCAATATTTCTTTAACTTTCTGAATAGCAAATAATATACAAGATGGATATATAGTTTGTTTATTTTGAGTTACTACAAATTAATATACATAGCAACTGATTAATTAATAAAACATGTCCTTAAAATGTAAACAATAGTATTATTAGACTGCTTCAGTGAACCTAAGACAGCTCATTCTAATTTCTCACTGCCGTACTTTACATTCAGACCCTTCTCTGAGCTCCTTTAAAGATTTAATTTTTTTAAATTTGTAATTTATAACATTTTTAAAAATGTATGTAAACAAATATTTTACAGCTGTACTGATTATAATTTCTTTTACTTATAAAAGAAAAACACACGAAATCATTTATGATATGATATTTTGTATGCATTTAATATATAAAGTATAAAGTCCTTATTAAATGAATTATACAATTACAAAAATTAAGTACTGCTGTAACTATTCTATATAGTGAAATGGAAATCCGTAATGAAAGACTGAATGTGATGCGACTGAACATGATGTTTTATCAGATTACATGTAACATACATTAACTTCTGAATTAACTTGCTTGTAAATTGAAACAAGTTTGTGGGTTTTTTCAAACTTTGCATCTTTTTTCTTGGAGTGATGAAATCAGGATAGTTTAGCCTGATAATTTGGGATACATAATTTTTGTATTACAAAACAGATGCGAATAAATGCGAAATTTGCTGATATGAGCGAATAAATCCGAAAATTATTTTTTTATTACTTTTCAGCAAAAACTCAGTGATAAACGGCTTTTTAAGTGAAATTTGGTAATAATAGTAAGAATTTATTAACATAATTGCTTAACTAAGAACATCCGCAGTCTTTAACTGAGAAATCTCACTCTCCTGCAGATTTGCTCTGAATTTCACTCGGACAGTTTGTCCATACCAGAGTCGAACCTAAAAATCTAACTGTAAAAATCAACCATCAAGTTTTGTGGAACAATGTAGTGGATTTAAGAAAGTATCTTGAGTGCCAAAGTGTATTTTAACTACTTACAGTATTTAACCAAGAGACTCCTATTGATGTTATACTGATTTTAATTGAAATGAAATGCTGCTACCTTAACTTTACAAAGGCAGCTATACACAGCCTCTATAGTCCCGTTAACAGAGTAGATGCTGAGATATTTTAGTATGTACAACATAGTAATTAATGACAGAAGGCAAAGACTTAGGGAACATAATGTGGAGACAACCACAATGTTAGCTTTTAACTAAGAATTTTTATACTTACCCATCCAAGTAAGTAAAATTGTAATTTTTTTTAATAAATGCGAAATTTTTTAATTAAATTTTTTTTTTGTGAATAAATGCGAAATTTTATATATATATATATATATATATATATATATTTTTTTTTTAATATTTTTTTTTTTTTTTTTTTTTGCGAAATTTCGATATTTTTTATGTGAAATTTATGTATCCAAACCGATGATTTCTGATTGGCTAGAGTGCTAGCCTGCAGTTCTAGAGGATGGTTCCAAGTCTCACAGTTGGCATGGATATTTATTTGTAGCTGTTCAGGGTCAGCTTTAAACTGTGGATTCAGTCTATTTTACCTTCATGTAGTAAAAGATGACTGCTCAAACATCAGCCAACCAACCTACTGTAGTGACTGAATGGCTATATGGATTATTTCATAATTTTCAAAACAATTTCCAATTTATTTCATCTTTGTATCCTATTTATTTTCTGTGGTTTTCTCCAATGTACATCTTTAGCTTCATTAAATAAATCTTCACAGTAAAATTTAAAAATAAAAAATAATTAAATAGCAACCTTTAAAAAAATATGTTCCTTTATTTCATTTACAACAAATTTATAAAACTTTTTTTTTTTTGTCTTGTGTATATTTAGGGTGGTTGGGATCAATCAAAAATGTCAAATAGAATACAAAAAAGCATCCTTATTGGTCTTAAAAAGCCCTATCTTTTTTATAGAATCCTAAAAAGGCTTAAAAAACTAAATAAAATTAAAGTTTTACAAGAAGTTTGTCTTATTCTATATTTGTATGGACTTGAAGCTCAAGACAATTTGCATATATTTTATCAATATGCAAAAATTAAGCAGTTTTATCATAACTGGTGTCATTAAATTATTTTGTACAACTTATGCTAGTAAAAATATATATTATTTGTTGCTGTTCACATGAATTTGTTTTTGTGTTAAAGGTATAGAACTTTTTGAAAAAAAGCAAATCTTGATTTCTACTCTGTATAATTTATATGCCTCTGGTGGGTATTAATTACCTGACATTTCAAATAGATAATTTTTAGTAGAAAATGGTCATACAGATTAATTTAGTTTAGTTTAACTTACTTTTACTTATAATTAATTTTAACTTTTTGAAAATTTGCAATTGCAATGTATTTTAGTATAATTAATCCAGATAAAATTATATAAATCTTGAATATCTCATTTGTTGTTTTAATTACTTTAGTTACTGATGTTTTATTTATTTATTTTCATTTTGGTGGCATCTAAATAAATAGGTTATGGATGTTTTTTTTTAATGCAATTAAATGTGGTTTATATTTGGAAATTTGTACAATATCTTACATACATTGCAAGATTTGTTGGCTACTTCATCATGTGGCACCCTGTGAGCAAATCAATATTACCTCATATGATGGGACAGAACTGAAACATGCATGTCATGCCCAGGATTCAAACCTGTCTAACTAATGGGAGTTTGCTTTGCTAGCCAATATGTAGACGGCAGGTTATATCATAGAATATCTAATCTAGAATTATGTCCACATTATATAATGAAACAGATGTCGTGAATTTTAAAACTCAACAATATGAGATAGCCATGTATTTCTCTTACTTGATTAGAGGAATTATGAGAGATCTGCTGTGATAAACCAAAATTAAAATGGATAAACAGTGGGATAAAGACTGTTTAGTCTTATAAAGTTTAGTCTTTCTGAAGTCTTTCTGTTTAGTCTTTCTGAAAAGAGTGAAAAAACTGGGCCGTAGTTTATATAAATAGTTTTAATGTAACAAAGGCCTTAGCTGCTCTGGGCTGTTGAGCCTCTGAGGAAAAAAATATTGTATTATCAATTAAATATAAATTCAGATTATCACTGAAATTCATTTTGTTTTATAAAATGCCTTAGTTGTAACATATAATTATCTGTTCATGAAATCATCAGCTTTATAGCTTTAGAAATATAAAAAGTATCCTTTAAAAGGCTTTCATTTCCAAGAACTGTGTGTTATACAGAAGTATGGGCTTGCAACTATTGATTGCCAATTTTTTTGTAAACTGTTTACATTCAAAAAAGCTAATTAAAAATTTGTATCTCTTTCCTTATAAGGACAGATCAGAAAAATACTACATTAGGGACTTTAAGATTTTTATCACAAACCACTGATAGAGCTACAGAAGAGTTAGCAACTTTTAAGTTAATATCTGTGTAGCTGTATGAGGCACCTTCTCGCAGCTACATGAATTTTGATATGAGCATTGCAGAATTTCATCAATGGTGCTTTGTTTGATAGGTATATATCTGAACAATCAACAAGGCAATGTATACTACTGGGCATTATAAATGTCGTAGCATCTTGAACCTTATAATTGGCAGCTACAAGATGATTTTTCGAAAAATACTAGAATATATTCAGATGGGAAGGGTAGGGAAAATGAAAAGGTTTGATAACAATCTCATGTCTTACTTATAACCTCTACAAAAGCTAAAGTACAATGTGTTATATAACAGGGACATGCAGCTTCTAAATATCAGAAATAGATATTGGCATTTAGTTTTGAACTAATTAATATATAACTAATATAGTTATTAGGCTAGGGAACATTAGGTATGATGCTCCACTGTCACCTGAAGAACTATATTAACACTTTCGCTGCCACTGACGCGCTAGTGCATGAGCATGGTACTACGTCATATGCCGGCAACACTCTGAGACAACAGTTGACTAAGATAAGTTATATGCTTTATTTTTAGTGTGGCCTAGGAGTTGAATGAAGAAGTTTTTGAGGCATGTTAGTGAAGCATTATTTTCATATTCTACATGTGTGGTTTTCAAATTTTGTGTTTAAATTTTTTTTATGTGCGTTTTTAAAAATGGTGGACAGTACAAGTATAGCAGGACCTTCACAGCCCAAGAAAAGGAAAGTAAATAAAAAATTGATTGAAGCTGAAATATTAGAATTATTAGAAAAGAGTGATCTTTCTGATTATGACAGCACAGACGATAAACATTACGGTTGGGATTCTACGAGCGAATTGAAAGGAGATAGTGATGTTGCGGTGGACACCATGGAAACGTCGGCTTCTGAGGATGGATATACAGTACAACCTCCGAAATCCGGAATCGTTCAGGACATGGCAATTCCAGATTTGAGAGGTTTTTAAATAACACTACAAAATTTTAGGAAATAAAATAAACACACTTAAAAAAAACATGTAAAATGGTTTAATTATTACATAAACCTAAATACAGAACATAAAATTACATTATAATTTAAACATTTCAGTCAATAATGTCTGTTGCATCAGTTTCAGCTTATTGGAAGTTATTTTTTCTCGAATCCTATATATTGCCATAATTTCATGTTCTGAGATAAAATTCCGGTGTTCTAAGCCTAATATTGTTTTATCTAATGATTTTATCAGGTCTTCCGTTGACATTTTGTTTTCGGGGCATTCTGAATCACTTTCAGGATCACTGTCATCATAACCTTTATTATTTACCATACAATCAATAATTTCAGAATCGCTCAAAGCAGTAGTGCACCCAGGATTTAATCTTGGGGGGGGGGGGGCGAGTTGAATGGATAAAAATATTTATAATACTAATTCAATATTCATAATGCAATTTCTATTTCTTGGGGGGGGGGGGCAGGGCCCCTTGGTCCACCTCCCTGGGTGCGCCACTGGCTCAAAGAACCGATGATCGGCACATTTTTGTCGATGTCTAAAACTTCCTGTATGTTCAATTTATCCAAGTTAATGTTGCCTTTATTTGCACATTACTAATTCTGCCATTTCAGCTTCTTTCCCAGACACTTGAAAGCTGTCAAAATCGCTGCTGTCACTTCCTTGAAAGGGAGCTCTTTTTATTACTGATCATTTTGGTAGTGACATCTATTGGTAAAATGGATAAGTAAAATTGGCCATTTATTAAAACATTTCAGATTTGGGGGGGTCTCCGGATTTGAGATGTCTGGATTTAGCAGGTTCTACAGTATCAATTTTACTGGCAGCAAATGTGTTAATTAGAGAAAAACTACATATCACACTTTTTGTTTATTAAGGAGCTATATTTTCCTGTTGTGTTTTTCATAACTTATATGACGTACATGACTTATTTAAAAATGGAGAAACCTCAAATTTATGACCTCGGTTATATTATTTACTACACTTCTGATAGACAAGAACAAATGTTTAGTGCAAGAAAAATTGAGAATTATGTAAATTTCACACCACTATACATACTACGAATAATAAAATTTAGTTTGTAAAGTCATAAGCTGAGGCTTCTCTCCTAAAAATTACAAGGTTTTAAACCTAAGTGTTTCATACAGATTTTTCTGGTACTTTTCTTTTTAAAAACTGTGTCTGCATGATGGGCTATTCTATCCTTCATTCCGGTATTCAAAAGCTTCTAATAGGGACTGCCTCAGATACTTTTGAACATCAATCTAGAAGATGGATTTATCTGTCATAAATGCTTTTCATCTTTAAAGTAAGTAATAGAAAAATCCATTTTAGATGGTTATAGGGTTAAACTTGGCTAATCAGTTTTTTAAAATTTGGATTTATTTATCATTGACATAATTGAGGAACTATTTTAGGTTATATAAAGAAATTTTAAAAAAACATTTAAAATAAAAATTTGTGTTTAAAATAACAATGTATGGTCAAAAATGAGAAATTTAAACTTTACTCATGCATATGTACTCCTTTGTAATTTACTATTATAATTAGAAAAAATTAGAACCAATGGTAGCAGTTATCATATCAAGCACAAAAGGCACAAAATTATAAAATTGCAGAATGTTTTATTCAGCTATTAATCCTCAGAATCAATAAAATGAATATTTAAACAGAAAATTTAATGTGAGGAAACAATCTGGATTATGATCACATTCATTAAATATTGAACTTAATTTAAAGCCTAAAGTAAGATATTTAATGAATATAATATTAGAAATATTTAATTATTTTACTAATATTTTACCATCTAATTGTATAACTGTACTTCACCTAATGAGTGCTTCTATCAACAGATTTTGTGACATAAATGAGCAAATAACTATTAGATAAGTGCCTGCCTCTTAAAAAATAATAATAATAAATTACATATATATATAAATATATTACAATAATAATTTGACTTCATTTTAAACACAAATAAAATATAGTTTTCACTAGAAGCATTATGTATATTCATGAAATTTATAAATTCAGTTAGTCTTGAAATATCTGATTATTCTCTTTAAAATCAAAATTAATGTTATGAACATTTAATCATTGCCAGTATCATAACAAGATGAGAGGAGTTAGACATATGTTTAGGGAGAGTTCTATTTTTAAACAATCTTAAAAGAGAAATTGTGTATTATTTATGGTTACAATGCATTTTTACCAGAAAGATAATAATAAAAAAGAAAAAAAAGAAACTTAAAATGGTACATAAACAAAATGTTTTAATTCATTCATTGTGAATTTACACTTCCCTATCCTCCCCTCAAGCATGTAGTTATCTCCTTCTTAAATAACATTCATAGGAGATACATTAAATCGGTAATAAATGAGTAATAATGAGGTAATGTTTATAAAAAAAGAAAGCAATCATTTTTTACTAGTAAAAGAAGATTTACAATCTCCTTTGCCAGAGTTGACAGCACTTACTATACTGAAAGATAGAATATTAAAGAGTACTTTAGAAGCATTTGACTTTTTATCTAGTCATGTTTTATAAATTTTTTACTACTTGATTTTAGGGATCTCTCTGAGAAATATTTCTATGGCTTCTGAAAGGAAATGATTTATCTTCACATAATCTGATGCAAGTAAGTTTTTTTGCATTGTCTTACGGATAGGTGAACCCAGTTCTGCAATACCTAAGCTACAAGGCATCATAGTACCAATAACTGGCCTTTTCGCTGCTTCAATCAAGCATTTACTCATTTTTCTTAAAGCTTTCTTACAAAGAAATGTAGGTGCTGAATCATGGTTTTCAACACAAAGTTTATTGAAGAGTATTTCTACTTCACGGATAAACTGATTAAATAATATTGACGTTAATACTCCAGATCGGAAAACAGGGAATGAGACATATTCAGTGCTCTGACACTGCAAATGTTGTAAAAAAATATCTTTCTGGTGAGATGGAATATCAGCAATTAATTTTACTAATAAATCAGTATATATATCACCAGTTAAGCCGTCTTCTTCACTGTATAAACTGATGGTTGCGTATGCTTTTAGCATGCGTTCTTCAATAGCAGGGTGATAAATAGTCATATCATGAAGCAAGTGGACAGCTTTAGCAACAAGATTGGTTTCACATTCCATTTGAAAATGAGATGCTAGAAATTTTATTGGATCTTTTGGCTTGATATCGAGCAATGAAAATATTGCATGCTGAAGGGTTCTGTCTAAACTATCATCTTCCATATTCAATAATTTAAAAAGTTTTTTGACGACCAATTGCACCTAAATTCCTTTCAGTTCAACAATCAAGTATAATTTAAAACTCAAACAGCTCAAGAGAGAAAGAGAAATGTAAAGTTTAATAATTGTACGTTCCTTTTATGCAATGCAAACAAAACAACCGTTTAAAGCAACCGTCCCGGTAACCTAGGAAAAATATCCCGTCTGCAACAGTGGTTGTAAACGCGAAACTAAATGATTGTTGCCAATACTATAAAAATTTCAAACATGGAAAAAAAGTTAACGTTAAATAAATTTTACCTCATTTATTATTTCGGTGTAGAATAATAAATATTTTTTAAAAATTCTGGTTGTGTTTTTCTTTCTTACCAATATATGAAATTACTCTTTAATATGCTCGCTCCTGTTGGAAGCACCGCAAAACGCCGACGAAAACAGTTGATGTAATCTATGCCGGTGCAATTGAATGCGGTATTTTCTGCTATATCATAGTAGCTATAACTGTAATTCTCTGAAAGTTTATTTTTATTGACATTTTAGTAATTTATTAAGTTTGTAAGAAAATATGGCTACAAATTCTGAGGATCTAAACAATGGGAAAATACGAAAAGTAGCTTTCATAACGGGTATAACGGGACAGGTAAGCTTACGTGTATTAAATTATCATAGCCGTATGTTTTGAAGACCAATTTGCTATCCTCAAAAATAAATATTTACGAACTCAACGCACTCCCCAACACTGGTATAAGTACAATAAAACGCCGTCCTGGAGCTGATGCAGCAAGGTTGTTCAGACTTTGGACCGGATATATCAGATCCTAGCGGTTCGATAAAGGTATCAACTCTTTGTTGCCTTGCATCCATTGCACTGATAATTGGCAGCTCCAGACCATATTCTTCACTGTCTAAGCATGTCTAAGTAGGATTTCTACAACATTAATATCTACTCTATGATTTACCAAAATTAACTCCACACTTGGATTCATAAACTGATTTAATAGCTTGGGATAAGTTAAATTTAAAAAAAAAATTAAAAAATGAATAAAATTTTTTAAAAATACGCTTCAGTTTCGTTTTTCAGATTTTTTTTTTTTTCTGCCAAAAGATAAGATTTTCTGTAGACAACATCTTCCTCTAATACTATAAATGTTGTTTATTGTTTTCCACATTGTTTCATCATATTACTTCATTTTTTTTAATCATCCATTCAGAGTATGTAAAATCAATCTTACAATTTACCACATCTCTAATTTTAAAAAAGAAAAAACTTGCTCTAAATAATATTGGTTGGTGTTAGTACTTAACCTGTTCTGCCAAATTAGACAATAATTAGTTTCTGATAAACCTTCCCCTCAGTACCTGGACAGCTATCAATTCTATAAATAATAATGTAGTATTGACATTTTTTTCATTGATATTGAAGTAATCTACTAAGCTTTGAAAAAGTATGTTGATAAATTCTGTGGTTGTCTGCAAAGAAAAAAAAGTCTGACTAGCAGCTTTCATAATAGGTCACATATTTTCATATGTCTCTTTATCATGATGAATTTTTTTTTAATTACGCCCACCATTGTCTTAACAGACGTAAGGCATCTTGCAGTCCAATAAAACTGCGAGGTGGCTCCGGAAAGGGGAAGAACTCCGAAGTCATCATAAGAGCGAATGTTGAGTAGGGAGGGGCAACTGAAAAGATGCTCCCCAGTCATGTTCATAATATTACAGAGTGGACAGAATGGAGAATAGGCTAGTTTAATTCTATATAAATGGACTTTGCAAGTAATCATTTCTGGTGATGACTCTAAAACACGCCACTCCCTTGACTCGGGGGAAGAGGGAAAGTTGTGCATGTCTCTGGTTATCAAGTAGACAAGCCCAAGATTTAACATCAGCCAACTCTTTAAGAGTAGAAGTTCTTTTGTGCCAAATATTGCCTCTGAGAAGTTGCTTGACATTTTAAAGAGGAGTTGGGAGACAAGGTTGATGTAGTGTCGAAGCCTCCTTAGCCAACAAGTCGGCTTGCTCATTGCCATAAATGCTGCAATGGCTAGGAATCCATGGGAGTACGACCTCTCTTCCAGTAGTAAGAAATGAGTTTATATGCTGTTTACATTCAAACTCGAGCTCTGATGGGTATAGACTATAGTGAGTAATGGCCTGAATTGCAGCCTGAGAGTTAATGAAGGGGACAATGTTTTGGTGAGAGATTTCACCAATAGCTCTAAGGGCCATAATTATCTGACCAGGCACTGAGAGATTCTTTAAGATTGAAAAATTTGGAGTATGCATCAGCTCCAGCTTATCTGGAGAATGTGGCAGACCCATCAGTATGCATGCGCAACCGGTCCTAATATGAGTATCTCTCCTAGATAGTAGCCAAAACTATGGATTTTAACGCAGTCTGAAGGGAGACGTGCTTACGTAAGGCTGTATCATGTCCAGTTTAGCAGTAGCATATCTCAAAATACCCGGGAAAGTATACAGCTTAAAGATGGGCTCTCTGAGGTTGGAAACATCAAAGACTCCAGCAAGTCTTTAGAACTCAAATAAGAAAGTATGTTGAGTTTTAAGTCTGATTTGAGAAGGGATATAGTAAGGCCAGAAATGCTCCTTCTTCAGCAATCTTTCACCAAGAGATAGCGCTGTGTAGATTCATCTATCTGATATACTATAAATTTCAGTCTTCAATTACATAGCAACAATAGGAGTTGAGATTACTGCACTAGTAATGAGTCTTAGTGCTTTATTTTGAGCAATGTCCAGTTTGATAACTAATGGCAAAATGCCTTGTTATGAATATAAAAACTTCTAAATCAGACAGCAGGTAAAATGAAAAAAAACATTACCTTTTATTCGGTAAACACACAGGCAAAAAAATGATGATGAGATACAGCAACAAAAAGTGGAGAGGTGAGAAAAAACAAATAAGACAATCCAGTATTTATACATAGCATGATTAATTCTAATTGGCCGACAGATGGGAGAAAAATAAACATTGCCAAAGAAAGAAACTTAAATTATAAAAACCGATGGTGAAATGACGTCATCGGTTAACGATATCCAACATTCAGCCCCCTTTTCTCCCACAAGTCGTCCATTTACATTTTATGTTTCTATAATTATAAGCAAATGGTGGCCACCAGTTACCATAAAAACAACCCATAAACTTTATGGGGAAACAATTATGCTAATAAGCTAAAGTTCGGTATAGTTTTACAAAAGACTCTTCTAAACACCAGAGCTTTTATCTTCTGATGTGGGAATGAGATCCTTGGCATCTTGAAACAGTTTGGCTAGGGTGTCAGCTATCTCTAAGGAACATGGAGGCACAGCAACTGTAGGCTGTGGTAGTCAGTCACACATGGAAAGTCACGTGATGTACTTAGGGTTCAGCTCTGGCTTGGTTGTCGAAAATTCTCTCCCACAGCATAAAAACACGTAATGAGGCTCGGCACATGGTAGCAACGAAAAAACTGAAACTCTTTCTATAGTGAAAATGAAAATATATAAAAATTGATTGAAACAGTTTTAAACAAAGTTCTTTAAGTTTTTCCTTGGAAGATGGTTTCATGAAGTAGTCTACCTTGTTGCTTTTTGTATTTATATACTTTATTTCAAACTGTTTTTCTATGACGAGATTTCAAATAAAATGATATCTCACATCTATATGTTTTGTACGGGAATTTTCTATTTTCTAGATTTTGAAAAATCAATGGTAGATAAGTTCTCACAGTATAAAACATATTTTTCTAAATTAAATTGTAGACTTATATCAGTTAGCTTGTTTTAAATCCAGATTACATCTTTCGCTGTTTCAGTTAAAGCCACGTATTCAGCCTCCATGGTGGATAGGCTAATACATTTTTGTTTTGAAGTTCTCCAGGGTATAGGTACATAATCTACAAAAATTATGTAACCACCAAGAGAAACACGGTCATCTCTGCTAGCAGCATTATCAGCATCTGAATAGCAATTTAAACTTATATTTTCAATATTTGACAGATTTAACTTCAGATCAGTAGTTGCCTTTAAATATCCTAAAATTTTCAACAATGCTTCCCAATGGCTCATCCCAGGGTTTTCTTGAAATTGAGACATTATATTTATAGCTTATGCAATATCAGGTCTTGTTCTGTTTGCTATAAATGACAGGCAGCCTAACAAGTTTCTATAAGGGATATTCTTCATTTCTTCGATTTCTACATCGTTTTAGGAGCAGTCTATCTTTGAATATACTGATCCTTAGCTATGGGCAGGGACATTATCGGGACTTTAAACTTTTTAAATTTTTCATATACTTCATCTATATAATTTCCTTGAAATATACTTATTTTTCCTTTTTCGTCTATGAATTCTATACCCAATAACTTTTTAGTTCTTCCCATTACTTTTAAATCAAAAATGTTTTCTAATTTCGTTGTAAGTTCATCTATTGAAACTTTATTTTTCCCGAAAACTATTATATCATCTACATAGAACATTAAAATTGTGTTTTGACCAACATAAAGACAATTAGTCCATTCGACTCGTTTAAACTACAACTTATTTAGCACTTTTTCAAACTCCTCAAACCATTCCCTTCCAGACTGGTGTAGTCGGAAAAGTCTGTAAATATATGGCACATTTAATTTACAGACTTTTCCGGGTTATAAGTTATATCCATTGGGTTGAGACATATATATTTCATCAGAAAGTAGTGCATACAGGTACCCATTTTTAATATCTAACTGAATATGTGACCACCCTCATAAGTCGACCAGTATTGCAAAAAGCATTCGAATAAAAATAAAATTTACCACTGGGCTGTAGACATCTTCATAGTCTTTACCTCTTTCTTGCCTAAAACCCTGGGCTACTAATCTAGCCTTGTAGTGCACTATTCTATTATTTTCGTCTCTTTTGATAGTGTATAACCATCTATTACCAAGTATCTTCTTATCCTTTGGTTTTTCAATCAATTCCCAAACTCCACATTTTCCCATTATTTCCATTTCTTCGTCCATTGCTCTACACCATTCATTTTTCTGCCTAGATTTTTGAACTTCTCTGTAATTTCTTGGAATTGTCACTGCTATTAAGTTTGCCTCATCCTCACTCGAACTGACATCATCATCTGTTTAAATTCATCCCTCCTGTGGAGTCACCTGAACATTATCATGTGCTCTACAGGTAGATGGGGGACTATCCATACCAACATTTCCTTGATATAAGTTCTTTCCTGAGAAATCAAAGAAACCTTCAACATATTCTAGGTTATGACTTTTACAGAATTTTTTAATGTCATTTTCTGACCGATTTCTAATGTTTGAACCTTCCATAAAGTAATACATGTATACCCTAGAATTATGTTTACTTTTCCGTATTTTTCTATTCCAGTTAAAATCAGTTACTTTCTTTGGGGGTAGTAATTCAGTTTTGGTCTTCGGTGGTTTAAAAGTTTTCCTTGCGTCTTCGTATTCCTCATCTGAATTTTCTAAAACATCTTTCTGTTTGTAAAAATTTCCTTTATTAGCTGCATTTTTCTTATTTTTGCCCAGGACATCTTCCACTGCCACTGCATTTTCGTCAAATTTAACGTTACAAGTTTCTAAAACTTTATCGTCATCAAATAAATAAATGCGATAGCCTCTAGTAGTGGTAGCATACCCGATCATAACTCCTAATTTTGCTCGCATTTCTAGTTTATTTCATTTTTGTTTTGGTACGCCGACATAGGCTTTACTTCCAAAAACTTTAAAGTAAGAAACTCTAGGTTCATAACCGAAAAATTTCTTTTACAGTGTCTGCTTGTCTTTATAGGAACATCTGTCTCACATGTATGCGAAACATAGTAAAGCTTCTGCCCACCACTGTTCGTTAAGTCAACTACTATTGAGCATTGCTTTAACCCCATCCATGCATGTTCGATTGAATCTTTCGTAGGGGCCATTTTGTTCTGGGGTAAAGGTATTCATTCTTTCAGCTATTATTCCATTCTCATTTAAATAATTATCAAAAGCCCGGTTGCAAAATTCTGTACCATTATCTGTTATAATTTTGATTAATTTTCTTCCTGTTAGCCTTCTATTCTCTTGTGATATAGTTTAAATTTATTGAATACTTCATCTTAGCAAATAAACTGTGACAAACCTACTAAAATCATCTATTACTGATAGGAAATACCTATTACCTCCTTTTGAACGTGTAGGCATTGGACCACATACATCCACATAAACTAACTCAAGTGGTTCTTTTGCTCTTCTAGGTATTGATGGGAAACTTTTACGAGGTGTCTTTGCTAAGATGCATGATTCGCATTTAAAATTTTCGCTAGCTAAGCTTGGAAGACCGTTTACTGCTTCACTGGTATTTCTAATATAATCTACTTTTACATGATTGAAACATTTATGCCAAAGCTGCATATCCATTGCATACTTCTTATAACCTGGTTCTTTAACATGGTTTTCCTTCTTTTTAATTTCTTTTTCAGAAAACCTAACCTTTTTATTTCTATTATCTTTAACTTTTGGTTCTTCGTTTTTAACAGTATTAGGTCTGCAGTTTTGTTCTCTAATCTTGTTTTGTTTCTAGTTTTAGCTACGAAATCTTTATTTCTATTGTTTTTATTTTCTACTTTAACACTTCTGTTAACTGATGATTGGGAGGCTGTTTTCTTATTGTATTTTAATGGTTTAATAAAATACAAATTTTCCCTTCTATAAGCACAGCAAAGCTTTTCTCAGTTATCAAAGTAAATGCATACTTTCGCTTTTCTACCGACAATATGGGCACCTGCCTTTTCAAGTCTTGGACCTGACAGTAGATTTCTACGCAAATTTCGATTGAACAAAACATTTCTTAAGGTAATGGTTTTTATATCTTTCCCCGCTCTTACCTGGAATTCAACAGTTCCTTTTCCGATAATCTTGCTTTCAGATTCAATAGTAGCTAAAGACTTTTTTACATCATCAATAGGTTTAAAATCTATAAAAAAAGCTTTATTGTTACAGAAATGAGTGGTAGCACCTGTATCAAAAACCCACACAATCTTATTTTTAGTTTTGGAATTGCTACAGGAACTCACTGAAGTAGTAAAGTTTTCTACTAAATTTGCATCATCAAACTTCTTTCTGCAGTTACCTCCCCTTTTCTTTTCAGGACTAATTTGTCTGCATTAATATTTAAAATGATCACTTTTCCCACATTTCTAACAGGTAGTAAAATCTTTTCTATTTTGTGATTGTGATTTAGACTGTCTAGAGGGATACCTGACATTTTTGTCAACAGGTTTTCTACGTCTACTAGAAATTTGATATGCTTTAACCTGATTGCTATCTGCTTGGGCGTCAAATTGTACTTGTTTTAGTCTACTTTCTTCCTTTATTAATTCAGTGCTGATGTTATCTAAATTAAATTTTGAATCAGGCCATCTATATATAGTTTGAACAATTGAGGCGAATTCAGGGGGTAGTCTCTGTATAGCTTGAAAACCCCTCAGAAGCGGATCAAGTGCATGTCCTGCATCTTTTAAGTTTTTTAACAGCAGACTTTATTCTAGCTATAAAAATACCTACCTCTACCGCTTTCATAACGAATGTTAAAAAATTCATCTAAAAGGTGTATCATTCTAGCTCTTGTTTTTGGCTCAAATTTCTGTTTAATTCTCTCCCAAGTTTCTTTGCTGTCGGTACAATCATGGATTAAAAGTCTAAATTCTGGGGAAATACCATAATATATGGTTGTATATGCCCTGTTCTTTTTTAATTTAAAGTCCTCCCTTTCTTTTCTTAAGCTCTCTTTTTCTAATGCTTCTGGTACACCCTCTATGAATTCCCAAGAACCTTTGTGAATCATCAAAACTTTAATGTCAATTTTCCATGTATCGTAATTTTCTTTTGTTAACAACTCAAAACTTTCTGGCAACAAAGCCATTGTACCTCTTTTAACAACTACAACAATTAAATACTGGTTGCAAAGTTATTTCTTAGTTTCTATAATATTTCATTCAAAAATACTGGTGGGAAGTGCTACTTAAGTAGTATTGTACATACAAGTTACAATTAACTTCTATTAAACATTTTACTTCAGTTCAGAGCACTTATGCGGCCCCCATCTAAGCGTAAGTCATTCATCAGACTGTAAAACCATACATAGGTACTTTTTAATGCATCAAATGTAACTTATTTTCGCAAAGTAAATTTAAGATCGTCACCAGAAAAAAAACTTGCTTATTTTCTAACACTGGATTTTCTATCTGGGCCCATAACCAATAAGGGCAAAATGCCTTGTTATGAATATAAAAACTTCTAAATCAGACAGCAGGTAAAATGAAAAAACATTACCTTTTATGCGGTAAGCACACAGGCAAAAAAAATGATGAGATACAGCAACAAAAAGTTGCGAGGCGAGAAAAAACAAATAAGACAATCCAGTATTTATACATGACATGATTAATTCTAATTGGTCGACAGATGGGGGAAAAATAAACATTGCCACTTTAGCAAAACCATAGAAAGAAACTTAAATTATAAAAACCGATGGTGAAATGACGTCATTGGTTAACGATATCCAACAATAACCCATTGTTAGAGGCAGTGTTAAGAAGCTCTGTACCATAATTAAATACTAGTCTAATATAGGAGGAAAATGTGGAAATTAGAACACTTTGGGACACTCCCCACTTTACCCCAGCAATTCTTTTCAACAAATCAAGTCAACTTGTCATGTTATCGATAACTTTGTTAATATGTTTAGTCCAATTTAGTCTGATATCAAGAGATATACCCAGGTAAGTAGCACAGTCAGTCCTAAGCAAAACTTTGTCGATTTATACCAAGTTGATGTGCTTTTTTAAGCTTAAGGTGAAAAGTTCAAAATTTGTCTTCAAAATTTGTCCTTGGAAAATGAATTCAAGGTTTACCTTGAATTTATTTTCTAAGGACCAATTTGCCAAGCCCTCAAACGCCATATTTAGGGTAATCTCTAACATAGGGATATCAGAGCCAATGAACCATAGAACAAGGTCATCAGCGTATAATGAAGAATTTATTTCTGGAACAGCGTTTTCAATAAAGTTCAATAGATCATTTATCATAATATTAAACAGAGCAGGATTCAGTGCAGAGCCCTGGGGGAGGCTCTGCCTAGTTTGTCCGTAACCAAATTTAAAGTTTCCATATTTGACATTTAAGAACTACTGTGAAAGGAAGTCACTTATCCATTTAAAGAGATGACCCGAGACGTTCATATGCAAAAGTTTTTTTAGAGGCATTTTTCTCTGTACACAGTCAAATGCTGATTTAAAATCAATGAAGACTGCAAAAGTAATTTGTTTCTTTTGGAAGCCGTCTTTAATATGTTGAGATAGTCGTACAATTTGTGTGGTTGTGTTGTATCCCTGTCTGAAGCCAGTCTGTCTCTCAGAGATATAACCACAATTGTCCAGGAAATACTGTAGTCAATCAGCGACCATTCTTTCAGTTAATTTGCTTAAAATACAGGTTAAGGAAATAGGTTTAAAACTATGAATGTCAGCTGGGTCTTTTTTAGGTTTTAAGACAGGAATAACATCTGCCTTTCTCCAATAACTCGAAAGAGAGCCAACTAAAGTTTTGTTTATAAAAAGTAAAATAGTATATTTAGCCTTCAAGCCAAGTTCCAGTATAAATTCGGGTAGAATATTGTCAGGACCAGCACTCTTCCCTCTAGATAAGCCGTGGAGACCTCTCTGAAATTCATTATCAGTAAAAGGCAAGGAGAACAGCTGATCCCATTCTCGGTTCATAAGGATAATTTATTTCTCTCTTTCCAATCTGAACCCTAGGGCTAAAATTATTAACATTGCAGTATAACTTCAAAAGAGCCTTTGTAATGTCCTGATCAGAAGTCAAAAATTTTCCACCAACCTTGTAGGTTGTTTACAAGGCTGCGTTCGCTTACTGTTTAAAGCAGCTAAAAATTTAAAAGCCTTTGGGCCATCTTTTCAATAGTCTATGTTCTGTAAAAACTTGTTAAAGATGTGCATCTTGCATGTAAAATTTCTCTCTTTAAAATAGCTTGCCTTTTCCTCAAATATATACAATCCTCAAGAAGACCTGTTAATCAGCTCTATCTCTTGCAAGATCTTTTTCTTCCTTAAGTACCTGGAGATTGCCATTCCAAAAAGGTTTTGCATTCTTAATGTGAACTCTAGGAATACAAACACTGTCACACTGCATTATAGTTAGGGGTACGTAAATTTTGCAGGAAAAATATCGAAATTTTGCAAAAAATAAATAAAATTACAATATATAAAATTTTGAATTTATTCGCAAAAAAATATATAAATTCAAAAATTTTGCATTTATTAAAAAAATCACAATTATACTTCTTGATTTGGTAAGTATCAAAACTCTTAGTTAAAAGCTAACATTGTAGTAGTCTCCACTTTCTCTTCCTTAAGTCTTTAAGCAATAAGTAATAAGCCAATTTCTAGAGAGATCTCTCGGTTAAAGACCGTGGATGGTGTTTGATAAGCAATTATGTCAATAAATTATTAGTCTTAGTACCAAATTTTGCTTAAAAAAAGCTGTTTATCACTGAGTATTTACCGAAAAGTTGTTAAAAGAAAATTTTTGCATTTATTCGCTCATATTGGAAAATTTCGCATTTATTCACATCTATTTCGTAAATACGAAAATTACATATCCCTAATTATAGTAATAATAATTTGATCGAGAGCTCTGTCATTATTTTCATCTAAAATACAATTTCCTAAAAAAGTAGTGGTTAAATTTGCATATCTCTCCCAGTTTGCTTTTTTCAAATTCCATCAAGTAATTCTGCAGTCGTGTGTCAGCTTTGGATTTGAAATAATCACAGAAAGAATCTTATGGCCAGCACTACCTGGGGCCATGATTAGATCGTGTTTTATAAAAGGAGTTAAATTTGGATGGACCAACAATAAGTCAGAATGGGATGAACTGCCCCTATATGAAAGGAAGGTAGATAAGGCCTTAGAGTTTTCAATAACTTGTTTGACACTTCGGCCCCCTCCGCTTTCACGTATCGGCCCATGAATCACTGAAGACCAGTCTCTACGTAGCAATACCTGAATATGCAGTCGAGGGTAAATTTTCCAAGTTTGGGGACATTTTTCATTGCTGTGGGGCTCTGGGATGCCGGACAAACAATACAGATCTGTCATCCACTCAAGGCACCCCAAGCCCCTAGAGTTTTCAATAAATTCAGTTTGGTTAGTATCAATAAAATCCTCCACCAAATTGCCAACAGGGCAATTTTGATCATAGCCCCATCTGGTTGAATGGGCATTAAAATCACCTAAGATGATGGAGCATTTATTTCAGTCTTGTATTGGAGAATTCAGATCTGGTATATTTCTAGGTGGGTTAGATACAAATGAGATACAATATTCAATGTTTTTCTTCCACACTCGCAATTCAATCTCTTCCAAAGGATCAGTAGCTGTCATGGCATGTTTTATCAAAGGTTCTGCAATGAGAGTGTTTTTAACAAAAATAATAATTCCCGATGCAATTTGTTGAGATTGTCCAAGAGAATATGATTCATAATCCCTTAGAGGGAAGAATCCCAGATTGTCTGCAGAGGAGCCACTCTCCATTATACCAATTGCATCAGGTCTTTCATGAAAGACAATATTTTTAAGTTCAGAGAATTTGCCAATAGTAAGGCCACCAGCATTCCAGAAAAGAACTTTAAAGCCAGGATTGTGCATGCCCTTGTAAGGACAGTTTATAATGAAATGTATCTTTTGTATTATAACAATCACTTTTCACTCTTAAATTCTCATTCATTAAATTGTTTCATCAGAATTTGTAAATTTTAAAAATGTTATATTATGAAATCAAGTCAAATGATTGTGTAATTCCTATTAAATAAATATTATTGCCTGTTACAGGATGGATCATACCTTGCTGAATTATTGCTAAAACGCGGGTATGAAGTACATGGGGTTATACGCAGATCAAGCTCATTTAACACTGCAAGAATACAACATTTATACAAGGATCCTCGCACTCATCGGGAAGGGTGTAAGTTTATAATCCTATGTTATTATAAGTTTTTGTTTATTTATGTTGTAATGGCAGTTCATGCTGAAGTCTGTTAAACTTCCTAAGATTTCCATATCCTCTTGGGAGAAAATAATAAAGTACACCATATGGTGATTTTAAAGGTTTTATAATCTGACAACCAACATTTCAAGCAAAAATCAACTATAGCTTACCAAGGTTATTTGTAAAGAAACACTAGACAATTTTTAATTGAAAAAAAAAATCCAGGAGCTGCATATGTTCTCTTCCTTTCTGTTATTCACTGTGCACATCTTCCTTAAACAAGTGTTCATTTCTAATGGCTATTTACATAGGACTTTTATTGATGTAAATGCTTGACTGGACAGTCATACCAAGTTATCAGTCTATATGCTACTACTGGGCTGAGCTAGAATGTTGAAGATTAATATTTATCCCTTTTATCTTTAATCTCTTCTGCCACCCTGGACTTCAATATGTTGTTTTATTTCATTTTTAATAATTTTTTTGCTGATGCATATGATGTATCATCCTAAAAGCCATGAAGAATGGATATTCCCCTTAGCAACTCTATCTTACTATTCTGATAGATTCAGTATTTCCAAATGAGGATGTAGCCTAAATTACAGCAGCTTCAGACAAGGATTCAAACATTTTCAAAGTAGATCTGTTTCAGGATTATTTGTTTGGTAGCACTTTTTATTGCCTTTACTTCACCATCAAAATGAGTGATATTTAGATCCAGTCACGATCCATCTGTGTATACCTGTAACTACTTGGACTGGGGATGTCTAGTGTAAGTAGTTTCATTTGCAAAAGCTCTGCATTCTATCCCCTTATATGAGGATTTACTTACTTGGTTGGTCTACAGCAGTGGTTCCCAACTGGTAGACTGTAGACCACAGGTGGTCCACAAGAGCCTTGGGAGTGGTCCAGAACCATATATAAAAAAGTTGCCAAATAAATGGGGATTTTAAAAGTAATGTTCATTGTACTAGATGGATGGAATATATCCGATGACTATCAGGTGTTGAATTAAAATTTCTTAAAAGTTTAACATTATAATTATTTTATTATTAGAATATGATAGTTAGAATGTGAGTACGTTAATCCTGTATCTCTTTTGCCTGAGGGATATTCTATAGCCCCATACCCCCCCAGGAGGTTCCCCCCTTAAAGTCGGGGGAGGGGTGATCCTCACATAGTTCAATTTCTGGCTTAGTGGTCTGCAGACTTCTACAGGTTGGAAACCTCTGGTCTACAGCATCCTCTCATTTACAAATTTCAATTTTATGGATAAGTTAGCAGCAAAATCATCTCAGGATTTTTAAGCAGACTTTATTCCTTCTTTATTTTCAAATCTTTTTGTAAGAAACCCTCCTGAGTCTTAAATCCAAACATTTTCAATCGTTTTTGTTTTAAGATGTGGTTCTTAATCAAATTGCTTTATGATACTTTTTATAAATGGATGTTCTGTGTTATAATTTAGGTGTTTGCATTTTTGAAAAATTAAATGTTTTTTTATGTTAATCAAGCAAAATAATTGTAAGGTTTTGGAAACTATGTGGCATAATT